>CM042151.1:93644984-93770947 GCA_023376005.1 Doryteuthis pealeii
GACAAATCATAATCGATGATCTCCCATGGACTCATACACATGGACACACCGGTGATTTTTTGCATTTTCATTTCAGGAATATTTTATGTTGTGCGGAATCATCATTGAAATTATTTGACCCATCAAAATGAGTTTAGATGAGAATTATTTGAGATTCCCTAGAACAAGTTTGGAAAGGGTAAATCAACTCCAGAAACGACAAGGGATATTTGCATTGTCTGTGGAAATAACATTAGTGTTTTATTTATTTATTTATTTATTTTACCGTGTTCAGTAAGGGTAATGTAGACACGGAATCAACGGCACTTGGTTACTGATAGTTTCTCGTATATGCATTTATTCAAGCAACGGCGATCTGTCTAATTTCTTCTCATGCGCGTTTGTTGATCTGGGCTTTATTTCATAAAGTGTGAGCTCAAAATAACACAATGTCTAGCTAAAATAAGCAACACAAGACGTCCAAGTATCAAGTCAAGAAGAATCCCCAGAAATTCATCTACCATCCAAGAGATAGATCCAGCTAAGAATAACATCTACCAGCCAAGAGAAGATACTAGAATCCAAAGATAAGATAATCGCCATACAGGTAACAGATACAGAAGATAAGATCCAGCTACTCAGAACAAGATAAGTATAAAGAAGATAAGTATGTCTGTATACAACCACGAGTATGCAGGTATGCTCTATACTGTACGGAAGATACGTCCGATATAAGTATGGCTATATAAAACATCTTCTTCATTACTAAGAATGAACTTATGTGATTGAATTTTTGAGATGTGGCTTGGTGTGTATAATTTTGATTTTTCGGACGATTATCCTCGTCTTTATTGTAGTATGTAAAAACACAACATTTTGGACGCCATATCCTCCGGCCTTCTTCAGATGTCTATCCGAGAATAGCATTTTAAATGATTTATAATGTCAAACTGTTCAAAATGATCTCCTAGGTTGGGTCATTGTTATGTTCGGATAGACAGAGAACATTTGAAGAAGGCCAGAGGATATAGCGACCGAAGTGTTGTGCTTTTACATACCGCTATAAAGATGAGGACAAGAGTCCGAAAAATCAAAATTATATAAGTATGAGCTACCGAATAATTTCTGCAGAGGATCATCACCAGAGATGAAAAATGGGTTCTACATAATCATATTCAGCGTAAGAAACAGGAAATGCCCTTTCCCTATTTTCTGTACCAATTTTTGATAAGGTAATGCTCTGTGTTTGGTCTATTATTTAAAAAAAGAAAGAAAAATACAAATAAAAACGAAAGTCGAATGAAACAGTGCACGGGTCTTTGTTGAAAAATGATCTTTACTTCTTTTCCTCTTCCTCTTCTCTTTTTTCCTCTTCCTTTTCCTTCTTCTTTTCTTTCTCCTTTTCTTTCTCCTTTTCTTTCTCCTTTTCTTCTTCCTTTTCCTCTTTTGCATGACAAAACTATCACACGTTACATACAGACCGCACCACTCAGGTAAAGATTCTGGCTATGAATGTAGAAGTTTTACCTCATCGACCCTGCTTCTTCCGAACTACTTCATCGGAATTTCACCTTTTTCCAATCTTTACAGTATTTCCTGGATGAGAAACGTTACACCAATAACGAAGAGATGAAAAAAAAAAAAAAAAAAAAAAAAAAAAAAGATAGAGATTTCTTTCTTTTTTTTTTTTTGTTGTGTGTGTTTTTTGCTTCGAAACTCAAAGAATTTTATGCTCAAATCATTCAGAAGTTGCTTGCTCGATGGGATTATGTCATCGGAAATGAAGGAAACTATTAACTTGATTGAATTTGCAATTGATCCTTTTATCTCATTTCTTTCTTTCTTTCTTTCTTTCTATGTTCAGCCATGTGTAACTTTTTGATATCGCTTCGAATTATGACTTTCCTGCATTCTTTTTTTATTTAATTTTTAGATGTTGCGATCTCTCACAAGAATATTTCTTTTTACAACTGCATGGGATCTTGTACAGGCAGTTTAAAGTTATATTGCACACATATATCTTTTAAGCGTAAGCTTGATCGAATGTTCTTCACGTAATTCAAGGTTATATTTATTTCACATATTTTCAGAAATCAGTTTGTTTCCCTTATTTGTTTCTCCCAGCAGTTGTTTGCATCCTTCTACTAAGACGATGGCGTAGTGTAAAAAAAAAGAAGATTATCTGCATCTGCGCAAGTGGCCAAGCAGGTTAATTTTGAATGCCAGTCTCTAGTGCACTAACTGCACACACAAAAGTGATGTTTTGGGGCTGCTGTTGTCTCTCCTTCCTTCTGTCTCTCTTTGCTGTGGGGGGGGGGGCTACTTCTTCTCCGTTTCACTTCTTTTTCGCGACTAGTTTGATATTGAGGCGCTAGATCTCTCGGTTTTCTGCACCTCCCTCCCCTGTGTTGATGTTAATATGGAATGTCTTCAGGTCTTTCTTGCACACGTTCTTGAAGCGTAGGCGTAGTCTACCTACCGGTCCGGAGCCTTCTACTAATTCGCCATACAGTAGGTCTTTGGGGATGCAGCGTTTGTCCATCTCCCAACAACTGCATGGGATATTGTATTTATAGTGTAGGTTTGCTTTTGTCTAATTGTTTAAATAGCATATCAATCCATTCACTTGCACACGGTTATATGGTATCAAGTATTCCTATTTAAAACTCATAATTCAAGCAGTTAGTTTCAAGTAAATATTCCTATTTAACAACCAATCGTTTATACAGTTATATAGTTCAAATCCTGGATGAGACTGCTTGCATTTCAAATAGCGCTAATATCCTTGGGATATATATGCGTCCAACTATTCTCTCTCTAGCTATTGGTAAATAGTAGGGCAGACTAGACTCTTCAACCTGGGTTAGGCAACCAGTCTAGAGAAGGAAGATCTCAATTCAAACCTGTTAAACTCCGCCAAAGAAATTGATCATGTGTCGCATCCTACTTACACGGATGAGTTGATAAATGCATACAGTTTCAAGTATTTCGATCTAATACTAAAAATTTGTCAACACTTTTGTTGTTTTGAACCGAAGATGTTTTTGTTTTATTCATTCTTGTTGTATATTCAATTTTTTTAAACTCATTTTTAAACACATTTTTTTTTAAATTCATTTAAAAAAAATCTAGATGAAACCCTAAAAGGTACTACCACCATCGGGCCAGAGTGGATTTGGAAGCAATGGCAATAAAGTGGTATTCCACACTCCCAAAAGTTCCAGAATTGGGACCTCACCACTAGATGCAGTTTAACGCCATACCAAAGACAGTTACATGAAATGAATAATTTCTATCTAAAATTCATAATTGAAGCAATTATTTGGTTTCAAGTAACTATTCCTATTCAATAATCATTTCTTCGCTTAGTTATATAAGTTCCGAGTATTTCGATCAAATGCTAATAATTTGCACACAATTATATGGTTTCAAGAAACTAATGAATTTCTCTTTTCATATAATTCATCTCTACTATTTGCTATACACTACGTTTCAAATTATTAAAGAAGTGACACTTTTCCCTCCTATCCACAAACTGACTACTGAAATTATCAGAGAATAATGACAACTTGTATGTACACCTACTCCGTAAAAATTGTAAGGTTCTACAAAAAGGAATAGAAGTTACGGTCATTTACCTAATTTACTTAAATTATTCATGTGTCAAATTATTAGCGAGGTGTAATAAAAACCCCGGTAAAAAAGAAAATAATACTTTTATTGTTTCATTTATAGATTTTATGGATACATAGAGTAACTAAGATAAAATTAAATTGAACTAAAAAAAGTAAAAAGAATTCAAAAATGACAGTGAAGTTAGTTAATATGAGATATGTGATCTTTTTTAAAAATGACCTGGAAAAGGCGCAGGTCCATCGAACATGTCAATTTTTTGGATCTCCTTCTGATGTAATTCCACGTGATACGTGGCTATTTCCTGCCACAAGTTCACTTTGTTCTAAATTGGCGTCCATTCTATGTCGGCTCAGATGCTCGCAAGTTTTCAATGGGTTAAGTCTGGAGAATTGGCCGCCAGTTCATCTTTCCGAGGATTCTACAAGAAAGCCTAATTTTGAGGTACCCCGTAGTTTATGCGCTAAATACGAAGGATATTATCTTGCATAAATATGATGGCTATCCCTGAAGTAGTTTTATTGCCTTTTTTAGCCCAGGTTCAGGTTACTCTTGAGAAGGTATTATAAGCGTCTGTGGTTATTTCGTACGTTCAGGCACTCTCACGGGCCAACCATGATACATTCCAATAATTACCTGCCCAACTATAATACCTCCTCCTCCTGTGGCGTCTAAATCGTGATGAGGATCTCGTCCATTTCCGACCAAACCCTTTGCTCCAGCCATTCAGGCCATCAAGTGTTTACACGAGCTTTCATTTCTTGAACATACTTGTGAGAAATCCGACATCATGTTCTCCTTTGCCCATTCCAAACGTATTTGCATGGTATTTTTGTCAATACGAGCTTTTGTCACTTGGTCTCACACGCCCCGACCTTGTTCAAAAGACAACAGCGAAGTACTTCTGCGCACTGTTGCTTCTCCAAACTACTTCTGAAAATGTGCCCCACTCATCAGGCCTGGTTATTTACAGCTTCACGTTTCATTCGGGACAAAGAACGCCGAGGTAAACAACCCTCGAGTGGCCCTTATCAGCCCCCTTATGTACCTGCGTAGGAGCTCTGCAACAAATCTTTCCCAGTTGGTAATAATTCTCCAATTGTTTTGTGATATTTCTAATGTAGACTTGCCTTTTGGAAAGTTCAGATGTTATGATATTTTTCTTAGAAGAGGTCCAAGTCACACTTTACTACCCATATTTGCACGAGTATAATAGGACACTTGTTTAATATCTGGCGACACTCTATATTCGTGTTAATATTGCAAATCGGTCACTGTTGTTTCCTGTTACGCAGAACAATACAGCCTATCCAACACCTAATTTCCCATTATACTGGAAAGTTTCGGTTAAATTCCCAATCGGTTTTTGTACAAGTATGAAAAAATGTCACCTCGTTAATAATTTGAATGCAGGTATATTCTTATGTAAATACTGATGATCATTTGTCTCCACACCATTATATGGTTTCAAGTATCTCTATCCCAATACTAATAATTTTAAAACAAAAATTAATAGACCAGTAGAAATTTCACCTTAAGAGATATTTTTTTTTTTCTACTATTCGGGTCACAATGCAACCTGGAGTAACGCATATGAATAGTTACTTCACACTTCCAGAGCCCCGAATAGGGAGTCTCACCACTAAATGTGTTTAGTATTCATATCCAGGACAGGTAATACATAGTGTAAAGAATGATCATTTATTTCACAGGAGTATTATGATACCTTCATAGCTATTTGTTATGTATTTAGCTTTACTTTAAGTCTCGCTCACAGACTACTGGTGCTACCCGCTCCTTGCGATTGGGACGTAGAATACACCACTGCACTCTGGTAGAGGAATAGACGTCTCAATGTCTCTTCCTGTTGGGGTATGGGTTGGTGACCTGTGATGCTTCAGGCACGGAATCTTGGTGGGCTGAGCAGTCCATGACATGCAACTCCTCTTGGTCCTTACTATTAGGCTGACGAGGCAGGTCGGAGAGGCCCCCCCAGTTTCATCGGCTGGTTACGTTAAGCCCTAGCACATATATGAGTGCTTCGATCCTTATGCCCTATGGAAACAAAACAACCATTTTTATCATATATGTGCTATAAGCGGTGTAGGTTAGGAAGGTCCTGGTATGACTTAAACTGCATCTAGTGGTGAGTTCCCAATTCGTGGACTCTGGCGTATTGCTGAGTACTACATGTTATCGACACATACACCCAGGTCACTCCCTGACCCGGAGTGGTCAGTACCTCTTTATAGGACTCACTCTATGGGATTAGATTGATCAAAAATGAAGTTTAAAAATGTGTCTTTAAAGATTGAGCTTTCGAAAAAAATTTGATACCCAACAGAATGAAAAAGTTTTTTTTCGTCATAAAATAACCCAAAAGGTGAACGTGCCGTAAAATCCACCAAATCAACCAACCAAATACTGATACTGACAGTCAAGAGGTTTTAAACGTCTCTGGAGGCTACGAGGGGGTCCGCAACGTCAACTGCAGGGACCCACAGGCGCTTGAAACAAAAAAATACGATATATCACATAGCGATTTCAACCGCAAATCGTATTTCTAGTCCTTGATTGAGAGTCCAGTTTTAAACAGCAACCGCTCATCCAAAAGTTTTTGGTTGTCTGGCTCGTGAGTATCCATGTTGTCTTAAAAGGCGATTAAAAATGCTGCAACCTTCTGGCTACAACAATTACTATGAAACATCATTTCAGCACTCTTATGATAGCATCTAGATATGGGGTAAAGTAAATTGCATGTATCTTTTCGATCTAAAATATCCCCAATAATGACATGTTGTGCCAAGTTAGGCAAGCATACTCCCTCCGATAAATCACATCAAATATCGAATGAGAGTTTCATTAAATATATTTCGATTATATTTAAATATATATATATATATATATATATATAATATATATGCTTTGTAAAACTTGTATAATTCCACAAACTTCTCTCCGCGTGAAAATTATGTTCCATGCGACTATGACGTCAAATTAACCGTCTTTCTCGAACTGCGTCTGATCGTGAATTTAAAAAAAGTTAATTTCGAACATTCCAACGAAGTCTTCCGCTCCAACGAATTTTTCATTTTCAAATAAGGATTTACTCTCATGAAGGGTTCTTTATATTTTTATATCACTATATGTCATCATTTTTTACACGTCTAATGATATTTCATTTATTTCGTTTTCAAATTTTTCTTTTCGACAAATCAAATTTTCTTTGTTGTGTGGAACATTTCTTACATTTTCATTATTATTATTATTTCATTTCATTTGGTTTATTCTAAAATAATTAATAGTTTTGAATATGTTTACACATGATAAACTCCTGAACGAAACACGTGTAAGTAAAATTGATTAAAATATTCCTATTTTATTCCATCTATACTTTCTTTCCTTTATTTATTGTTTCAACATATATTATATAATATACTATATATATATATATATATATATATAATACACCAACCTCTCCGCTCAACAAGCAGAATGCGAACAAGGTCAATTACTAAGTGGAGTTTACCAGTTTTTTGTGTCAGAATTTTCCTGTCTCCTAGAGCTGGTTGCTAAACCAAGGTTGAAAAACTCTTGTGCTTGCCCTACTATTTAGCATAGCTGGGTGAGATTAGTTGGATTCATACCTTTCCCAAAAGGGTATTTGCTCCCATGGTGAAAATACAAACAGTCATGTTCAGGCATTTGAACTCGTCTCGTTCATTGCCATTTCCTAGATGGTACCATTACATCATGCCCTTAATGTCGCAGCTTGAAATCGTTACCCTCATTCAAGTTTGAAGATGACTTATTTAAGGTAATTATAAAAAAAAAAAACTACACCTAAACAGAGCCCAGGTTACAGTGACCTGAACGTGTATTTATGCAACTATAAAGATAAGAACACCAGGTCCGAAATATCAACAATATTCAAAGCCACATTCATAAATAGACAAGCTTCTAGTTTTATGCTCATTATTTGGGCGCATGAGTTCACATTACTGGTGCACATGCAACAGATACCATGGCGTCGCAAGTGTTTATTCGGAAGATTCTCTATTCTCTTTGTTTCCTTTGCCTGTTCATCACACCGTTCGGCCGAATCAATCTTGCTCTTCCTCGGATGTTCATCAATATTGGAAAGATTTAACGAAGAATACTCTTCACAGACACTACCTAGAAAGAGATTTATTAAATTTTTTTTCTTTTCTTTTTTCAGGATTTGTACACCTGAGAAGGCCATAGAATATATTGGCTGAAACATTGTGCGGATATAAGAAAAAAGCAATAAAACAACATGGGTCTCGTGTTTCAGTTTCTCTTTGAATAATGCAGGAGATATTTGACAGAGGTCATTACTGCGAAGAAATGGGCTATTTTCAATACAAGCCAAGAAAGAAAAAAAAAAGAAAAAGGGGAAAACAAATGCGAGAATATGCAAGGGAAAAAAAGAATTCCAATATTTCGGAAAGAAAAAAAACGAAATAGAGAAAGAACACTCTTGAATGAAATGTATTTATCATTATAGAATGTTGACATGCCGCAACCCCCCCCCAAAAAAAAACACACACAGACAGACAGACACTTATATATAAAGTAGGAAGCGCGTGGTGTAATGGTTAAAGTCATGGGAAATGGACTCGTCACCCCGAGTTCAAATCCTGGACGTGGTAATTGCATTTCACTTAGCGCTAATACCCTTGGGAAAATTATGAATCCTACTCTCCCTCCAGCTATGTGTAAATAGTAGGGCAGACTGGGCTCTTTAACCTTGGTTAGGCAACTGGTCTAGGAGAAGGAAAACTGAATTCAAACCTGTTGAACTCCGCTTAAGAAATTGACCTTGTGTCACATCCTGCTCATGCGGAGGGGTTGTTAAATATATATATATATATATATATAAAGTAATTTATACTTGTCATTGATATTTATAAGCTACAATTAAGGATGAACAATCTGCACAAATTTGTATTATTTGTCCGAGCAAGAATATGTACCTTCCAGGCATAAGTATTTGAGTTTTAATGTAATGAAATACATTATAATATCCTTTCATCTAGTATATTAGGTCTGAGACCTGTCAGCTGTGTTGTATAAGCAAAAGTCGAAATCTCCCGATTCACTAAATAAAAGACACATACACTCGCCAACAAAACAAACATAAGGCAGAGACCACAAAATCGGAAGTGTCCTCTCTCGTTACCTAAAACCGAATGACCATTTTAACACATATCTGCGCATGGGCTCCGATCAGAGTTCCGCTTTGATATTCAATTCCTGACATTAAATAAAAATAAAAAATTGGTAAATAAAATTCGCATTATCATCCAATGAAAGCGATTCCCGGGTAAAAAACGAATAACTTCATTTGATCCAACTTCGGCCACCAATCTCTATAAAACGAACAGCTTTGAAAGGCACCGGCAGTCATAGATTCAGACACCATCACGAATGCAGACCCGATGAGCGCTAGCAAGCAAAGGATACATCAAAAGCGGCAGATCACACCCCCAACTTACCCAAACCTGACCTCACAAGGCAGTCAAGCCAACAAGCGAACATTTCTATATCACTCGACGATACAAAAAATTCCACTACTAAAACACAATATTCGGCCTACATCACCACCCCGCTACCACAGTCCCGCTGGACATTTTACGGACTTAATATCCATCCACAACTATCACCAAATTTATCCTGTAATTCTCATTTCTATCCTTTGACCGTTCTCATGTTTTTTTTAATACAATTTTAAACTTAAAATCTGTGTTTTTGTTCATTCCTCATCACCATACGCTTGCATGCTAATACGGTATATAACAGCTGTTCCTTATAAACATTCATCTTAATTCCACAGAATATTTATTATCTTTCCACAGATTACCTAACGTTGCCTTAAAGGAGTTTACAGATGGGGCATTCACTATTGATGATGGTAGTTTATTCCATGTATTCACCACTCTGTTGCTAAAATAATTTTGTCTTGCATTTGCTTTACAAATTTTTTTAAAGAGTTTTAATTTATGACCCCTGGTATTGATATTTTGAACAATGTTTAGTAGGTCAAATTTTGTTGAATAAAAACCATGTGTATACTTGTAGACTTCAATCATATCTCCTCTTGTACGTCGATAAACAAACTTGGTAAGTCAATGTTCCTAAGTCTTTAAATTAGGAAGACTAATGAAATTAAATAAGAATGCATATGAAAAGCTTACACTTATCTTGATTATATTTTAATTAGTTTCTACTAGCAAATATATGCACCTCCGGGTGCAAGTACTTAAGTTTTAATGTAATAAAATATCATATTAAATTAGAAAGACTAACGAAATAAGAAGGAAAAAAAAAAAGATCTGAAACAGAGGGGGCTATAATCAAAGAATAGAACAACTGAAACTTACTCTTCCACCCCTTCCGTCTTTCATTACTAAATTTTCT
Organism: Doryteuthis pealeii; assembly: GCA_023376005.1. NCBI lineage: Eukaryota > Metazoa > Mollusca > Cephalopoda > Myopsida > Loliginidae > Doryteuthis > Doryteuthis pealeii. The sequence continues at coordinate 93,655,038 of CM042151.1, forward strand.
AATTTAACTATTTAGTTGAAATAGGAAGTAAAGAATAAAATGACAGTTATTTCTTCTTGTAAATAATTTTCTTTTAAGATTTATCTCCGAGATTTTTGCTCATATTCATTAAGATAAAACCAAACAATTAGAAATCAATAATACTAAGCACATATTTATTAAAATCAAATTTTAAATATCAATATGCAAATAAGCCTTCCCGTTCATACTGTATGCCGCTATTTTGTTGTATATACAAATACAATCACATGTTATCAGTACGTAGATATGATCAACAGTATTAATAATGTAAAACAATTTTATTAATAATTGAAGGTTTAAAAGAATGAAACCATGGATAATTTGACGTAAATAATTAAGGGGATTGTGACTTGAGTAGTGATATAGTTTCGGTTACAGACAGAAAAACACACAATCTCCATTATAATAAGATATAGAATAATTCATAGGATTGATTTTAATAAGTTGGGGAATAAAACAATAATATTGGAGTATGTGACCACTATATCATACCATTAAGCATGTAGACTCAGGCTCACCCTAACCCCCACGTAAAGAACAACCTATCTTGATCTATTCCCCTTTGACTTCCTGTAGTCCAAATGTTTACAGTTCCTGTATCTGTGTTCTGTCAGTTTTAGTGAGTCCAGATGTTTGTTACTGGCCACACACATGGCCTGATGATGAAATAAGACAATTCTATGCTTCATCTTAAAACACACCAGACATACTTAATCTTTTGTATTGTTTAAACTAGCGAGAATATGCGCCCTCTTGTGTAAGTATTTAAGTGTTAATGCAATGAAATATATCAAATTAGAAAGACTAACAAAATTAAATAAGAATGCACATAAAAACATTAAACTTATTTTAATTATATTTCAATTGGTTTCTATAAAATAATTCATATGATTAATTTTAATTCATTAGAGAATAAAACAATAATATTAGAGAAGAATAACACCAAGTAATTATTTATTAAACCCGGTTTTGTGTATAACATAAGTAAAAGTAAGTAAAGTCATATAGGTGCTAGGGCTTGACATGAACAGCCGATTGATTGGAGGGGGCCTCTATCCTTAAGCATCACGGGTCACCACCCACGGCCAACAGGTGGCCCCATTGGGGGGAGTCTTACTCCTCTGCAGAGATGCAGTCGGTGCATTCTAACGCTCCGGCCAACAGGGCAGATTTGAAACAGAGGAGTGTATAATCGAAAAATAGAACAATTGAAACTCATTCTTCCATCAATTCTGTCTTTCATTGCTAAATTTTCCTAATTTAACTATTTAGTTAAAATAGGAAATAAAGAATAAAAGTACAATTATTTTCTTCTTGTCAATGTATTTCTTTTAAGATTTATCACCAAGATTTTTGCTCATATTCATTAAGATAAAATCAAACAATAAGAAATCAATAATACTAAGCACATATTTATCAAAATCAAATTTTTAATACAAATATGCAAATTAGCCTTCCTATTCACACTGTAAACTGCTATTTTGTTGTATATATAAATACAATAGCATGTTATTAGTATGTAGATATGGTCAACAGTATTAATAATGTAAAACAATTTTATTAATAATTGAGATATAATAATAATAAAATCATTGATAACGTGACATAAATAACTAAGGGAATTGTGACTTGAATAGTAATATAGTTTTGACAAACATACAATCTCCATTATAGAGGGTGACCAAAAAAAAGCAGAACCCACAAATTTTGTAATAAAACTTTTGATTTTAATTTCAATTTTTTTTTTCTTTCAGAAGAAACTTGGTGCTTAACTGAAACTGAGAAATGATTGTACAAAGACTGAAGTTTAAGTCCAACAAGTTTCTTGAAATTTTATAGACGTGTATAAGATTAAATAAAATTTATTTGGGTTGTTTTTTGGGGGTCAACCAATAAAAATATTTAATTAAACTTTACACATTAATTTAATTATTTAAAATTTACTCAATGAAAAAAACTGCTCTTTAAGCTGAAGATGCAAAATAATTACATTGCATTCATTATTACTTTGGGTGAAAATAACTTTCATTCATTCTCTCTGTATGTCAAAAATCATATTTACCTCCCTTGCAAGTCATAGCTACCTTGCAATTACTTAACATTATATTGGCATAAAAAATAGTTTCATTTTGTAAAGTGAAAAATCAAATAATCTTAGCTGAGTACAACTAAAATTGTTTTGGGGGATGACCCTATCAATCCCTGAACATTTGGTTGAAATCAGGCGTAAACCTTATCCTACTAATACAAATTCCTTGACTTCTATAAAAATGCACTGGAAATTATTTTTTTACTATAAAAATACTATGGAAATAGTTTTAATATATAATTACACCAGAAATGATTTTTAATATAAGAATACATTGAAAATAATTTTAACAATAAAATTGCACAAGAAATGATTTTTACTATAAAATGCATGAAAATGATTTTTTTTAAAAGTGTCATTTGTCTTAATTTTTTTGCATTAGATCATTCCCAGAATTTGAAATGTTACATCGACAAGTTCAATTGATCATATGCAGAATTTGAAATATTACATCCATAATTGCAATTATTCATTCACTGAACTTGAAATGTTACATCCATAATTGGAATTGATCCTTCCCAGAACTTGAAATGTTACATCCACAATTGGAATTGATCATTCATAGAACTTGAAATGTTACATCCACAATTGCAATTGATCCTTCCCAGAATTTTAAATGTTACATCCACAATTGGAATTGATCATTCCCAGAACTTGAAATGTTACATCCATAATTGCAATTTATCCTTCCCAGAACTTGAAATGTTACATCCACAATTGCAATTGATCATTCCCAGAATTTGAAATGTTACATCCATAATTGCAATTGATCATTCCCAGAATTTGAAATGTTACATCCATAATTGCAATTGATCATTCCCAGAATTTGAAATGTTACATCCATAATTGCAATTTATCCTTCCCAGAACTTGAAATGTTACATCCATAATTGAAATTGATCATTCCCAGAACTTGAAATGTTACATCCATAATTGGAATTGATCATTCCCAGAACTTGAAATGTTACATCCATAATTGAAATTTATCCTTCCCAGAACTTGAAATGTTACATCCATAATTGAAATTGATCCTTCCCAGAACTTGAAATGTTACATCCATAATTGCAATTGATCCTTCCCAGAATTTGAAATGTTACATCCATAATTGGAATTGATCATTCCCAGAATTTGAAATGTTACATCCATAATTGCAATTTATCCTTCCCAGAACTTGAAATGTTACATCCATAATTGGAATTGATCATTCCAGAATTTGAAATGTTACATCCATAATTGCAATTTATCCTTCCCAGAACTTGAAATGTTACATCCATAATTGCAATTATCCTTCCCAGAACTTGAAATGTTACATCCATAATTGGAATTGATCATTGCCAGAATTTGAAATGTTACATCCACAATTGGAATTGATCATTGCCAGAATTTGAAATGTTACATAATTGCAATTTATCCTTCCAGAAATTGAAATGTTACATCCATAATTGCAATTTATCCTTCCCAGAATTTGAAATGTTACATCCATAATTGCAATTTATCCTTCCCAGAACTTGAAATGTTACATCCATAATTGGAATTGATCATTCCCAGAATTTGAAATGTTACATCCATAATTGCAATTTATCCCAGAATTTGAAATGTTACATCCATAATTGAATTGATCATTCCCAGAATTTGAAATGTTACATCCATAATTGCAATTTATCCTTCCCAGAATTTGAAATGTTACATCCATAATTGCAATTATCCTTCCCAGAACTTGAAATTTACATCCATAATTGGAATTGATCCTTCCCAGAATTTGAAATGTTACATCCATAATTGCAATTGATCCTTTCCCAAAACTTGAAATGTTACATCCATAATTGCAATTGATCCTTCCCAGAATTTGAAATGTTACATCCATGATTGCAATTGATCATTCCCAGAATTTGAAATGTTACATCCATAATTGAACTTGATATGTTACATCATTTTGGCTGCAGGTTTCATATTAATTTCTATGGTAGGATAAGTGTTAAAATGGTGGAGCCTTAATGATATGTACAGGTGGACTATAATAAGATTACCACTTTGCTGTCATCCAAATATTTCAACTGAAATATTACATGTTGTCTTGTCTACACAATCATGTCCCCACTCATATACCAAGTTTTATACATCTCCACTTAATTGTTGCAGCTTTTTTTACTTATCTTCATTTGTCAGCCAATCATATAAACAGAGATACATCTAAGTTATATGTAAGACTTAGTGTAAATCTAATTCTGATCTTTGGTTATTTCTGGGTATGACTTCTCACCAGTGTGTACACGTACATGTGTTTGTAAATTGGACTTCCGTGAAAACGCAGATCCACAGACATCACAAGTATAGGGTTTCTCCCCAGTGTGTAGCCGTATGTGTGTTTTTAAATTTGATTTTCTGGAAAATGCATATCCACACACATCACAAGAATATGGTTTCTCACCGGTGTGTATTCGTATGTGTCTTTTTAAAGTTGAGCTATCCGAAAATGAAGAGTCACACACTTCACATGCATATGGTTTTTCTCCAGTGTGAATTTGCATGTGTCTTTTTAGATGCCCACTTTGTAGGAATGCTGTTCCACACACTTTGCAAGAGTATGGTTTCTCTCCAGTGTGAGTTTGCATGTGCCTTTTTAAATTACTACTTTGAAGAAATGCACACCCGCAAACTTTGCAAATATGTCGTTTCTCTTCAGTGTGCATTTGTAAGTGTTCTTTTAGTTGTGCAGTCGATACAAATAGACATTCACATATGTTGCATGAATATAGGTCATCAACATTATGAAATTTCATGTGCATTTCTGATTGTGAGCTGTCTACAAATCCGGATCTGCACACATCGCAGAAAAATGGTTCCTCACTGGTGTGTGTTCGCATATGAGATTTCAGATCAGATTTTCGGGAAAAAGTCGATCCGCAGGCAGTGCAAGAATATGGTTTCTCTCCAGTGTGTATTCGTACATGTCTTTTTAAAGTCGAACTGTCTGAAAAAGAAGATTCGCACACTTCGCAAGAGTAAGGTCTCTCTCCAGTGTGGATTCGCATGTGTCTCTGTAAATTTCCTCTATACAGAAACGTGGATCCACATTCTGTGCAAGAGTATTTTTTTTCGGTATAATCTGGCATATACATTTTTTTTAAGTATGAACTTTTGAAAAATCAAATCAATGCGCTTTGAAAGCTAATGGCACAATTTTTCCAACCCTATTGTTTGTCTTGAGTGTATTAGTGAAATTTACAAAAGTATTTCTTTTTGGTATAAGTTTGCATATATATTTTCTTAAGTATAAACTTTTGAAAAGTCAAACTGATGCACTTTGAAAGCTTATGGCTTATCTATAATGCGAGCTTAAGTTTGGTTTTATAGAACTTGTTATCAACATTAAATTACAGTCTTCACAGAAATCTCTACACTGGATGCAAAGCGACTCTAATTAGTTAACCAATTCACAAACATAGATAGCATTGTCTCATCTACAGAAAGCGATGTCAATGTATACACAGGAATTACATAGACTGAAATAAACAGATTATCAATCACATGGAAATTCTCTCTTCCAATCTGTATCCAGTGCTACTGTATTGCTGTAACACTTGAACTCCAAATAACGCCTAGAGAAAAGGCTAGATAGAAACTATGCAATAATTCTAAAGTCTGCCTTGAAAAAATCCTAGAAGTAGCATTCCACAAAAAAAACTCAGCTGTGCTGCCACTTTCATCTTATTGCACAAACAATCTAAGTAAAATGAACAAGATTTGGTTGACAAAGGAATTTCAAATAGCAACACTCTGAAAATGCAGTCTTGCACACTTTACAATAGTTTCTTTAATTTACTCTGTAAGTGTTTGTATGTTTGGTAAGTTTGAATTCATTGAACACTTTGATGCACAATTTTTACAAGCCTATTGTTTATCATGAGTATATTAGTGAAATTTACTCAACGTCTTTATCTGTACGGTTTACAGTGTTCTCACATTATAATCCTGTTAGCCAAATTCAATTGTTCTTCACCAAAACTGGGCAATCTGTGAATAAATAAAAACATATTTTGAAAAGAAAACTTATACCAATGCATGGATTAATCACTTCAAATTCAAAATCAAAGATAAAACACTTATAATTAGAAAACTGCAAATATGTTACATAATTATTAGATTCTTCATATTTATGTACAGTAGTGTAGAAATCAAAATGGCTGTTATAAGTTGCAGCCCACGGCCTTGAAGGATGATCCTTTTCAGTGGATACCGTGAGAATCGGTGGAGGAAACCCTCTTCCGGTTTAGATTAGAAATAGATTTTAGTCAGTCAGCCAAAAAACCACGACAGTGGTAAGTCGTGTTATACACGCTCTGACTAAACCTGCGCAGGTAGTCTGGTGGGGGATTTCGAGAATAAAATATGATCTAAGTAAATCGAAGTCTTGTGTTATTATCTAAAAACTACCAATGACACAGGGCTTCTGATAAAGAGAAATCCCCAATGGAAGACCAGACACAAAGTCCCCAAGACGAAGTCCAGACACTAGAAGTCCAGATGTAAGATAGAAAAGAAGTCAGAAGAAGAATAGAAGTAGTAAAGAAGGGTATACAACAAATATAAAAAGTCATTGTAGTGGCTTATTGTCAGTATCAGCTGAACAGTGAAAGAGTCTATCCCCATTTCGCTAGTGCTAGACCAGGGAGATTGTTTTTTGCATCTAATCTAAGGTGGAGCACATCAACTATCATTAGCTCCCCACTTTACTGTACAGATCCAAGCTGTGCTACTCAAGCACTGAATTGACAAGGGCCAGTATTGAACTTGGAACCTTGTGGTTTCAAGGTTGATGCTCTACCAACTGAGCTAAACTGGCCCCATAAAATACAATAATCATATATATATATATATATATATATATATATATATATATATATATAATCCAAAAGTCCAGAGAAGAAATCTTCCTTACGACACAAGAGTTTTATTTAAACAAAACCAAGTTGCAGTTTGAGAGCTCAATGTGTGCTCTTAATGTTAGAGTCACAGAGCAAATATATGAGTAAAGAAATAACAAAAGACTTAGAGATTTAGCATTATAGTCTATTTCAGGGAGCTTAGACAAATAGTCTAAATCTCCCGACTAATCAGATGCGAATCTAATGAGTCGGGAGATTTAGACTATTTGTCTAAGCTCCCTGAAATAGACTATATGCTAAATCTCTAAGTCTTTTTTTATTTCTTTAATATATATATATATATATATATATATATATATATATATATATATATATTATTATTATATGAAGAATAGCTCTGGCAAGAAACAGCAGTTGGAATATTATAACATTCGCTTTTAAAAAAACGTATATTTAGCTCTTTTTATTGAGCACTTTTTAAATCAATTTTTATTAACCCAGAAGTAAATTTATTTGCTTCGTGGATTGGCAAAAATTTGTAATATATATATATATATATATATATATATATATATATATATGGAGGCATGTTGTATAATGCTTACAGTCATAGGAAATGGACATGGCGAGACAAGTTCAAATCCTGGATGAGGCTGTTTGCATTTCACATAGCACTAATACCCTTCAGAAAGCTATGCATCCACCTATTCTACGCCCAGCTCTGGGTAAATAGTAGGGCATACTAGGGCTCTTTAGCCTTGGCAAGCAGTCTAGGAAAAGGAAAATTTTAATTCAAATCTTGTAAACTCTGCATAAGGAATTGACCTTGTGTCACATGCTAATTGTGCAGAGGGGTTGGTAAATATGTATATATACATATTTAAAAAAAAACCCTCTGCACACACAGGATGTGACACCAGGTTAATTTCTTAAGCAGAGTTTAACAGGTTTACATTCAGAGTTTTACTTTTCCTAGACTGGTTAAAAGTTAAAGAGTCTAGTCTGCTCTACTATTTACCTATAGCTGGAGGAAGAATAGTTGTATTCATACCTTTCCCAAAGGTATTAATGCTATGTGAAATGTAAACAGCCTCATCCAGGATTTGAACTCATCTTGCTATGTCCATTTCCTACAACAATAATCATCATTACACCATGTGCCTCCACATATCTATTAATAATGGAGATTCACTTCTGTAACAAAAACTACATCACTGCTTATGTCTCATTACCCAAAATTTGGACATGCAGCATTAGACAATCTTCATTGTTTTTTAAAACAAGTTTTAACAAATACATGACTCGTATTATATATCTATATATATTTGTTTTATTTTAATACATATCTAAAGTTTACATTTCAAATTGTTTTATTTTTTAATCCTTTAATGAATTTGATGATTTACTTACTTAGGGTACAAACTCACTGACATTGAATTTTTAACTCCCACTTCTCAGGCAATATGTTTCAAAAATCTATTTTTACATCGCCCGGAGGGTGTTTTTTATTTTGCTAGTATATATAATAATATAAACTTACATATATAACTAGCAAAAGTATTTAGTCCATGGCCAGACTAAAAGAATTTTAGGGAACACCAGGGAGGAAGAGAGAAAGGGGAAAGAGAGAAGTAGAGTGCCACACCTACTGCAGCTCTTAGATGTTTACCACAAAGATCCGATTACCCTAGTTGTGCTACTCATGCACAGAGTTAGCAAGGGCGGGTATCAAACCCAGAACTTTGCAATTCCTACTGACTGAGCTAACCCCACCCCTAGCGGAAGTACCCACTCAATGACCAGTCTAAAACGATTTTAGGAACCCCTGGGGGTGAGAGAAATGGAAAGAGAAGAGAAAGAGAAATTAATTCTAACTAGCAGGACCTTTGGATATACTACAGTATGATAATTTAATTTCTACAATGTTTGATATTTTTACTTAACTAGTTCAATATGTAAAAAGTATTATAATCTTGATTTAACTCTTTCACTATTTCTTAAAAGGGGGTTGTAAAATATTTACATTGATTTACCGATAAAAATCAGGTGGGGGGGGGCCTTTAAGATATCTACATTAATTTGCTGACAAAAAAGTGAAAAAACATGACTCTGAAAATATTCAAGTTGGGCTGGAAATTTGCCCGATGCTGGCTCGTTAAATTTGCTAGCATAAATTAAGGCAGGAGATGAAAAGTAATTCACAATTTCAATATTACAAATAAAACAAACATGTAACTTTTTTTTCAATTCATTTTAATTTTATGTTGGGCATTTAAGTGATGCAAGATCATTTGGAACCTTTTATTTTTAAAATTGTGGGAAATAAAATCGAACAAATAAGAAGTCTGCGATCAAGTGACACCAGATAATCTGGATCTATATTTTTGCATTGCATCTTGAACAATTTGGACGGTCTCATTTTTAACCAAAGGGTGTTGCAGGATGAAAATGAATGGAAGATTTAGGAACAAGCATATTATTATATAGATGATTGTTTTGGGGGGTTTTACATTTAGAACATTATTTAGAAAAAAAATGTAAACTTAAACTCATGAGTGGTTTGAAACAATATTTTTCTAAAGAATATTTTTTGTACATATGAAGAACTTTGAAGAGTTCCACAAATTAATTGATATATCAATTTTTTCAATAATTGAGAGCATTTTTCAATAAAAATGTCTCAATTATTTGTTCCATTTTTCAATAAATGAGAGCATTTTTCAATGTCTCAATGAAATTATGGTATTTTTCAATAAATGTGGACATTTTTCAATAAAAATATCTCAATAAAATTATTTGTGGCATTTTTCAATAAAAATGTCTCAATGAAATTATTTGTGCCATTTTTCAATAAAAATGTCTCAATGAAATTATTTGTACCATTTTTCAATAAAAATGTCTCAATGAAATTATTTGTGCCATTTTTCAATAAAAATGTCTCAATGAAATTTTTTGTGGCATTTTTCAATAAAAATGTCTCAATGAAATTTTTTGTGTCATTTTTCAATAAATATCTCAATAAAATTATTTGTGGCATTTTTCAATAAATATCTCAATAAAATTATTTGTGCCATTTTTCAATAAAAATGTCTCAATGAAATTATTTGTGCCATTTTTGAATAAATGTGGGCATTTTTCAATAAAAATGTCTCAATGAATTTTGAAAAATGTCCAAATTAATTTATTGTAAGTAAAAGAAAATTGTTCAAGAATTCAGATGTAAAATAAGCGGATCCTGTTGTTGATTTGAAGGAAATATTCCTTTAAAAAAAGAATTTTTAAATTAAAAAGCGAAAAAATTCAAAAGTGTGTTTCCTGAAGATAACCATATATTGGTAATGTGAGCTTTGTTTTAGTTCCAACAAATCCCCGTTGAACAACATACACACCCACTACTAGAAAAAAACACTCAAGTCACATGACGCTAAATTTCGCGTCTGCTTATTGTGTTCCTACCGACAGTTAAAAATCAGTTAAACCCACTTTACATACAAAGGTGTGGGGTTTTTTTGTTTGTTTGTTTTTTCGTTTCGTGGGGGGGGGGTCATAGATTTTTTAAAACACATCTTTTTTATGAATTTCGTTTTTTGGTGGGTGAGGGAGGGATTAGACATTATTATCCACTCTAAACTGTGGGAGCTGGGAAATTTTGCACACGTAATTTTCGTAATTAACTAAAAAAAAAAAAGAGTGATGAGTGAACTGAACTCCACAATTTTACCGATATATTCTGAAAACTCGCCCAATATTTCTTCAAAAATAAAATATTCAAATGAACAAACTCAAACTAAAATTATATTCACTCATTTTTTTTTTCCGAATGCAAAACAAAAATAAAGTAAAATATATATTTTTTAATTGAAAAAGAAGTAGCAAGAATTTTTGTCGTCTTACATTTATACAAAACAAAAATAGAAAGACAAAGTATGTATATAAATCAATCACAGTCGTTCATATTTTTGTACTCACCTTTCGTGAGAAAGAAAACCAGCAATAATAGTAGCTGGTTTAATTGTTCCCGAGATGGTCAGCAAATTTTGTCGTCTTTTCCAGGATTCCTTCGTCAATTTCTGTATTATTTTCTTAAATTCATAATAAAATTGATGTCGAAAAGAATAACATAAACGAAAACTGCACTAGACAAAGATATACGGTAGCAAATATCAAATTATTTTGAATAAAACGTTTTACACTGAGTAAACCCCCATAAAACAAAAACAATACTAACCGGTGCCCAGTGTAAAAATATGCACACTTATTTGTAGTTCAAAGGTTGCTTGGATAAAAAAAATAAAGAAATAAAATTTTTGTACTTTGTCTTTGTTAAAGAAAAGAATAGTATTTTCTGTTTCTATAATAAAAATACAACATTAAGTTAATGAATCAAACTAATTGATATTAACAAAAACAGTAAACTACCTAGATCTCTAATTTTTAACCACCTGCCTAAGAAAAAAAAGTGACATAATTGATTTTAAAAGAAAATTTATTTTGTATTTTTTATTGTGTTTTACGAAATATTTTTCAATTTCATCTAAACAGTATTGTATTAAATATTTTCTAATTTTTAAACAGAAACACGTAAGATATTGAGCTTGTATTTTGTTTATCTTATTTTATTAAGAATCGCTCTTTTATTTATTTATTTTTCTATTCACAGTAGGTACCACCAGTTTTCCCTGTGAAATTTACCTCCCTATATTTAACACAATGAAACTTGCATAAAGGTTAATCTAATCTTGAAAGTTTTTTGTCCATTCGAAAGAAGAAACATAAAAAAAAAAACTCCAGATGATTTTTTTTTTTAATTCAGCCCACGGAAAAAAAACAATGTTTACATTTTTGCGTTGTTAAATCAATTTAAATTTAACGTAGCCAAAAACAAGTTATGTCTTGTGGCTTTAAAAAAAATTCTATGAAAAATCAACTAATGGTTCGATTTTCACGAACATTTTCATAATTACTTACCGTTTCGTTTGATGTAAATAAAATTCATTCATTGATAAATATCAACATTGAAAATTTCATTAAAATCGGATAATTCCCTGATTTATGTTTTTTTTTTTTTTTTTTCAATCAGAGGTAGTTAAGTAATTTGATTCTGTAAAATACGTTTATGGCGTGATAGTGTTGGTACTTCTTTAAGACGAAATTATTATTTTGTCGATGCAACAGAACAGGTATATTAACAGTCATGGCGAATATAAGTTGTTATGATCTTGGTAATTAAAGAGTCTTTAATAAAGACACTACAATCATAGTCTGAGAAATAAATAATTAATCCTTTAGCCGATAGAAATAATTTTCTCTACTGGCTGGAAATATAAAAAAAAACTACTTTGAATTCACTGAAATATTTTTTCAAATTTGACTTTGGAATAATTCAATTTTTTCACGTAAATATAATTCATTATTGGAAAAAAAATTCACAGGTAAGGAAAACTTTTTTTTTCAAGAAAAGCCTGCATCTTAAATTATTTTTATTAATCATAAAAAAAATAATGTTTATATTTTCTGTTTGGTTTTGTCTTTTTTAATTATAATTTTGTGAAGCAAAATGAAATATAAAATATGAAATATCATGAAGAAAAATGAAATATAAAATATATTTAAGCAAAATGAAATATAGAATATTATGTTAAAATGAAATATAAAATATAAGGAAGCAAAAATTGGTTCACTATATTAGTGAACCAAATGAAATATAAAATATTATGAAAAAAAAAAAAAGAAATATAGTATATTATGAAGCAAAATGAAAAATGAAATATAAAATATGGTGAAGCAATATGAAATATAAAGTATTGTGATGCAAAATGAAATATAAAATATAATGCAGCAAAATGAAATATAAAATATAAAATATGGTGAAGCAAAATGAAATATGGAATATGAAGCAAAATGAAATATAAAGTATTGTGAAGCAAAATGAAATATAAAGTATTGTGAAGCAAAATAAAATATAAAGTATTGTGAAGCAAAATGAAATATAAAATATAATGCAGCAAAATGAAATATAAAGTATTGTGAAGCAAAATAAAATATAAAGTATTGTGAAGCAAAATGAAATATAATGAAGCAAAAGGAAATATAAAATATTGTGAAGCAAAATGATATATTAGATATACAAGCAAGAATAAGTGCCCTCTGTATGCAAGAATTTAAGTTATAATGTAATGAAATATATTAGATTAGAAAGACTAACAAAATGAAATAAGAATGCATATAAAAAGATTACACTTATGTTAATTATATCTTAATTGCTTTCTAAATAAAATCATTCCTACGATAGATTTTGATATGTTGGAGAATAAAAATATAATATTAAAGATCAATAACACCAAGTAATCTATCTATACATATATAAAGGGCAGTTGTGTGAATCTGTATGTCCAGAAGAAACTTCGAAAATAAAACAATTGACAGCAAAGTAAATATATATACACATTAAATATCACCAGGGCTTGGTTTTTGAGCAAAAATGATAGAGATTTGATTTATATTCGTAAAGATAATTAAAAAATAAAATTTAAATGATAACAGCATGGATTTTTTTTTCATTTAATATTTTAAATAGTAGACATTAACATTTCTTTTCAGAGTAGCTGGATCAATGAAGGTCTATTTTTTACATAGAGATTTAAATGTTAAATCTCACAAGGATTTAACTCACGATTCAGTAATAATGGATCTGCGGGACTAACTTAAAAAATCCCCCTCTACCCAGGCGATGCCGGGTAGCCGCTGCTAGTTATTTATTAAACCTGATTTTGTTAAAATCAGATTGCAAATTAACCACCCCATATATCATGTAAACCTTTATTTCTTAATTATACTAGTACAAAATTTTAAAAAACGCCCTCAGGGCGATGTAAAAATAGATTTTTGAAACATATTGCCTGAGGGGTGGGAGTAAAAAATTCAATGTCAGCGAGTTTGTACCCTAAGTAAGTAAAATCATCAAATTCATTAAAGGATTAAAAAATAAAACAATTTGAAATGTAAACTTTAAATATGTATTAAAATAAAACAAACTATATATAGATATATAATACCAGTCATGTATTTATTAAAACTTGTTTTAAAAAACAATGGGACTGTCTAATGTTGCATGTTCAAATTTTCAGTGTATTTATTTTATGTTATGACGATTTTGGGTAATGTGACGTATGCAGTGATGTAATTTATGTTACAGACAAAAACCGGAAGCGAATCTCCATTATTAATGGTATATGAGACACATTGCAGGACTTTAAATGCACAAATAACTCCATCCTTTGTGTCTAGTGCCTGGTGGCTTCATCCACTTGACCTGTGTTGTTAATTAATGGCGTGATCCCAGGGGGCCATCCCACCAGGCAACATCTGCCCCCTTAATTTAAAAGGGCATGACTAGATTTATTGACCAGTGCCTGAGGCGTCCCTCCCCCTCTTGAGGAGGAATGCCAACAGGATCCATGCATTTTTTGTGCCTGCCATCCAATGAGCTTTGGTTCATTGGTGGTCCCACATTAAATGACCTTGTGTCATACCTGCATAAGTAGGATGTGAAGTAAAAATCCTAATAACATGGGCTGTTTTGAGGCAAGTCTAACTCAGATTTTCATAGAGACATTGTTAATGAATAAGATTTATTCTATGTATTAATGATTTTGACTACAAATTAAATATACATTGATAAATTTCTGAGGGTATTGTGACGTAAGCAGTGATGTAGTTTCGGTTACAGACTGACAGGCAGTGAATTACATCTTCAGGTATTTCTTGTCAGACTCAGGAACCTTCTCGAACTCGGGAACTTTCTTGTTGTAATCGGGAGCCATCACCGAACTTTGAACCTAACCCTTTATTTAGTCCACAGGGGTATCCTGTTCTCATTCCGCTAATCATTGCTGGGGTAGGAGTTGTGTTAATTATTTTTCTATGTTACTGCCTCTACTAAGGATTGAACCTGGAATCCAGAAATAACTGTCACTTAGAACTGTCTTAACCTAACTACCTTATCCACTAGGCCATGTGTCCAATTGATAATAACGCAGATAATACTAATCATCAAACCTCATCTCAAACATTCAGAGAAATAGTAAAAAAGATTTAATTAAAAAAAAACTATCTAAAAAACCTTTAAATAAATGCAATTATTTATTTATTTAAAACATTTAAAATTATCTCTATTCATTACATTATATTAAATACTGGAAAACTATATTAAACATTATCTTAAATATTGGAAAACTATTTTAAACATATTTAATTAAACATATTTAATTAATTAAACATTTAATTTAAATAATTAAATGATTCAGATAATTCATATAATTAAATATTTAAATATTCATTTTAAATATTTAAATAATTTAAATAATTAAACATATTTGATTAAACATATTTAATTAAACCTATTTAATTAAACATATTTAAACATAGAAATTAATTAAACATATTTAATTAAACATATTTAAACATAATTAAACAAAATTAAACTATATTAAACATTATATTAAATATTGGAAAACTATATTAAACATTTAAAATGGGGCATCCTGTTACAGTTGGTCAACACATAAGTTACAAATGTATTTTTGTTTTTGTTATGCTCTGTTGGAGAGGCTTAGAATATGCTGACTGTATCCCCTGCAAAAGGATAAGACCACTTTCCAAAATTCATCTCCATCACACTGGCAAGTCTCTCAAACTTGACTATATCCTATAAGAAGGACTTTTACATTGTTTTGTTTTGCTTTGTAGTTAAATAAACTGGTTGAATGAAACTAAGGTTTTATTCATTTATTTGTTGCTGTTAGTCTTAGAATGAATGCTATACTAACAAAATACAGTTAAAACGTATCAATATTTATGTGAGTTCAATAAATATTAAATAGATTCTTATTGTTAAGACTTTTTTTTAAATACTAAACATTGCAGTCATTGAAGGTTTTGATTGGTTATAACTGTTGGCGTATCAGAGGGGCACTGACAGGTGCAAGACGTTGTCTGAATGTAATTGGCACTGACAAAATGGTGTCCTTTTTTTACGCGCTGAATAAGATTGGCAACGAAAAAACTACATGAATTTTTCAATAAATAAACAAATAATTACACGTAGGAAGGAAAGAAGAAAAAAAGGGATGGAAGGAAGAAAGGAAAGAAGGAGGAAGGAAGGAATAAAGCAAAGAGATGGGCATGACACTAAACTGAATTTGGTTGTGGGGCTCTGGGTAGTGTAGAGTACCTCATTGTCATTACTCCCAGGTCTACTATGAGTGGTAGTACCTGTTAACATCTGTAGGGATTAGATACATTACCTGCCACACATTTCTCCTATTTGATGCTGGGGCACGTGCAATGTAATTACCTCCTGTGTCTGCCAATAGTCACTAGGTGGCATGGTCAACAGCATATAAAAGAAGATTCATAAAAAAGTCAAACTTTCTCTTAACTTTTTTCCTGCTTCAACAAAGAGTAACAATATGTTGCATTCCTATTCATTCTCAGTCTGGTTGGGTTGGTTGGTTGGTTGGTTGGGTGGTTGGTTGGTTGGTTGGTTTTGGTTGGTGGGTGGTTGGTTGGTTGGGTGGTTGGGTTGGTTGGTTGGTTGGTTGGTTGGTTGGGTGGTTGGTTGGTTGGTTGGTTGGGGTGGTTGGTTGGGTGGTTGGGTGGTTGGTTGGGGGTTGGGTGGTTGGTTGGTTGGTTGGTTGGTTGGTTGGGTTGGTTGGTTGGTTGGTTGGGTTGGTTGGTTGGTTGGTTGGGTTGGTTGGTTGGTGGTGGGTGGTGGTGGGTGGTTGGTTGGGTGGGTGGGTGGTTGGTTGGTTGGTTGGATTTTAAAGCATGTTAACCCTTGTTGGGTTATTTTACCCTGAAGACATTTTGTTTTACTCATTCTTGATGGGCACTCAATTTAAAAGAAAATACAATTTTCTTTTTAACCACATTTTTTTAAACTCATTTTTCTATTAAACTCAGAGATGGGTCCCTAACATGTACTACCACATGGGATCAGAGTGGACTTTGGAGTAATCGTTATGAAGTTGTACTCCACATTCCCCAGAGCTCCAAAACTGGAACCTCACGGTCCAATAAAGTTTAATGTCATACCCAGAACATTAAGACACTTAGTAACTGCCTTCTAGCACATACATAAAAAGGGGGCTTAAAGCAATAGGGCTAGGACAATCATACAGGTACCAACTCTTGGTGTGACCAGCCAATTGAGCAGAGAGAGCCTTCCTCCCCAATATGGCCACCTGTTGATACTTAAGGATAGAAGCTTGGAAGCTGAGCAGTTCATGACACTTTGGCGTTTACTTAGGCTAGACGGGTGGTCGTAGAGGATCCCCATTGATCAATTGAATGATCACGTCAATACCTAGCATAAATGGTTGACCATTTTCATTTCACCATAAATCTACACTGAAAATTTGAATCAATACAACTGCATGTTTTACCACGAAAATATCATAAAATGTGTTCTTAATAACAATTAAGTTCATTTCAAATAATGTGCAAGCACATTCTCAGAAAAAGAATAAAGGGACTTAACTCTCATTTAAATCCTAAAAGGACTTAACTCTCAAAGCAATGAGATTTAAGTCCCTTTATTCTTTTTCCGAGAGGAAGCTTGTAAACTATGGCAGCCATCTTTGATTGAATGTAATTTTCACGGAGAACTCCAAAGTATCATAAAATGTCTTTTTAATAACAATTAAGTTCATTTCAAATAATGCGCAAATACACTTTCAGGGTAGGAATTTAGGCACTTAAAGTTCAAGATTACCCAAATACTTACATTGATTGGACCATATGACCTTTAGGCACCCCTTTTTGATCTCGATTAAGGAGGACATATTTTTCATTTACACCGTCAATATCTGCGGCGGCGTGTAACGGTTGATTAATGAGATTAAACTCACATCCTCCTGATCGTGAGTCATGGCTTGACGTCGGACTACCTTGTTGGCACGCATGTAAATTACTACACTGTGCGATTGACCAGGATGTAGGATTTTAGTATGATTATTTAAGACCTGCCTTAACACACCGGGTATTTGCGTTCCAGTCTTGCTGACGAGGACACTGATGTATGACAAGGAAGAAGAGGTGAGTGAGCTTTGGTGAAGAACTGCAAGAAAAGATTGTTGCAGGTGACAAGGGCTTGCTCAGGAGAAGCTGGGAGGTCGTCTTTTTTCGTTGGGAGAGATCCGGCTGTCCAACTCGACGGATTTTTTAATTCCTTTTGGCTTTTCACATTTTAAATGAATTTTATATATTAATTTTTCATAGCAAAAATACTAAATTAAAGTTTTGAAATAAAATAACTGATGCATTATAAAATTCATTAATTGATAAATCAATACTGAAAATTTCATTAAAATCGGATTATTACATGATTTTTGGTAAATTTTTTTGCAATCGTGAATGTTACATAAAAATTATAAACAAGCGCGTAAAACCATTGAAAAATAGTCAGAATGGCGGATCGCGTCGAAATTGACCAAAACAAATACTTTTAAATCTATTAAAAATAAACTGCATATGTAATGATATTTTTCTTTTTTAATGATGGTTATTATGTTACTACTTATCGATTTAGACAAAGTTTGACCTTAAATAATAGATTTAATTAATTTTAATTCGCTTTTGAAATTCGTAGGAGATAAAAAAATGCCAGTCCCTACATTATTATAATTACCTTCCCTGACAAAAAGTGAACATATTTCACTTATATAATTATCATACTTGATCAGATGTAAACTAATATTTCTTTAACAATTTGTCTATCGTCTTTATTAAAAGTTGAATTAATGAAAGCCTGCTGCCTAAACACACAATGATCATATGTTTGAATGTCATTTGAGATGACTTTATTTATATCGTTGAGTGAATAGTCCAAATACATTTTAACACAAGGAACGAAATAATGATTGTCACCGTTTTAAAATTTCCTTTTTGTTAAGGCCAAACGTTTTCATAAAAATAATTTAAAGCTCGCATTGTGTTTTTGAACTCTTTTCTTTCTGCCTCTTTCTTTTTTTTTTTTTAATATTATTAATATGAATAGAAGATACCGAATTATCTAGCGGGACATTTTTTTTTACCTCATTACAAGTTTACGTCGGAGAGGTAAAAAAAAAAAAAATGGAAATTGCGGTTGTTAATTTTTTTAAAGAAAAGAGGTAAGTTAATAAAATTCACTTAATGAACGTTTTATTAAAACGTTGGGTTTTAGTAACGATATTGATTATTGTTATATTTAATAAAGTAAGGTTTTATCATGGTAGGCTGTGAATTCAGGGGGCGTAAAATCAGAACTGTAGGTACCTCCAATTGGGTCACATGATCAGTTTAGGCCATCTTGAATAAAACGGAAATAAATATTTCCGAACTTTGTTTATCAAAAATCTCGTAAAAAACAATTAAAGATCGTACAGGGCTGTTACAAAAAACAGTTAATTCAAAGATCAAATTATCCGATTGGGAAAAATTACATCGTTATCTTAAAAAATAAATAAACCTATCCATATTATATGCGAAAGGTAGGTACCACCAGACCGTTTAGGTCATCTCGAATAAAACGGAAATAGATATTTCCGAACTTTGTTTATCAAAAATCTCGTTAAAAAAAGATCGTACAGGGTTGTTACAAAGAAAAATAGTTAATTCAAAGATCAAATTATCCGATTGGGAAAAATTACATCGTTATCTTAAAAAATAAACAAACCTATCCATATTACGTGCGAAAGGGTAATTTTCAGGCCGCGATTTAGAGAGAAAGAAATACATATTATTACCCTCTTACAGTTATGCATCTAAGTACGGATGGGTGTAACGGACAAACTTTTTTAGCCAAATTTTTTCTATTAAAATGAATAAAATCTTTAAAAACTTTAATATTACAATTACTATTAAAATGAATAAAACTTGAAAAAATTTAATATTACAATTTACTATGAATAAAACTTGAAAAACTTTAATCTTAAAATTTCGCAGTGAAATTGACGTTAAAAAATGTCTTCGGTTTTAGTATTAATTCTTAAAATCGAAAATAAAATGAAAATTTGAATATTTTTTCTAAGAGAAAAATGATAAAACAATCATTCAATATATTATTTTTATTCTAATTGGTCGTAAAAGTTAAATAAAATATTTTTTTACGCTCAGAAAAACAAACTTTAGTTACCGAGAAGCGTCTCGTCATATGTCAGTTTTGCTCTTCCGTACATTCTAAGAATCACACATTACTATTCAACAATAAAAATTACAAATTCTTTTAAAAATATTAATCGAGCACGGATCGGACCAACTTTTAGTTCACCTGAATTCTAAAATTCATTTTTAAATATCCGTGAAAATTTGATTTTTTTCCACAGGAAAAAAAAAAAATTAATTTATTTCACGCAGAAAATAAAAATATTTAATCACACAAAAGATTGAAAATCTCGTAAAAATTAATTTCTTAAAAAAAAATTTTTTTTTTGACAATTTAATAGAATGTAGTACATACCAATTACATAAGAAAAAAAAGTTTTCAAATATTAATATTATGACATTTTTTTTGCACTTTTTATTTCCGATTTCATTATTTTTTCCTAAAAAAACTATAATTCGGTACGTTAACAATTTCATTGATATAGTTATTCAGACTCTTATCTTTATAGAAAAAAAGTACCAAATTTTTTTTCCACATCATTTTTTTTTTATCTCATAAAATAAAATAGGGGGGGTGATAGACATCGTAAAAAAATTTTCCCCTAATATATTTTAGAAAAAACTATTTCAGATGTATTTACATCCAATGGTAAACATTTATGGAAATTTTCGTGAAAATCGGACCATTAATTGATTTTCATAGAATTTTTTAAAAATCCTCTTATCGTAACTTGTTTTTAGCTACGTTAAATTTCAGTTGATTTAACAGTACAAAAATGAAAACATTGTTTTTCAATCATAATTTTCATTATTTTCGTATGCTGATAAAAAATTTAAAAAATCATTAGGAGTTTATTTAATGTTTTTTCTTTCGAATGGAAAAAACTTTTCAAGAAAATATTAATTTTTCTGCAAGTTTCATTGTGTTAAATGTAGGGGGGGTAAATTGCACAGGGTCAAATTGGTGGTACCTAGCGAAAGGGTAATTTTCAGGCCGCAATTTAGACAGAAAAGTTACATTTTATTTCCCTTTTATGATTATACCACTAAAAGTATGGCTAGTTCTAATTGACATTTGTTTTCTTGTGCATATTCAATAACCGATTATTTGTTTTCAACGATTTTTAAAATATTCTTTTTTTTTTTATCTTGAAATATTATCTTGAAATTTTTCATGTACATTCGAAAGAAACATTTTTAAAAATCCTGTTTTTTTTTTTAAATTTCAGCTTAAGAAAAAAAAAATAAAAAAAACTTTATTATAAAGGTGCAAATCTGTCAGAAAATTAGGGTGACCCATAAAAACATAACCCACAAATTTTGTAATTAAACTGTTAATTTTAATTAGGGGGTTTAGGGTTTAGGGTTGGGGATTATGGTTAGGGTTGGGGGTTGGAGTTTAGGGTTAGTTTAATGGGAAAATAAATAAATAATTTGGGTTCTGTTTTTTCTGGGTTAACCTGTAATATGTTTTAACTTTTCGAACGATTTGCAAGTTTAGTAAAAATCTACTATTAAAATGAATAAAAACTTTAAAAAATTTAATATTAAGATGTCACCGTGAAATTGATGTTAAAAAATGTCATCGGTTTTGGTATTAATTTTTAAAATTGAAAATGAAATGAAATGAAAATTTGAATATTTTTTCTAAGAGAAAAATTGATAAAATAATCAATATCTACTTACTTTTTATTCTAATAGCGTAAAAATTATTTTATTTAACTTTTTTGAGCAAAGAAAAACAAACATTGGTTACTCAGAAGCGTCTCGTCTCTTTGTAAAACAAATATGTCAGTTTTGCTCTTCCATATATTCTAAGACCCATACATTACTATTCAACAATAAAAATTACAAATTCATTTAAAAATATTAATCGAGCTCGGATTGGACCGACTTTTAGTTCATTTGAATTCTAAAATTCATATTTTTAAATATCCGTGAAAAATTCGATTTTTTAGCTCAGAAAAAAAAAATTTAATTTATTTCATGCAGAAAATAAAAATATTTAATCACACAAAAGATTGAAAATCTCTTAAAAATTAATTTCTTAAAAAAAAAAATTTTTTTTGACAATTTAATAGAATATAGTACATACCAATTACAAAAGCAGAAAAAAGTTTTCAAATATTAATATTATGACATTTTTTTGCACTTTTTATTTCCGATTTCATTAATTTTTCCTAAAAAAACTATATTATACAATTTCATTGATATAGTTATTCAGACTCTTATCTTTATAGAAAAAAAAGTACAAAATTTTTCTAGTGCGTCGTTTTTTTTATCTCATAAAATAAAATAGAGGGGGGTTGATAGTCCTCATAAAAAATATTTACCCTAATATATTTTAGAAAAAAAATATTTCAGATGTATTTACATTCAATGGTAAACATTTATGGAAATTTTCGTGAAAATTGGACCATTAACTGATTTTTCATAGAATTTTTTTAAAAACCTCTTATCGTAACTTGTTTTTAGCTACGTTAAATTTCAGTTGATTTAACAGTGCAAAAATGAAAACATTGTTTTTCAATCATAATGTTCATTATATTTCGTAAGCTGAAAAAAAATTAAAAAATCATCAGGAGTTTGTTTAATGTTTTTTCTTTCGAATGGAAAAAGATTTTTCAAGAAAATATTAATTCTTCTGCAAGTTTCATTGTGTTAAATATAGGGGGGGGGGGTAAATTTCACAGGGTAGAATTGATGGTACCTACAGAACTGCATGTTTTAATTTTTTTAAATATATTATTTTTTTTTACTGTTACTCTGAAATAGAAATATTGTTAAATACTCATCAAAATTACCAGCAAATAGTAATTTTCAGTTTATTTCAGTATAGGACTTGATAAGTTTATAATATCAATTCCTTTAAAATAACAGCACTCAGGTAAAAAAAAAAGTATAACTGAATCACTATGCAACAACTTTAGATCTATGCAACATCAATTAATGCTGTCATTTTTTTTTTTTTTTAAACAAAACAAAAAAAAACAACAACTTATAAATTAATTAACGTATTAAATTGGCTGAACTTGCACAAAGGTGTCAAAATTAGGGTGACCCAGAAAAAACAGAACCTACAAATGTAAATAAACTGCTATGGGGGGTTAGGGTTAGGATTAGGGTTGGCGTTTAGGGTTAGTTTAATGGGAAAATGAATAAATAATTTGGTTTCTGTTTTTTCTGGGTCACCCTGTGTACTGGTGACCCCGAAAAAACAGAAACCACAAATTTTGTAATAAAACTGTTAATTTTAACTATGGGGGTTTAGGGTTAGGGTTAGGGTTGGGGTTTAAGGTTAGTTTAATGGGAAAATAAATAGATAATTTGGGTTCTTTTTTTTTCTGGGTCACCCTAATTTTGACACCTTTGTGCAAGTTCAGCCATTAAATTATGTTTTCCTTAGAGTTTCATTTTTTATTAAAAGTGTTACTCCCAGTTGAATAATTAAAAATATATACATTGGACTTCATTTCATATTTCACTAACATCTGTCCAGTAGACAATGGTAAAGATTTACGCCCCTCAATTCACAGTCTATACTTTTAATTGCTTCATTTACATGAAAAGAAAAAATATCTTTAATCCCAAAAACGCTAGTAAGAAAAAAAGAGTTCATTTTCACACCAGAAAATAAAAAACGTTTTTTTCTCACTGGTTTATAAAAAAAATTGATTTTAATGTCACTATCATGAATATGCCCCCCTCCCCCCCAGTATAAGTATTTAAGTTTTAATGAAATGAAATCTGGGTAATTCCATGTCAAATCATCCAGGCTATGTCGCCCACCCACTTCAATTTTTCTGAAATTTTGTCCAGGTAATGACTATGTTAAAATAACACATTCACCAAAATTTGAGTTTACAATTCAAAAAAATTGGCTGACTTATATTGATTTTTAGCTCTCCAAATTTGGAGTGGGGGTAGCGCAAAAAATGGTGACTTTTTGTAATCTATTTTTGTCTGTAAAATGAGTTCTAGAGCTTCACTACTCCTAAAAATTGGTTTATAAAAGCTTTTTGACACAAGGAATCCAAAAATGCCATAAAAAAAGTCTTGAAATTAACTATTTTTAAGTTATTAAGAATTAATGATTTTTTCATAGCAAGATCATTAGGTGTAGAAATCACATTCAGGCACTGCATCAATGACAAAAATTTATTGTTATTATTTTACATATATTGAACATTATTTGTACCAAAAAGATAGTTTGGTTTTTGCTCAGAACCAAATCTACAACATCAGTTAAAATTTTGCACTTTTATGTTTTAAGTGTTTTGAATATGTTCTATATAGAGCAAAATAACTGTCATAATGCAATAGAAATGATCTGGATTATGTTATTGGTTGGATATATTTGAAATAATATAGAAACAATTGTATCAATCATAATGATATTGATTTGATATACTTATGAGCTATTGCAAATTAGTATGTAAAAAGTATAATAATCTCTGGCAAAAATTTTTTTTTTGTTCTCTTTCTTCTGCCTTTTTTTCTATTTCATTGAAACAGACAATAAGTGTTATCACTTCCTATCTCTCACCTTTCTTTACTTTTAAAAATCTTTCTTTAGTCATTATTTATTGTCTTTTTTCCTCTCTGACATATAGCACATTCTTTTTTTTCCCTTTCTTTCTTCACAATTAGAATGATATGGTCCATTATTTATATATGGTGATGACAGGGCATGACACACATAGGTAGATACTAGCGTATTATTATATAGATATAAATTGGATATGACTAATAAGTTCTTTTTATCAGTAATTGTAGTTAATTTAGTGTTGTAGGTGACTCACTTATGACCAGAACAATGGACTTACCCAAAGGGTATATTTAGCAGAGCAAAGCTGCTCAAGTGGGAAGTAGCAAGTGCATGTCTTTGTGTACGTTGTACCAATGAAACCCTCCTCATTTTGTACTTTATATGTGTTACTTCTATCTCTGTGTTGAGTATTTATTGCTCCCTAAACAGGTCATAACATTTAGGCAACTGCATCCCTACCTCCAGTCAAAGACTCCAGCATAGATTTCTTTTTATTACAATTCCCAGGTTATCATTCCATTATCATTAATAAGCAGTGTTGATAAGCAATACACTGTTACAATTCATGGGAGGTCATGAATTGTGAATGAAACCAGTAACTAGGCTTAAATTGGGGCCTGGCAGATTTGAAGTCAGAGAGAACATGGAAAATTACCGGGACTGATGGTAATCCTTGACCCCTACAGCTAGGCTTAAATTGGGGCCTGTCAGATTTGAAGTCAGAGAGACCATGGAAAATTACCAGGACTGATGGTAATCCTTGACCCCTACAGCTAGGCTTAAATTGGGGCCTGTCAGATTTGAAGTCAGAGAGACCATGGAAAATTACCGGGACTGATGGTAATCCTTGACCCCTACAGCTAGGCTTAAATTGGGGCCTGTCAGATTTGAAGTCAGAGAGACCATGGAAAATTACTGGGACTGTTGGTAATCCTTGACCCCTACAGCTAGGCATAAATTGGGGCCTGTCAGATTTGGAGTCAGGGAGATCATGGAAAATTACCAGGAATGTTAGTAATCCTTGACCCCTACAGGTGTGTGATTCCACACTCCATGTTAGACATGTCATTGTTAGCTTAGATCAATTTTGACCCAGCTTTCAGAGAGCTTAGACATGCTCTGGGGTCGATCTCATCTGCGCGGAATTAAATCATGGGCTAGATAAATAATAAAAGCTTAATCAAGCAAACATAAGTCTTGTTAGTTACTTGTTAAAAACAAGCAATGTCCAGCCAGCCAGCCCCAGAAATTAGAAGAATTAGCAAAGAAGAAAATTTACTCACAGAAGAAGGAATGTCAACTAAAGGAGATGGCAGCCAGAGCAAATAGGAGAAGAAGCAGTAATCAGAGTAATGTACCAAGTAAGACCATCTTCAATCTAATCTAATGTATCTCTCTCTTTCTCACCGAGATGAACTCTCTCCACCATTCATATACCGATGTTGGGTATATAACAACACAAGTTAAAATGAAACTTGCAAAAACATATAAAAGATAACCTTAATCAAGTGAAATTCAACAAAATAAAAAAAAAAGCTTCTTATATTTTTCCCTAATAAAAAGTTAAAGGAATTGTACCAAAAATTATTTTGCGGGAAAAAAATAATTCAAAATAAACATATTTAACTATTAAATTCTATAGGTCATTTATGTATACTAGTCAATAATTCATAATAAACCATTTTAAGATTGGCCTAAGTGAGTAATTAAGAACAATAAATGCAGATTTATTCAATAACATCCTTGTGGTTGATGCTGCTCAGTAAGTTTTTTTTTTTAATATTTGGCTCCATCAAGGTCAATAATAGTCAAAGATAACCTTTTGTTATAATGTTGAATCTATTACGAGCTTTTGATAATAAGTTAAAAAAGAAACAACTAAATCTTGCTTTCACTAGATAAGATGAGCTCTGCTTTGACACAGAATAGTGGGTACCTTTTAGCACTGTCACTTGTTTTCCATATATTATGCTTCCCTTCTTTGAATATTGCATGCAATATTTCATCACTTTGTAATTCAATTAGAAATTTAATTCTCTGTAATAACAATTGTTCTGAAGTAGAATTGCTCTATGGAAATATCACAGTGGACCCCCAATCCATATAATATGGTGTAGATTACTGTAGAAATTTAATTCCCAGTAATAACAATTGTTCTGAAGTAGAATTGCTCTATGGACCACTAAAATATCACAGTGGACCCCCAATCCATATAATATGGTGTAGATTACTGTAGAAATTTAATTCCCAGTAATAACAATTGTTCTGAAGTAGAATTGCTCTATGGACCACTAAAATATCACAGTGGACCCCCAATCCATATAATATGGTGTAGATTACTGTAGAAATTTAATTCCCAGTAATAACAATTGTTCTGAAGTAGAATTGCTCTATGGACCACTAAAATATCACAGTGGACCCCCAATCCATATAATATGGTGTAGATTACTGTAGAAATTTAATTCCAGTAATAACAATTGTTCTGAAGTAGAATTGCTCTATGGACCACTAAAATATCACAGTGGACCCCCAATCCATATAATATGGTGTAGATTACTGTAGAAATTTAATTCCCAGTAATAACAATTGTTCTGAAGTAGAATTGCTCTATGGACCACTAAAATATCACAGTGGACCCCCAATCCATATAATATGGTGTAGATTACTGTAGAAATTTAATTCCCAGTAATAACAATTGTTCTGAAGTAGAATTGCTCTATGGACCACTAAAATATCACAGTGGACCCCCAATCCATATAATATGGTGTAGATTACTGTAGAAATTTAATTCTCAGTAATAACAATTGTTCTGAAGTAGAATTGCTCTATGAACCATTAATATATCACTGTGAACTCCCAATTCCGTATTTTTTTGTGTAGTCTCCAGTAATGTTACATTGGATCCCCAGCATATATATTGAAAAATGTATAATAACTATTTACAATAGTCTTTGCCCTAAAAGTACTCTGAACTAGTGGGACCGGTGTGGATATACCACAGTATGATAATTTAATTATTACAATATTGATATGCTTACTTAAGAGTTATTGCAAATTAGTTCAATATGTAAAAAATATAATAATCTTCGGTTAACTCTCTTTCTCTCCCTCACTCTTTTTTTTCTTTCTTTTTTTTTTCATCTTTTCATTATGTTTGATTGAAACAGTTTAGCATTCACTTCTACATGCTCACACCCTCTCTCTATCTTTCTCCTACTTTCTTTCTTATATTTTTTTCTGTATAGCATGTCCTTTTTCTTCCCTTTATAATAAAAACAGAATGGACCATTATTTAGCTGAGATGATGACACTCATAAGAAATAAAAATTCAGTGGATAAGCAACATCGGATAATTTGGATCTTTATTTTTGTATTACATCTTGGACAATTTGGATGGTCTCATTTTTAACCAGAGGGTGTTTCAAGATTTAGTAGGAACACCAATATTAAGATATAGATTGTATTGAGGCACCAAGAAAATCCAAGAAATATTATATAATGAATGAAAATGTTATTTTATATATCCAATTAATATTTTGCATTAAAAATCAAATTTACTTAACCTTGAATATGAATTGATTTAATATGATTATTGTATGTTTCCCCTTCTTGGAAATTATACTTACTATATTTAGTATAGTTTGTTGTAAAGAAGCCAGTCTGCTAAATGATACATCCTTTTTTAAAAAAAAACTTTTTAATCTTTGTAGATTAAGTATTTTCCCTGTAAAAAATATTCTATCAATTTCTTTTTAAGAATTGTTGAATTTAAAAAGAACTTTAAGATAAAGTATCATCAATCATTATTATTAGTAGTTTTGAATAGTATTTTCTTTCATCTTTTACTTTTAACTCAGTCTGGTTATAATTTCTGCAGCAGCAAAGAACATCATGTATTGGGAACAATGTATAAAGAATAATACTCCAGTGAGACTAACCTGGATTTTGTTTTTGCCTTGAGAAAACCTCATTACATAATAGCTGTTTTACCAACTAACCTATGGAAACATTTGGTATTTAAAAATAATGATAAAAAGACAAGTAAAATTAAAAGATGAAAAACACTTTTTTTGTTTTATTTTCAGACTGAAAGAAATCAAACTTTGCTCTGATGTGAAAAATGAATTGATGTCTTGAAAGCAACCTTAAAAAAAAAAGAATGATTATGGAAAATTGCACACAAAGAAAAAAATGCTCAGAAGTTTCTGAATCTTCCTTGTCTAAAATTTCAAATTTCAATAACCAATTGCAAAACCCCACAGAAGAAAACCCAAACCATGACAAAATGTGTGAACCATCTTCCTTTTCACAGAAATCAAAATTAGGCCAAACACAGAAACATTCTTGTGAAATGTGTGGACTTACTTTCACCTGGAAGTCACAATTGGTGCAACACACACGAACACATACTGGAGAGAAACCTTATTCTTGTGAAGTGTGTGGATCTTCCTTTACACAAAAGTCAAATTTGAGGAAACATATGCGAAGGCATACTGGAGAGAATCCATATTCGTGCGAAGTGTGTTTGCTTTCTTTTTCGTGCAGGTCATATTTGTTACAACATTTATTAACACATACTGGAGAGAAGCCATATTCTTGTGAAGTGTGTGCATCTTCCTTTTCTCGAAAATCAGATCTAATGCGGCATGTGCGAACACACACGGGAGAGAAGCCCTATTCTTGTGAAGTGTGTGGTTCCTCCTTCTCACAGAAATCAGATCTGGTGCGACATATGCGTACGCACACTGGAGAAAAACCATATCCTTGTGAAATGTGTGGATCATCATTTTCATTGAAGTCAAATTTGATGGAACATAGACAAACACACACTCGAGAGAAGTCATATACTTGTAACATATGTGGGTCATCTTTTTCCCAGAAATCAGTTTTACTCAAACATATACGAACACATACTGGAGAGAAACCATATTCTTGTGAAATGTGTGAATCTTCTTTTTCACGAAAGTCATATTTATTAAAACATATGCAATTGCATACTTGATAGAAACTTTATTTTTGTAAAGTGGATGGTTTTTCATTTTGATTTAAATAAAATTTGCTATAATATACTAAAATATACAGTGGCAAGAAACTACAAACTTATAAAATATATCTTTTTTCTCAGGGCTGCTTATGAACTTGCATAGGCGACAATCTATTAATAATGGAGATTCGCTTCCAGTTTTTGTCTGTAACAAAAACTATGTCACTGATTACGTCACACTACCTAAAACATAATAACATAGAATAAATACACTCAAAGTTTGAGCATGCAATGTTAGACAGTCCCCATTGGTTTTTTAAACAAGTTTTAATAAATACATACCTGGTATTATCTATCTATATATAGTTTGTTTTATTTTAATATATATTTTAAGTTATCAGAACTAAGTTTCCATTTCAATTTTTTATATTTTTACTCCTTTAATAATTTTATTTTATTTTTTACTCCTTTAATAAATTTGAGGATTTTACTTTGCTTATGATACAAACTCTCTGATATTAAATTTTCAACTCCCATCCCCTCAGGCAATATTTATTTTACGTTGCCCAGAGGGCGTTTTTTATTTTGCTAGTATTATTAATGCAAAGATTTTTTTTATCATGAAATTTACATTTGGCACAGTATACATTTTTATTAATATTATTCTGGCTAGCAAGAATATGCACCTTCCGGGTGTAAGTATTTAAGTTTTAATGTAATGAAATATATCAAATTAGAAAGACTAAAGAAATTAAATAAGAATGCATACAAAAAGATTACACTTATTTTAATTATATTTTAATTGGTTTCTAAATAAAATCATTTATAGGATTGATTTTAATACTATTGAAGTAAGTCAGTAAGTCTACTGTTGGTTTGAATAACAGCAGCTAACTAAGTACAACTTAAGCAGTGTCCAAGAAAGTTGGTATATATAGAAATCAAGAATGACCCATTCATGAATTTGGGTGATTTGGGTCATTCCATTCCTTGAGTTCTGATTGGCTGCTTTGATTTGAATGACATTGTGGAGTCTTATATATATCCTGTCATTCTGCAGTAGACTTTGTGACATTCGAGTTTGTATTTCAGTTACAACCGTTAGTTGCCTTGTCTTCCCAGTTCGACAGTAATTGGAACTTTAATTATTCTTCAAATACGTTGGAGAATAAGAATATAATATTAAAGATCAATAACACCAAGTAATTATTTATTAAACCTGATTTTGTTAAAATCAGAATCCAAATTAACAACACCATATATAATGTAAACCTTTATTTCTTAATTATATATGAGACACATTGCAGGACTTTAAATGCACAAATAACACACTCCTTTGGGTCCAGTGTCTGGTGGCTTCAAATATTTAAGTTTTGATTTAATGAAATATATTAAATTGGAAAGACAAATGAAATGAAATGAGAATGCATATAAAAAGATTACACTTATTTTCAATTGGTTTCTATATAAAATCATTCATATAATTGATTTTTATAAATTGGAGAATAAAACAATAATATTAGAGATCAATAACACCAAGTAATTATTTATTAAACCTGGTTCTCTCAAAACTAGTATGCAAATTAACCACATATTATGTAAGCCTTTATTTGATAGTGATATATAAGCCACATTGCAGGATTTTAAATGCACTTATAACATGGGCAGTTTTGAGGCAAATCTAACTCAGATTTTCATTGAGACATCATTGATAAATAAGATTAATTCTATGTATTAATGATTTTGTCTATAAATTAAATACCCATTGTTAAACTTACACACTTTCCTGGGGGTATTGTGATGTAAGTAGTGATGTAGTTTTGGTTAAAGAAAGACACCAAATCTTCATTATTATATAGTGTAAAATATCTGACAAGAAAACATCAAGCTAACTATCAGTGAAAAAAATAGCCTTCCTAGGATAGTGGTGACTTAGTCCCCTTTAAAGAACTCACCTTTTAACATCACACATATATGTAGAATACTGTTAATTGTTATTCTGTGTTACTTTCACCCTTAGCCAGGATTGAACCTGCAGTCTGGAAATGACTGTTACAGATTGTTAACTATTGGACAGTGGAACAGTCAAACACCTCCTCAGCTTAATGGACTCTTCCTGGCAGTAGTGGCAGTAATTATTTAAGCTGTTATAGTGGGTTCATTAGAGAACTAGTAACTTCATGGTTAGGCTTGGCCAGTCACATTGCTCAAACCAATTGTTGACTGTCTAACTAAACTTACTTCAATAATATACTCTAGGATTACTTTCACTTATTAAAACAATCTACAATGTCCTTTTTACGATGATCATCATCAACTTGGGTTTAGTATCATTAAACAAGCCCACTGTATTTCAACATCTCACACAGATGTTGATAAGTACATGTCCTGTATTTCTGATGCACAAAAATCTAAAAGGATACAGTAAAATGATATCCATGTGTCCCAGTGTTTTTCTTTTTTCTTTTCTCAACATTTCAGGCTTACTAAATACATTTCAATAGTTTCTTAGAAACAAATTACACAGGATAGATTACAAGGTAGGAGTTAGACAGCTTTAGTTATTTCCCCAGATCATGAATAAAAACCCTACAATCTATTAAGAAACTTTAGTTAGGACCCATTAATTTTTTCCGGGGACTCATTCAAAGCAAATATTGAGTGTCCCAGGATGCACTAAATCAAAAAGCTATCAGCATCACTGATCTTTTACTGACCCACATTGCAAATTAAAAATTTTCTTGGATATTGAGTTTTATTCAATTTCCCAAATAAAATTATTTGGATTTATTTTAACTGTAATTAATAATCTTGTTTTGTGACTCCATTGATGTTTTGGTGAAAATAACATATTTTAGAAACTTGGAAGTTGAATTTGTGTAAATATGTTGTGCAGTGATATAGGACGATATACAAAGTGGATGCCTATAGACTACATGTCTACTACATGCGTCACTTGTGCAGTATATTAAATATCAAGCGGTGGCAACATGTTTCAAACAGGACCATCCTGAAGAGAACTGGACTCCCTGGCATGTACGAAATACTTGTCCAACGCAACCTGAGATGCGCTGGCCACTTAAACAGACTCTGGGATGACAGACTACCAAAATAGATTTTGTACTCTCAACTGAGAGAGGAATCATGTGGAATCAGTAGACCAAAGCTCAGGTACAAAGAAAACATCAAGAGAAACCAGAAATACTTCAACATCCCTATAGGCAGTTGGCAAGACACAACCAGAGACTGAATGAATTGGAGGAAAATGATTCTGTTGGTTTTGTATGAAATTATAATGTCAAAAAATCATCTTGTTCATTTTGTTTACTAACAACCAGTGAAAAACAAAGTTATGTTCCTTTGAAAGCAGCTTACAACTAGGGTGCCTATGTTAAGTATCTGGTCGGCATCCTTAGTCCCAGATGTAATAAGTAAGTAAGCAAGCCAATAAGAATCCGGTGTTAGGGTATTCTTTGTAAGTCCGTCATCCAAGATAATCCAAGTATCAATGACATAATCTCAGAATGGGGTCTATTAATACAGCATAAGCAGCAGCAGCAGTGCCAGTGATTGGACAATAGAAATGCCTTCGGTGGTCACGTGGTAGTCAACGGGTCTATATTTAGGAGTGACCGTTTGCCTCATGCCTTATATCTAAAATAATTCAACAACCTATTGGTGACTTGATCCAAATATCTAATGATACTGTTAATGTTGCATAATTGATGGGCATACTATCCATTATGCATGGTTAGAGTAGAGAATTTATTTGAATTTGAAATAATAGATAACCGTTAACAACAGTTAACAATACAGATTTTTAGTTTAACCCCTCCACTTGCTGATTTGCCATGCAAGCATGAGATAATTTAGTCAGTCTCTTACTGGCCATTAAAGAATGAAGACATGGTTAGCTACAGTCTTGCACATGTGTGGTTAAGTGATCTGGAACCAGACTTAAATTGAATAAGATGTGAATTTACTAAAGAAGTGTTTTGTGTTGTCACTAAAAACAAAAGATAATGCAGGTCATCTCAACAAGATCTTAAGAAGAAGAAGAAACCTGATAGATCCTGAATAAGAGCTACTCTGATAGATACCAGCCCAAGTAAAAAAAGTCACTACAAGAAGATATATACTACAAGACAAGATAACTACACTACAAGATTAAGTATATGACACGGATATACATAAGATAAGACGGCTATACAACATGTCAAAATCTAAACACATTTAACAAGATGACATGCATCAATAAAAATACCTGAGACTGTAAGATGTGAACTTTATCAAAACAATTATGCATTACCTTTAAAACTGTATCTTCTTTTTTTTTAAACTTTAAATACAAAAGAAAAATTTAGAGTTCATTTTTGGTATGAGTCCTGGCACATTGTTTTATTTGTTCACTCTAAATCTAAATTAAGAGCCTAACTATGGCCTTTGTAGAATAATCATACTAAGTCCAATTACCGTCGAATTGGCAAGACAAGACAGCAAGCAGTCGTAACCCAATACGATTCTGTTTTGCTGCAAAGACTACTGCAAAATAGCATGATTTATGAAGCCTCAGAGGATCATACAAACCAAGCAGCCAATCAGGACTCAGGGAATGGAATCACCCAAATGCATAAGTGGACTGTTCTGAATTCCCATAAGTACCAGTTGTCTTGACACTGGTTCAGTTGTGCTTGGCCAGTCACATTGTTCAAACCAATAGTAGACTGACTGACTGACTGACTTCCTTCAATAGCCTTGATGTTTTCATTTTCTTTTGTCTTTTAACTTTAACTGCTGGTTTGCATACAAGAAAAACTGGACACTTCATACTGATGTTATCAAGTTTATTTTAATAATCACTGTGAAACTGTACAAAGAAAAAGCAAACAACATTCAATAAAGGATAACAGCAAATATATTTCAAAAGAAATAGAAAACAAGAAAGAAAGGGACATCATTTCTTACCGTGTCACCTGTTTAATCAGTGATAGTTAACTCACTGTAATTTCCTTACCGATTTCTGTTTTGGATTCTATAGACTGCAGTAATTAATGGTCACCACAAAATGTAATTAGTAAAAAGCCAACTAAATTATTCTAAAACTAGATGTTGTGGTGGTAATTGAATTGATAAACAAAAAATAACTATATAAAAATAAAGTACTTCAAATATACGCTCCTACATTTGGGGCGCTGGTGGTTGTTGTCAGTGATGTAATTAGCAGGGTTCATTGGGAAGTTTCGGGTCTTCCAACATCAGACTTCCCTCGCCCTGCTGACCCATCCAGAGTGATCAAACTCCGACACAACCACCAACAATCAACAATCACCGCTAAAAGACGTTTGACTTATGAGAAATTTTCTGGACGGTAGAACTAACCCATTCAAATACAAAGCACCGAGCATCCGATTGGTTGTTTGTAACTTCTGTTTTGGATTCTATAGACTGCAGTATTAATGGTCACCACAAAATGTAATTAGTAAAAAGCCAACTAAATTATTCTAAAACTAGATGTTGTGGTGGTAATTGAATTGATAAACAAAAAATAACTATATAAAAATAAAGTATAACTAATAGGACAATTTAGTGACCGTTACACTAACAAAAAATGGAAGCCAAAAATACAAACATAAACAATATGATCAATAGCAGTTTTTTTTTTATTATGAAAATGTTTTCTTTTTATTGAAGTCAGTTAGCCTACTGTTGGTTTGAATAACAGCAGCTAAGAACAACTCAAGCAGTGTCCAAGACAGCTGGTATAAATAGGACTCAAGAATGATCCATCCATGAATCTGAGTGATTTGGGTGATTCCATTCCTTGAGTTCTGATTGGCTGCTTGACTGCTTGATTTGAATGACATTGTGGAGTCTTATATATACTCTGTCATTTTGCAGTGGACTTTGTAGCTTTCGGGATTGTATTGAGTTACAACCGTTTGCTGCCTTGTCTTCCCAGTTCGACGGTAATTGGACTTTAATTATTCTTCATCTCCCCTTCCCCCCCCCCATTGCGCAGGTGTGGCGGCCTTTGAGGTGGAATTAGTTCCTTTCGACTACAGGGGAGTAATCTTGATAATGCACGGGGTATTTTTGATGGCATTGTTTTAAGGGTTGGAGTGACACTGGGTGAGGTTTGGTCCCTAGTTGATGTTACCATTCTTTTGGTTTGTGGAACATCCTCAAATATTGGTTTATGTGGCTCAGGCAAAGCGCTAGGAATAGGTACAGGGGCCACTGGTGCTTGGAGCTTCCTGAGGAATCGGAAATTCCGCAATGTGATCTTTTGATGAAATAATCTAAAATATATTGTTGAGTGTTTCTTTTTTCACATCTCATAACTATCTAATAAAGAAGATGAAGAATAATACTAGTCAAAATCATTAATAACAATGATTGACAAAATAACAATGACAGATGAAGAATAATACTAATTAGTATTGTTAATAATAATGATTTACAAAACCGACAGAATTTGGAAGATGAAGAATAATACTAGTCAAAATTATTAATAATGATCGACAGAAATTTACTCTGTAAAATAAATGTATACACGAGTAATAAGTAACAAATATCCCCCCCCCTATTCTTGAGAGAAGAACATGCACCAGTTGCATCTCATGTCCACAAAACAGGGGGGGGGGGCTTTGAGCCCCCAGCTTTGTGCCACATGGCATGTGAGAACATGAGAAGTGTAATACTTTACTCTATTACCATCAACCTCAACATTTTACCTATAAAAGACTTTTATCCTATTAGGACATTTGTTCTATACACATATGTATATAAGCTCTTCTTTGTATTCTTCTATCCCTTTTTTTTGTATTCTACTTCTATTAAGTTTTCCTCAGACAATAACATCTGCTTGTTATTACTTTCCTCGTAAATATATTTATTTCATACGAGGAAACAACCAACTATCAAACCTTGTGGGCTATTTAATCCCAAATCTTGCTTTTGATAATTTTCATTAACTTAATATGCATACATAACGGAATATATTTGTGGGCTATTTAATCCCAAATCTTGCTTTTGATAATTTTCATTAACTTAATATGCATACATAACGGAATATATTTGTGGGCTATTTAATCCCAAATCTTGCTTTTGATAATTTTCATTAACTTAATATGCATACATAACGGAATATATTTGTGGGCTATTTAATCCCAAATCTTGCTTTTGATAATTTTCATTAACTTAATATGCATACATAACGGAATATATTTGTGGGCTATTTAATCCCAAATCTTGCTTTTGATAATTTTCATTAACTTAATATGCATACATAACGGAATATATTTGTGGGCTATTTAATCCCAAATCTTGCTTTTGATAATTTTCATTAACTTAATATGCATACATAACGGAATATATTTGTGGGCTATTTAATCCCAAATCTTGCTTTTGATAATTTTCATTAACTTAATATGCATACATAACGGAATATATTTGTGGGCTATTTAATCCCAAATTTTGATAATTTTCATTAACTTAATATGCATACATAACGGAATATATTTGTGGGCTATTTAATCCCAAATCTTGCTTTTGATAATTTTCATTAACTTAATATGCATACATAACGGAATATATTTGTGGGCTATTTAATCCCAAATCTTGCTTTTGATAATTTTCATTAACTTAATATGCATACATAACGGAATATATTTGTGGGCTATTTAATCCCAAATCTTGCTTTTGATAATTTTCATTAACTTAACTAGCAAATATATGCACCCTCCGTAGGGTGCAAGTATTTAAGTTTAATGTAATAAAATATTATATTAAATTAGAAAGGCTAATGAAACTAAATAAGAATACCGATAAAAAGATTTGAAACAGAGGGAGTATAAAAAAAAAATAGAACAACTGAAACTTACTCT
This sequence comes from Doryteuthis pealeii, assembly GCA_023376005.1. Lineage (NCBI taxonomy): Eukaryota > Metazoa > Mollusca > Cephalopoda > Myopsida > Loliginidae > Doryteuthis > Doryteuthis pealeii. Next base: position 93,692,598 of record CM042151.1, read on the forward strand.
TCCATCACTCTCATCTTTCATTGTTATTTTTTCTAATTTAAGTATTTAGTTAAAAGTGGAAGTAATAATAAAATGACAGTTCTTTTTTCTTGTTAATTTAAGATTTATTGAAGAGATTTTTGATTATATTCATTAAAATAAAACCAAGCAGTTAGAAATCAATAATACTAAGCACATATTTAATAAAATCACATTTTTAATATCAATATGCAAATTAGCCTTCCCGTTCACACTGTAAACCACTATTTTGTTGTATATATAAATATAATTGCATGTTGTCAGTATGTAGACATAGTTAACAGTATTAATAATGTAAAACAATTTTATTAATAATTGAGGTTTAAATAAAAATACAATCATGGAAAATGTGATGTCAATAACTAAGGGAATAGTGATATGAGTAGTAATATAGTTTCGGTTACAGACAGAAAAGCACACAATCTCCATTATAATAAGATATGCATACATAAACAGGTATATGAGTTAAGAGTAAGGAAATGAATCTGATGGTATATGTATAGGTAAAAGGGTATGAAAACACATGAAAATGAATATATTTTTATACTATTTTCATTGCTAATATTGACAATATTTTTCGATTTATAAAAAATCATCATCAGAGTGTAATGATCTCAATGAGTTCGGATTAAAAACATTTACATCTAAAAACGGACCTAATTATCATTATGCTCTGATGATGATTTTTTTATAAATCAAAACATATTGTCAATATTAGCAATGAAAATAATGTAAAAATATATCCATTTTAACAACATTGTGTGTTTTCGTACCCTTTTATCTATACATATAAACAGGTATAAAAAATTTATTAACTCAATTTGTATCTTCATGTGTAAAATGATAACAAATATGGCACCAAACAAAGATAAAAGTTTTCAGTAGCTTTATTGGTGTTATTTAAACCTTTGGTGACAACATCCATGCTCTTGTAGCTGAGGTGTTAAAGCAGCTGATATGTATAACTCTGTTTCTTTTGAGGTAGAAGACACAAGTGTAGCAAGTGACTACAGAGACTGAACTCACAACCTCCTGATCATGAATGGTGGCTCGTGGTCAGACTACTGTCAACCCTGTTGGCTGAAGTGGTTTGGCCGCTAAGAAGCATAAATGTTGACTCGGTGTCTGTAGATGGGGAAGAAGGAAGAGCTCAATGTACACGTGCATTTATTCCGAAGACGCCATGACAGATTCCAGCTGTCACTTGTACTTCAAACATTGAGAGTTTTGCCTGGGATTTTCTGCATTGGACCTGAGAGAAATGATTTCAGAATGACTGGGAAGAAATATGTATATGGGATTATAAAAGTAGATAAAGAAAAAAAGAAATTGTCTTTATTTCAGCGACAAGGCATCAGTGAAAGAAGCAGAAGCAGAGGGAAAGAAGCAAAGATAGGAGAAAAGAAGAGAAAGGAAAGAAAGAAAGAAGGAAAAAAAGAGAAAGGAACGTGGAAGAAAGGAAGATTAAAAGTAGTTAGCAGTATGATGGAAGCATCGAGAAGATGGAGGGAGGGGAAGAGTGGCCTTTTTATAGAAGAAATGCAATGCATTATGAGTGAGGTGGTCAGAGATAAAATGCAGCCCACTTTGCCTGGAGCGAGAAACTGATCTTTTGAGGACAACATCCATGCTCTTGTAGCTTGGTATGTATAACTCTGTTTCTTTTGAGGTAGAAGAAGACACAAGTGTAGCAAGTGACTACAGAGACTGAACTCGCAACCTCCTGATCATGAACGATGGCTCGTAATCAGACTACTGTCAACCCTGTTGGCTGAAGTGGTTTGGCCGCTAAGAAGCATAAATGTCGACTCAGTGTCTTTAGATGGGGAAGAAGGAAGAGCTCAATGTACACGTGCATTTATTCCGAAGACGCCATGATAGATTCCAGCTGTCACTTGTACTTCAAACATTGAGTGTTTTGCTTGGGATTTTCTGCATTGGACCTGAGAGAAATGATTTCGGAATGACTGGAAAGAAATGTGTATATGGGATTATAAAAGTAGATAAAGAAAAATAACGTTATAGTCTACATTATTGTCTACTGTATAACGGTGTCAAAAATATCTCAGTTCCGTTAGTATGTATTTACCCAACATCTCCGCTGCGAGCTGGGTGCTACACAAGGGTCGCTTATTTAAAGTGGAGTACTGTGGGTTTTTTAATTCAGAGTTTTCCTTCTCCTAGATTAGTTGCTTAATGAAGACTAAATAACCCAGTCTGTCCTACTATTTAGCCATAGCTGAAGGAAGAAGTGATATTAATTAGAGCCAACTGGGGACAAGAGCTGCCTTGGGGTAAGTTCCACCCCACGATGGATTTATATTTATATCCTCCAACAAATGTGCCAAAGAAATTGAGTAAAGTTGCATGATAACTGATGTGTTCATCCTCAGCAAAAATACTTTTATGTTGGCTAAGACTATTTCAATACTTCTATATGGACTCTTATAAAAGTGAAAGAAGTAGAAGCAGAGATAAAAAAACAAATATAGAAGAAAGGAAAGAAATAAGGAAGGAAGGAAGGAAGAGAAAGAAAGAAAGAAAGGAAGGAAGAAAAGAAAGAAAAGAAGAAAGAAAGAAAAGAAAGAAAGGAAGAAAGAAAGAAAGAAAGAAAGAAGAGAAAGGAAAGAAAGAAATAAGGAAGGAAGAGAAAGGAAAGAAAGAAATAAGGAAGGAAGAGAAAGGAAAGAAAGAAAGAAGGAAGGAAGAGAAAGGAAAGAAGAAGAAAGGAAGATTAAAAGGGGGAAAGAGGATGGTGAAAAGAGATTAACTGACAGTGAGTCATCATTTAAAAGTCCCTGGTTCAATCCTGGGCATAGGCACCAGAGTAAAAACTATTGGAAATTTCAATGAGTAAATCTTCTGTTTTAAATTCCTGTTTCTGATTAACATTGTTGGTTGGTTGGTTGGTTGGTTTCTTTTTTTTTTTACGGCATGTCAACTCTTGTTGGGTTATTTTATGCCGAAGACGTTTTTTAAAATTCATTCTTGATGGTTACTCAATTTGATTTAAACACATTTATTTCTATTTAACCTATAGATGGAACCCTAACAGGTACTACCATTCAAGTTCAGAGTGGACCTGGGAGTAATAGTAATGAAGAGGTGTTTCACATTATCTAGACCTCCAGAATTGGAACCTCACCATCAGATAGATTTTAACGTCATACCCAGGATATGAAGATTCTCAACCACCGCCTTCTGGAACATATAAAAAAAAAGTTGGAGCTTGACATAAGGCCAATAAGGTTGGGACAATCATATAAGTGCTAGAGCTTGAAATTACCTGCCAATTAATCAGATGGGATCACTCTGACCACCCATCTAGCCTAAGTATGGCCAAAGTGGAGTGTTGCTTGTCATAGACTGTTCAGCCATCAGGTTTCCATTCATAAGCATCATGGGTCACCACCCATGGCCAACAGGTGGCCCCATTGGGGATCTTACCCCTCTGTAGTGGTGGTTGATGTAATCCAAATGCCACAGCTGACAGGGTTGATTTACATTGTTCATTACTGTCGTAAAATTAATAATAAAAAAAACAACTAGATTTTGGAAGATGAGGAATAATACTAGTCAAAATTATTGATAATATTGATTACACTGTGTTCATTCTTCTTTTCAGTAAAGTTTTTATGCTGTTTTTTTTTAACTCTAGTCTATCATAACAAGCAAAAAACACCCTCTGGGCAGTCTAAAAATTAATTTTTTTTAAGATATTGATTGAGGTGTGGGAGGGGGGGGTTAAAAATTCAATGTCAGAAAGTTTGTATCACAATTAAATAAAATCATCAAATCTATTAAAGGATTAAAAAAAATAAAACAATTTGAAATGGAAACTGTGTTCTGTTCCCCTCAAATAAAATGTTGCATGCATCAATTAATTATTAACTGATTAATTATTTTGAATATTTTACACAATATTTTAAGGATCCAAACCTGTTAAACTTTGCTTAAGAAATTGATCTTGTGTCACATTCTACTAAAGCAGAGAGGTTGGTAAATATCTATATCATGTAATCAAAACAGTTCAAGCTATGGAAGGTACCTGCTGTGATTGGTAGTATTGTGGTAGTTGGTGTGCTTACATGTTGTGTATTGCTTTACTTTGAGTGTGGTTTGAAAATTTTACTTTAGGAATTTATGATTTACAAGTTATAAAATGGCTATAATGCACCCATAAGCAACCAAGAATATTTGTTTTGTGTGTAGGAATATTTTCATATATAAGGTGTGCTGAAGTCCACCACTTAAACTTATAGACTCTGCATGGGTGAGTGGATTAAAGCCAGCCAATCAACAGCTTGATACATGGTGACTTAACTATTTAATCGCTGATCTTGAAAGCCATTCATTTGCACATATTAAACATTGACAAACGGTCCTGCAGCCAAGGATGTTGCTCAACCAAAGGAACACCAACACTAAGGACACCAAGGAAGAACCAAAGGATTCTACCCAACACTAAGGGACACTGAGGAAGAACCAAAGGGTTCTACTGAACACTAAGGAACACCAAGGAACAACCAAAGGATTCTAGCCAACACTAAGGGACACAGAGGAAGAACCAAAGGATTTTACCCAACACTAAGGGACACCGAGGAACAACCAAAGGATTCTACCCAACACTAAGGAACACCAAGGAAGAAACAAAGGATTCTACCCATCACTAAGGGACACTGAGGAAGAACCAAAGGATTTTACCCAACAATAAGGGACACAGAGGAACAACCAAAGGATTCTACCCAACACTAAGGAACACAGAGGAACAACTAAAGGATTTTACCCAACACTAAGGGATACCGAGGAACAACCAAAGAATTTTACCAAACACTAAGGAACACCGAGGAAGAACCAAAGGATTTTACCCAACAATAATGGACATCAAGGAACAACCAAAGGATTCTACCCAACACTAAGGGACATAGAGGAACAACCAAAGGATTCTTCACTAAGATCAGCCTCTGCTTAACACAAGGGATCTCCATTGTAAAACACTCTCACTTGAAGCCTAAAAATGGCCACAAAAACCGTAACAGTACAAACAATTGATCACTACCAGATATTTGCTTAGTTGCAAAAAACCTCAATGATTACACAAGGTCAGCTAGACGTAAAATCATTGATTCCGAGGCTGTGCTCAAAGCCATACAGACTAATTTGGCAAGTAGCAACTCACAGTCCATTGTTGTTTGTCACCTTTATGACCTCAACAAAATCATCCAGAGCTGCTGAATTCTGCCTCATTTTACTAAAATATTGCAAAACTTTTGACTCACTCTTGGATTAAGATTACTGTTTTGTGTTAAAAGTTGACTGATGCATCTCTTTCAATAAATCCATTGTCTCATAATGAAAATATCTGCCTGTCAGCTGAACTTAGATTACCCTGATTGTATCACCCCCTGCAGATAGGTAAGAGCCCCTCCCCCCAAAAAGGGTATTCTAGGTATGACACTAAACTACATCTGAAACACGAGAAAATGTTACTTGGAGGTTTTATTCAGCTACTCCGACATGGCTTCATGCAGGTATCGTACTTATAAGGAAGTGCTACAACGGGGGGGGGGGGGGCAATTTGTTTGCAAATGTGATTACTACAGTGAGGTTACAGTCCTGAAGACCTAGGAAGTGTAGAGTACCCCCTTCATTGAAATTAATCACAGATCCACTCTGACCTGGAGTGGTTGTATCTGTTATAATCCCATTGTAGCGTTTGTTTGTATTCGCCTGGTGGAGTTGTCTGCCCCTTTTAGTTCCATGATGCCCGCTAGGGCACCAGTATAAAAGCGCCGGTTTCAAAACCTTCGCTCTCTCTTGATAGTTTTCAGAACTACGAGCCACATGGGGTAGATTCTATCTAAACCCTCTCGTGGGGCTCCGCCCCCCTTACATTACTGTGAGTTCTTTACAGCATGGACTATCGCTAGTCTCATGTCTGTACTCTTTTATGTTATACTTTGTATCTTTCATGAATGTGTATCTTTATTTGTGTAACTCTGTTTACCTTATTATGAACGTTGTATTCTACTGTTATCCCTGTGCTGTGTATTAAATGTTTGTCTATTAACCTTTGTCGGAGTTATTTGTATTTAAAGCATGTTGAACTTTAAACCTACGTTACACCATCTATAGGTGAAATAGATATGTTTGAAATTTATTAGTATTAAATACGAATACTTTATACAATATACCTGTAAATTATTTGTATTAAGACCTATTACTTGAACTTATAATTGTTTACTAAGGATTGCTATTGGGTAATTCCATGTCAAATCATCCAGAAAAAAGTAAAATTGTCACCCACCCCCTTCAATTTTTTCCAGGTGTGGACTATGCTAATGTTAGATATGTCAAATAATAACACTGGTTTACAAAGAAATTGAGGCAAGCACAAAAATAGCTGTTTTAACCTAATTTGGGGGTGTTGAATTCAGATTTGAAATCCGTTTTTACTCATCACCTCTAGTTTTTTAGATGTGCATACTGTACATTTTGTACACATACTGTACATAAAGGTGTATATGCATTCAGGATTAATTTCTAATATTGTGTGACTTATGTCTTATTGTTTAGTTATTATGCAATAAATGTAAGTGATAACATTACATTATATATACTAGCAAATATATGGTGCAAGTATTTAAGTTTGATATAATAAATATTATATTAAATTAGAAAGGCATGAAACTGACTAAGAATGCAGATAAAAGATTTGGAACAGAGGGGGTATAATCGAAAAACAGAACAACTTTGAAACTAACTATTCCATCATTTTTCATTACTCCCCTCTTTCATTGGTAATTTTCCTAATTTAACTATTTAGTTAAAATAGGAAGTAAAGGATAGTATACAGTTATTTCTTCTTGTAAATAAATTTATTTTAAGATTTATCACGAGATTTTTGTTTATATTTCTTAAGATAAAACCAAACAATTAGAAATCAATAATACCAAGCACATATTTAAAATAAAATTTTAAATATCAATATGCAAATTAGCCTTCTCTTTCAAACTGTAAACCGCTATTTTGTTGTATATATAAATACAATTGCAAGTTATTAGTACGTAGATATGGTCAACAGTATTAATAATGTAAAACAATTTTATTAATAACTGAAGGTTTAAAAGAATGAAATCATGGAGAATTTGACGTAAATAATTAAGGGAATTGTGACTTGAGTAGTAATATAGTTTCGGTTACAGACTGAAAAACACACAATCTCCATTATAATAAGATATATAGCTATATATCAAGATGGATTTTGGCAGTTAAGCATAGCCAACACGTCTCAATCAACAGCGAACTCAGCGTCAAAGAGAATCCTCTGGTTGACATGAATAAGGTGCTTCTTCCTCCTCTACACATCAAGCTTGGTTTTATGAAGAATTTTGTGAAGGCCATGGACAAAAATGGTGCTGCCTTCCAACACTTGTGTACTGTGTTCCCAGGTCTAGGTGCTGCTAAGCTCAAAGAGGGCATCTTTGTCAGACCTCAGATCCGAGAAGTGCTGAAGGATACTGATTTTGAGGAGCTTCTTACCTTAAAGGAACTGAGAGCATGGGAAGCATTTAAGTCAGTCTGTAGTGGCTTCCTTGGTAACACACGCATACCAAATTACCAAGCCTGTATTGAGAAGTTGCTAAAGACTTATGAGGATATGGGATGCTGAATGTCACTCAAAATTCATTTTCTCCATTCCCACCTCAACTTCTTCCCTCCAAACCTTGGAGCAGTGAGTGATGGGCAGGGATAAAGATTCCACCAAGACATTACAAAGATGGAGAGCAACTACCAAGGCAAGTGGAACCCCGGCATGATGGGAGACCTCTACTGGATGCTCTTGCGTGACATCCCAGAGGCAAAATACAGCAGATCATCTGAGAAAACACACTTCTAACTGTCTGTGGTACTATGAATTGTGTACATTGTGTCATCCAAGTATATTTATTCCGTCAATGTTCTTCATCTATCTTGTTTTATCTGTAATAAGCTGCTGCAACTGTTGAAATCAGGACGTATATACTCTGTATATACTAAAATGAGACTATTTAAAAGACAGAAAACTAGAGGTGATAGAGCAAAATATTTTTTTGCAAACAAGTGTAATAGAAAAAATTGTTGTCGTAGCTACAGTGCCACATTGGGATAATGATATTGCTATGAAAAAATCAGAAATCATCAATAACTTAAAATTGGTTGACTTTAAGACTTTTTCGGATTTCTTGGGCAAAAATACTTTTGTTGCATAAGCAAATGTAGATATCTCCCGATTCACTAATTCAGCATTTCAATTCGCACACACGCCGCAATATAAAAAAAGATACACACACTCGCCAACTAAACAAATACAACAAGACGCCAAATCGGAAGTTTACCCCATCGTAGCCTAAAACAGAATGACCATTTTAACACATATCTGCGCATGGGCTCCGATCGGGAGTTCCGCTTTGATAATCAATTCCTAACATTAAGGAAATAAAATTCGGAAATAAAATTCGCATTTTCATCCAATGAAAACGATTCCTGGGTGAAATGAAAATCACTTCAATTGATCCGATTTTGGCTGCAGCTTTCTATAAATAAACAGCTTTGAAAAGCCGACGACACACAGAGGTCCTGGTGTCAAGTCAAACACACACCAATTTGAGGGTTCGCAAACGAAGATACATCACAAGACGGCTGACCTCCACACATCCCAACCCCTGCTCTCACCGACCATCCTCACTTAAAGGAGCGGTACCAATTCTCCTACTATTATACATGATACAAGAATACCAAACACAAAATTCTGCCTACAACAACAATAAATACACCGACTGATACAAGGAACACAACCGCTAACTACGACCAAACAATCCAAGACTCGACTCACCTACCAACACCTAACCACTATCACTGGTTCTTCTGCCCACCTCTCTACCTAAACTGCAACTGATTTGGCCACTGGACACTCACTGACTTTTTATTCAAGACACAAATATCACCAAAATTATCCTTTAATTTTCATTTCTATCTTTTCACTGTTCTCATGTTATTTTTCAATACAATTTAGAAACTTAAAATCTGTGTTTTGTTTTTCCTTGTCACCATACGCTTGCATCATAACCCTGTTTATCACACTTTTATAAACCAATTTTTAGGAGAAGGGAAACTCTAGAACTCATTTTACAGACAAAAACAGGTTACAAAAAGCCGTCATTTTTTGTGACTCCACTTCAAATTTGGAGAGCTAAAAACCGACATAACTCCACCAATTTTTGGAATTGGAAGCTCGAATTTTGGGAATTGTCTACCCTTGACATAATCTACACTTGGACAAAATTTCAGAAAAATTGAAGGGGATGGGTGACATGGCCTAGATGATTTGATATTGAATTACCTGATTATTAGTTACTTGAAACCATATGATTGCAAACAAATTATTACTATTAAATTGAAATACTTACTTGAAACCATATAATTATTAGTATTAAATCAGAATAATTTTAAGGTAATTGCAAGTGCCCGATACGAGTAGGAGAAGTCCATTAGCTGATAAGGAAAAAAGCATTTATTTTATAGAAATATTATTTTTCAATAATCTTTTTTAATATCTATATTGGAATATTCTCAAACATTTTCTTATTAATAGCATGTATCTTTAAATGCATAATTGTTTTGAGTTAAAAGTTGACTGCTAGTTATTTTTATTATATTATACATATTATTAAATGTGTACAGGGTGGTTATCAGTGATGCACTATCATCATCGCAAATTACGAGTTCTTGTACATCATATTGGCTCCAATAGCAACCCAACCTGATTCTTAAATTGTCAGGTTGCCACTCTGAAAGCGACGTGCTACTATTCTTGACATTGCAAACTTAAACGATAAAAGCTATAAAAATTCAACCATCTAAACAAAAAAAAAACCTCCGTCAGTGCAAGCCAATGAGAAAAGTCCATACACCCTTTCACTCCTATATAATGGAATCTTTGGTTTCCTCCCATTTCAATTGGAGATACCCTACATGGATTCTGCTTTTCCTATGTGTACATTGACATTACTTTCTGTAGATGAGATATTGCTATCTATGTATGTGAACTGGTCTACTAATTTCAGAGGCTTACTATCCAGTGTGAAGATGTCTCCATCTAGTTTAAAACACACAAACTCAGTTTTATCTGCCTTTCTTATGCGTACATTGACATTACTTTATGTAGATGAGATATTACTACCTAGGTATGTGAACTGGTCTACTAATTTCAGAGGCTTGCTATCCAGTGTGGAGATGTCTCCATCTAGTTTAAAACACATGAACTCACTTTTATCTGCCTTTCTTATGCGTACATTGACATTACTTTCTGTAGATGAGATATTACTACCTAGGTATGTGAACTGGTCTACTAACTTCAGAGGCTTACTATCCAGTGTGAAGATGTCTCAATCTAGTTTAAAACACATGAACTCAGTTTTATCTACCTTTCTAATGCGTACATTGACATTACTTTCTGTAGATGAGATATTACTACCTAGGTATGTGAACTGGTCTACTAATTTCAGAGGCTTACTATCCAGTGTGGAGATGTCTCCATCTAGTTTAAAACACATGAACTCAGTTTTATCTGCCTTTCTTATGTGTACATTGACATTACTTTATGTAGATGAGATATTACTACCTAGGTATGTGAACTGGTCTACTAATTTCAGAGGCTTACTATCCAGTGTGAAGATGTCTCCATCTAGTTTAAAACACACAAACTCAGTTTTATCGGCCTTTCTTATGCGTACATTGACATTACTTTCTGTAGATGAGATATTACTACCTAGGTATGTGAACTGGTCTACTAATTTCAGAGGCTTACTATCCAGTGTGAAGATGTCTCCATCTAGTTTAAAACACACAAACTCAGTTTTATCGGCCTTTCTTATGCGTACATTGACATTACTTTCTGTAGATGAGATATTACTACCTAGGTATGTGAACTGGTCTACTAACTTCAGAGGCTTACTATCCAGTGTGGAGATGTCTCCATCTAGTTTAAAACACATGAACTCACTTTTATCTGCCTTTCTTATGCGTACATTGACATTACTTTCTGTAGATGAGATATTACTACATAGGTATGTGAACTGGTCTACTAATTTCAGAGGCTTACTATCCAGTGTGGAGATGTCTCCATCTAGTTTGAAACACATCAACTAATCCTTTCTACAGAATCATCTAATTGTTTTACTTGTCCTAACTTACTAGCACTTGTCTTCATGAAACTGTCACCTAAGACTACACACCAACCATTACAAAGTCGTTGGGATGGCCTAATGTTGGTATCAGCCAGACAGCGAGGGAGTCTATTCCCTTTTCACTAGTGCTAGACCAAGGAGATTATTTTAGTATCTGAGGTGGAGCACCACACCTACCACCAGCTCCACACTTTACCACACATATACCTATTCATACGCTGAGTTGGCAAGAGTCGGTATTGAACGAGGAAACTTGTGATTCCTAAATAGAATTTATTTTTGGTAATTTTCCACTATATTTTGCTTTTTCATCAAAAGTTTCTAGCAGTACCTAGAATGATGAAATAAAGTTTGGATGTGAAGGGGTTGCCACTGCACAAAACTTGCTTGGTAAGCAGTGGGTGGACCTCCAAAAGGTAGTTCTATATATCCTTTATATTGTAATATTCTCCAAACATCTTTCTTACACATAGCATAAAATATATGATATTCATGGTGTTATAACATTACTTGCATACTCTTCTTCCTAACAGCCCAATCTTGCTATGGATGTTAAATTTTAGCATCCGTCAATACCTGGGCATTGAAATTTATCATATTTTAGTATCTGCACAGCTTTTAATAGCACTCGAGCCAACTAAAAATAGAAACATAAAAATTCTATCAATAATTTTTTAGAGCAATCTTTTTCATTTAGTTTAATTAAAAAAATAGCTTAAACTAAAATTCTTTAAAAGATGAATGAAGATATTAAATTTATTGCTTTGTGTTAAAATTTGACTATGCAATAGAATTAAGGTTCCACTGTATATTGCTTTTTCATCAAAAGTACTGTAAATGATGAAATTATATAAAATATGTTTTGCTTTTTTAAAATTTTAGTATCCTTCAATGCATGGGCATTGAAATTTATCATTTTAGTATCTGAATACTTTTTAAAGGCATTAGAGCCTACGACAAAACAAAAAAATAATGTTTTCCATCTAGAATTTTTTAGAACAATTCTTTTGATTAAGTTTAATAAAAAATAACTTTAACTAAAATTCCTTAAAAGGTGATGTAGATATTAGAATTATTGCTTTGTGTTAAAAGTTGACTTGGCAATATTTAGAAGTCAGTAATTTAATATTGAAAAACAGCATTTATTTTACACAATTATTATTAGATTTTTTAACTATCTTCTCCAATTTCTACATCAGAATATTCTCCAAATATTCTTCTTACCAATAGCACAAAGGTGGTTGGTTGGGTTTTATGGCATGTCAACCCTTGTTGGATTATATTATGCCAAAGATGGTTTCCTGGTTGGGTTTTATGGCATGTCAACCTTTGTTGGGTTATATTATGCCAAAGATGGTTTGTTTTATTAATTCTTGATGGGTACTCAATTTTTTCTTTTTAAACTCAGTTTTTTTAAACACATTTTTAAACTAATTTTTTCTACACTTCCACTCCAGGTCAGAGTACCTGGTATTAATGGTGATGAAGGGGTACTCCACATTCCCCAGAATTGGAACTTCACCATCAGATAGAGTTTTACATTATATCCAGGCCAATAAGACCTTCAGCAACCACCTTCTAGCAAATATATGATAAAAAGGGTCAGGGCTTGCCAGGAGGGAAATTGGGTGGGGACAATTTAATGGGGATAGAGCTTGACTGATCTAGCCTTTTGATAAAAGAAGAGGGCCTCTCTGACTGCTTGTCTAAGTAAAGGCTAAAGTGGAGTGTTGCATGTCACTAACTGATCAGCCACTATGATTCCATCCTTAAGCATCATGGGTTGCCACCCACAACCAACAAGTGGCCCCATCAGGGAGGGGGGTACCTCTCTGCAGAGGTGCAATAAGTGTATCTAAAACCACAGCTGACAGGGCTGAATAGCACAAAGTATATGATAAAGATATTATTTTTCTGCTATATATTGCTTTTTCATTAAAAGTACCAAAAATGAAGAAATGATATAAAATATGTTTTTGAGGTTAAATAATACAATTCATCATATACATATTACAGTTAGATTTTAGAATCCTTTAATGCATGGGCATTGAAATTTATCATTTTAGTATATAAATATCTTTTAAAGCCACTAGAGCCAACAAAACATAAAATAAAAAGTTTTCTATGTAGAATTTTTCACAGCAACAGTTTTCATTTAGTTTTAATAAAAAATTCTTAAACCAAAATTCTTTAAAAGAATTATTGGTTTGGTTAAAAGTTGACTCAGCAATATTAAGAAGAATAAAAAGTTCATCATCTAATTATGAAAAAAATAATTTATTTAACATAGATATTATTTTTTAAACAATCTTTGCCAATGTATTCAACAAAATTTTTCTGTGTTAATAATATGTTTATTATTTTAAATGCCTTATAAGGCATAAATACTCAATACCTGGGTGGGATGCTGCTGCTGCTGCTGCCAGTTTCAATTGGAAGATGGAAGTGGGTGTGGTTTCATGTCTTTTCCATATTGAAAATGAAGTCAAATCATATCAGCAGGAATTTCAACTTGCTTGACTGTGTTGAAGTCAGTCAGTCAGTAGGTCAGTATACTGTTGGTTTGGACAACAGCAACTGGCCAAGCACAACTGAAGTAGTGCCAAAAACAGCTGTTACTGGCCAATTACAGGGGAGCAACTTGGACAATGCATGGGGTATTTTTGTTGGCATTGGCATTGAATTTTCTTTAGATAATTTGTACTATTTAATTTTTCAGACTGTTGTCCTTGTCTTTATTGTTATATACATAATTATTTGGCAGATGTACACTCAAGCATTCTTCATGAGTTTCTTGTTGAACTCAGGAGCCTTCATACAGTAATTAGTAGCCTCACAGAACTTCAAACTGAACCTTTTATTTAATTCTTTGGGTTAGATTGTTCTCATTTCATTAACCTTGACCAGGTACAAGTGTTTATTAAAGTCAGTAAGTCTACTGTTGGTTTGAATAACAGCAGCTAAGTACAACTTAAGCAGTGTCCAAGACAGTTGGCATATATAGAAATCAAGAATGACCCATTCATGAATTTGGGTGATTTGGGTCATTCCATTCCTTGAGTTCTGATTGGCTGCTTGACTGGAATGACATTGTGGAGTCTTATATATATCCTGTCATTCTGCAGTAGACTTTGTGACTATTCAGGTTTGTATTTAAGTTACAACCGTTTGTTGCCTTGTCTTCCCAGTTCGACAGTAATTGGAACTAAGCTATGTTAAGTATTCTGTTATTTTTGCCCATAGTCAGGATTGAACCTGCAACTATATATATATTGTCATATAGAACTGCATTAACTCAACTCTTATATATATATTTAGCAACCCTCCGTATGAGCAGGATGCGACACAAGGGCAATTTCTTAAGCTGAGTTTAACAGGTTTGAATTCAGAGTTTTTCTTCTCCTAGACTGGTTACCCATGGTTAAAGAGTCCAGTCTGCCCTGCTATTTCCCCATAGCTGGATGGAGAATTGGATTCATACCTTTCCCAAGGGTATTAGTGCCATGTAAAAATGCAAACAGTTTTGTCAAGTAACTGAACTTGAACTGATGAGTCCATTTCCTTTGACTATAACCATGCGTCTATTGTGTATATAACAGAACAGCAAAGATGAGTACAACAGTCTGAAAAATCTAAATAATACAATATATATTAAATTTTTACTTGAAGGCACTTACAACGCATGTATCGCATAAAATTCGATACTTTTTCTTATAGAAAATGAACTTGACAAGTGTAATCCCAGCAAAGGATGGCTCGATGTGTAGAATACCGTACAGACTGTTTTGACTTTATTAAGTCTCATCAGCGGTATATACTAACGATTTCCCTCCGACAGAAATCGAAACCGGGACTTCAGCAGACACAGTGAAACACTAGTGAAACACTTTTTTTGCCTCGGCCACAGTACACAGCTGACCATCCTAGCGAAATTAAGCTTGTCAAATTTCGATTTCTGTCGGAGGGAAATCGTTAGTATATACCGCTGATGAGACTTAATAAAGTCAAAACAGTCTGTACGGTATTCTACACATCGAGCCATCCTTTGCTGGGATTACACTTGTCAAGTTCATTTTCTATAAGAAAAAGTATCGAATTTTATGCGATACATGCGTTGTAAGTGCCTTCAAGTAAAAATTTAATATATACTTTATTTCAGCAACGTTTCTAAATAAACAAACATCCAAAAATCTAAATAATACAAATTTCAACTTGGTTTGCCAACTTCAATTAACCTTTAGGCCACCTACACCTTCATCCCACCGATCACATAGTTCAAACATAATTGTCAAGGGGGGTGGCTCTTCTTGACCCACCCTCATACTTTTAATAAGAAATAAAGAAAATATACAAAGATTAGAATATCACACTTTCATTACAATGTTTTTTTTGCTTATGTTTTTTTAAAGTTGTACCTCGCGAAAATGCCGATCCACACACATTGCAAGAATATGGTTTCTCTCCAGTATGTGTCAGGTAGTGTTTATTCATATATGAACTGTCTGAACATGCATATTCGCAAATGTCACAAGCGTATGGTTTCTCTCCGGTGTGTATTTGTATGTGTCTCTTTAAAGTTGATCGCCGAGAAAATGCTGATTTACAAACTTCACAAGAATATGGTTTCTCCCCAGTGTGTGTTAGCCAGTGTCTTTTTAATGATGAACTTAGTGAATACACACATCCACAGATAATACAGGAATATGGTTTTTCACCAGTATGTATTTGCTTGTGCGTTTTCAAATTTGATTTCTGCGAGGACGTATATCCACAAATGTCGCAAAAATATGGCTTCTCACCAGTATGTGTTAACTTGTGTTTTTTTAATGCCGACACATCGGAAGATGCATATCCGCAAATGTCACAAGAATACGGTTTCTCTCCTGTGTGTGTTTGTATGTGTCTTTGTAAATGAGAACTCCGTGAAAATACAGATTCACAAACCTCACATTTATATGACCTTGTTTCAGTTTCTTGATTCATTTCTCAGAGAAATCTGTTCCGATGTAAATTTCACAAGGTGGGTTTTATCAAAATTAGCACCACAGGCAAATGTATAGCATCTGCCAAATGAGAATCTGAAAATGAAAACCAAGAGTATTCAACAAAATATCTTATAATGGTGATTCAGTCTCTATTTGTCTGTAACCAAAACTATGTCACTGCTTACGTCAAAATAACATTTGAATAAATAAACTATATAAATTATGATATTAATTAAAAAATTGTATCATTAGTTTAAATGGAAAAAATTATTTGTGAAATTTGTAATCAATTTTTTTAATTATTTTCTACTCTCTTATTTTCTGACAATGGAGATTCGGTTTCTATTTGTAACCAAAACTATGTCACTGTTTACATCACAATAACCCAAATCATTAATACATAGAATAAAAAATGATTCATATTAATAAAAAGGATAAAAGCTGTTTCTTATAATTCACCATTTTAATCCTTTCCATTGTAATAATGACAACTTAAATAAACTATATTTATTTTAATAAATAAACTCCATAAACTATTAAATTAATTAAAAAAATTGTATCAATACTTTAGATGAAGAAAATTATTTGCAAAATTTTTAATCAATCTAAAAAATTATTTTAATGTATAGCATCTGCTAAATAAAAATCTGAAAATGAAAACCAAGAATATTCAACTAAATATCTTAATGTAATGGAGATTCAGTATCTGTCTGTAACTGAAACTACATCACTGCTAACATCATAATACCCTCAGTAATTGCGTCAGTTTATCAATGAGTATCCAATTTATAGTCAAAATCATTAATACATTGAATAGAATAAATCTTATTTATTACTGATGTCTCCATGAAAATCTGACTTAGATTAGCCTCAAAACAGCCCAAGTTATTAGCACGTTTAAAATCTTGCAAGGTGTCTTATATATCACTAAGAAATTAAGGAATGTATAGCATCTGCCAAATGAGAATCTGAAAATGAATCCAATAATATTCAACAAAATATGATAATGGAGATTTGGACTATTTATTTGTAACTGAAACTACATCACTGCTTATGTCACAATAACCAAAATTGTCAATACATAGAATAAAAACAATTAATATTAATAAAATAAATTAAAGCTGTTCCTTATAATTCAACATTTGAATCCTTTCTATTCTAATAATGACAATTTGAAAAAATAAACTATATAAATTATGAAATTAATTTTAAAAATTGTATCATTATTTAAATGAAAAAAATTATTTGCAAAATTTGTAATCAATTTTAAATATTATTTTTTACTCTCTTATTTTATGATAATTGAGATTCAGTCTCTATTTGTCTGTAACTGAAACTATGTCACTGCTTACATCACAATAACCAAAATTGTTAATACATAGAATAAAAAACAATAAAATAAATAAATTCAAATAATAAATAAATAATTCAACATTTGAATCCCTTCCACTGTAATAGTCACAATTCAAATGAATAAACTATATATTATTTAGATAAACTATATAAATTATGAAATTAATTAAAAGATTGTATCATGACTTAAAATGAAAAAAAATTATTTGTGAAATTTAAAAAATTATTTTTTAATCTTACCCTTTTTTCAGTAACAAGAAATTAACTCAAAGTTTATAAATAACTAAATACCAATGATTTTGTGTAAAATTTATGTGTAAAATAAACAAAATAATTATTCAATTAATAATTAATAGATGCACACAAAAGTTTATTTGAGGGGGACAAAACTAAGTTTCCATTTAGAATTGTTCTATTTTTTGTGATGCCAATATACCAAACTGATATATAATATATATATATATATATATATAAGTGATGCCAATATACCAAACTGTTGACTATACGCTACTCCTAATTAAAGAAAAACATTTCATAGACAAATACAAACCTGAACTAAATTGGACTTAACCACACACACAACAATAACTTTATCTACATAATAGAACACAGAAACTAGGAAATGTATGCAAATACATACAAAATACACCCAACACAACCATAAACAGAGATACACATACATGGGAACACACACACAACCAAAAAAAACCCAAAAAACACTAGAACACACAACTAAACTGAACTTAAACAAACACACTTATACATACACACACAACAATAACAACAACTTTAATACACAAACATATGAACCACATAATGAAAGACACATTATGTAATATAACATATATATGTATGTAGGTGTATTTGTATACATATATATACATGTATGTATATATAGTATCCAATTACCGCTTTAACTTTTTCGTCGCTGTAGCATCAGTAAATAATCCAAAAGTGCTCAATAAATTAAAAACACAGAATAGTAACTGCTTTTACTAAACATTATTTATAATTATAATTAAATTGATAGCAACCGTTATTACACAACCATTATAATCAAAAAGTAAGTTACAAAAACACACACAACCTATCAAATATCAGAGATATTCTGCTAAAATAATAATTCAATGCCTGAAGAAGACAACGGATCAGAAACACGTGTCGCATGCATATGTAAGTTAATAAAATTATTTAAAAAAAAACATAATCCTTTTTGCAAACCTTTTTTATAAAATATCTATTTTTCTCCCGTTGGACCCATAACAACACTTTTTATATATATATATATATATATATATAAAATGGACTCTCTCGTCGATTTTTGATGCATGAGTGTTCATCCAGTGAACAACCAACACAGTGATTTGTTTATAGGCTTGTGTAGGACCATTCCACACTTTTTGGCACAGTCGATAGGAAAGAATTGGTGCATCAAGGAATGCCACGAACCCAATCAACGACTGACCTCAGGAATTTTGAATTCAGAGTTATCCTCTCCTAAACTGGTTACCTACCCAAGCTTAAAGAGCCCAGTCTGTGGAGCGCATGCAACAGCTTTGTTGAATTCAAACCGACAATTCCATTTTCCACGACCAAGTCCACAAAACACACAGTAAAAGGTATACCAGTGTGCTTTCGGCAATGCACTTGCCACATGTCTCGTTTTTAACGAGAACGAGTAGAACCAGTTTCATGTCAATTCTTTTTGGAAGACAACAGAACTCAACCTATAGATAGGACCCTAACAGGTTCTGCCACTCTGGGTTAGAGTGGACCAGGAAGTAATGATGATGAAGGGGTACTCCAAACTTCCCAGACCTCCAGAATTGGAACTTCACCATTAGATGCAGTTTAACATAGTACCCAAAACACTAAGACCCTCAGTCACCGCCTTCTAGCACATATATGATAAAAAGTGTTGTGAGTTTGCCATAAGGGCAATAGGGTTGTGAAAATCATATAGGTGTTAAGGCTTCAGGTGACCAGCTGATAGATATGAGGGCTAAGGTGGAGTTTGCATGTCATGGACTGCTCAGCCACTAGGATTCCTTTCTCAAGCAACACAGTTTGCTACCAATGGCCCACAGGTGGCCCCATTGGGGTTGGGGGATTTTACCCCTCTGCAGAGGTGCAGTCAGCATATTCTACAACCCCATTTGACAGAGCTTCAAGTTAATAAGAGATATTTTTTAAAAGTAGAAATAGTCTAATTTTATATACATTTCAGAATATTCTTGTTAGAAATCTTTGTGAAATCTCCATCCACTTATTTCAAAGAACTATTGTGGTGGAGAGGAAGATTATAGAAAATAATCCAGTCACAGAACATGAAAAATGATGTTTTTGTTTTTCATAATGTGAGAAAGGGTAGATTTGTCAATTCATATTGTTTGTGTGTGCTTGTATATATATATATATATATATATATATATATATTATATATATATCTGTATATGTGTGTATGTGTGTGTATGAGTCAGCAGATGTAAGTGTGTGTGTGCCTTTCTGTGTGTTTGTGTATATATATCTGTATGTGTCCTTGTGCATGTTTGTTTGTGTGTGTATAAGTGTGCATGTGTATATGTGTATGTGCCTTTGTGCGTGTTTGTGTGTAATTGAGTATATGTGTGTGTGTGAGTGTGAGTGTGTGTGTGTGTGTGTGTGCGTGCATGTGAGGAAGTACAAAAAAGTTCTTCATGAAACCAAGAAGGGTATTAGCTTCATTTTAAAAATTTTTTTATTGTATTCATTTGGATATCTCCCGATTCACTAATTACCAATTCAATTCGCACACACACCGCAATAAAAAAGATACACACACTCGCCAACAAAACAAAACATAAGTTGTGACGCCAACCGGAAGTTTTACTTCATGGTAGCCTAAAAAGAAGTGACCAATTTAACACGTTTTGCACATAGGCTCCAAATTGAAGTTCCGGTTGGAAAACAAGAATGCCCAAAAAATAAAAATAAAATAATTTTGTAAATAAACTCACATTTTCATCCAATCGAAAGCTCTCCCCCCAAAAAACAAAAAAGGCTTCTGTGATCCGAATTCGGATCACACAGGCCTATAAAAATCGGCTTTGAAAAGCCGACAGCACACTAAACCAGCGACACGAGCAGACCACGTCACAGGCTGCCGATTTACATCCTCACCTACCTCTACCCAAATCTGACCTCACAGGCAGTCAACAAACAAACAATTCCACATCGTTCAGCGATACCAAAATTATGACAACTATCATACACGATACAACCAGCTATCAACTTCAGAATACCAAAAACACAAAATTCTAACTACAACTAGTCAACTACGCTGACTGATACACGATACCAACCGCTAACAACTACTAAAAACACAAGACGCTGCCCACCTAATCAACACCTAACCACTACCACTGGTTCATCTGCCCACTTCTCCACCTACACTACAACTGGTACGGCCATCCTGACATTTTACTGACTTTAACATACACGTTACAACTATCACCAAAATCTCTCTTAAATTCAACTTCAGCTTTCCATCGTTCTCATGTTATTTTTTCCAATACAATTTTGAAACTTTAAATCTGTGTTTGTTCTTTTCCTCATCACCATACGCTTGCATACTAACCCTGTTTATTACAATATTGGTGTAGAACAGAGTTTCTCAACCAGGGTTCCCGGAACCCTAAGTTTCCACAAAAGGTCCTTAAGGATTCCACAAGAACAAGTGAGATAAGCTAACATTTCCAGTAAAGGATAAATAAATAATAAACTGATTCAGCAATTATCTGGGGGGAGGGGGGTTCTGCTTACATTTATATTATTAAAAAAAAAAAGGACTCTCTCGTCGATTTTCAATGCATGAGTGTTCATCATTGAACAACCAACACAGTGATTTGTTTATAGTGGTGAAGGCTTGTGTTGAACCATTCCGCACTTTTTGGCACAGTCGATAGGAAAGAATTGGTGCACAAGGAATGCCACGAACCAAATCAACGACTGACCTCAGGAATTTTGAATTTAGAGTTTTCCTTCTCCTAGACTGGTTACCTACCCAAGCTTAAAGAGCCCAGTCTGCCCTACTATTTTACCCATAGCTGGAGGGAGAATATATGGATTTATACCTTTCCCAAGTGTATTAGCGCTATGTGAAATGCAAACAGCCTTGTCTAGGATTTGAACTCGGGTCGACAAATCCATTTCCCACGACTCTAACCATTATGCCACGCACCTCCATATTTATATTATAGGTATATGATATTGGTTACTTTTGTTTATTCTTTATGTTTGAGCTTAGAAATGTTGTACTATATGACCTTAAGGCACCCCTTTTGTGATTTTGATTCATGGGGATATTTACACCATTAAAATCCGGTAGAGACGATTTTTAGAGTTTTTTTTTTTTAATTATAAAAAATAACCCCTAACCCCTAACCCTAACCCCTAACAAACAACCAGATTTTTATGGTGTAAATGAGAAAAGTGTCCCCACGAGTCGAGATCGTGGAAGGTCATATGGTCTGAAATTTTTTCTGTGAATAAAAACTCTGATGATGTATTGTAAATGAACAGTATGAATTTTATTTAGCATTACCGAAAAATTTGACAAAATGTATTAACTTTTTCTCTTTAAAATTGTGTGCAGGTGTGGACTATATTAAATTTAGACAATTCTCAAAATTTGAGTCTACAATTCCAAGAATTGGCGGAGTTATGTCAATTTTAGCTCTCCAAATTTGAAGGTGGGGTGGTCAGGAAAAATGGCGACTTTTTGTAATCTATTTTTGTGTGCAAAATGAGTTCTAGAGCTTCATTACACCTAAAAATTGGTTTATAAAAGCATTTTTGCCCAAGGAATCCAAAAATGCTCTCGAAAGTCTGAAAGTTAAACAAGTTTAAGTTATTGATGATTTCTGATTTTTCTAGCAAGATCAATATCCCAATGGCACTGCATCTATGACAAAGATTTTTCTATTATTTAATATCTATTGAACATTATTTGCACCAAAAAGATAGTTTGTTTCTTGCAAAGAACTGAAGCTACAAAATTTTGTTAAAATTAGTTAAAATTTCACACTTCAATTTTTCTGAAATTTTGTCCAGATGTGGACTATCTTAAAGTTAAACAATCCAATTGCTAGAGTTATATTGATTTTTACCTTTCCAAATTTGGATGGTTGGTTGCCAAAAGTGGTGACCTTTTTGTAATCTATTTTTGTCTGTAAAAAGAGTTCTACAGTTTCACTACTCCTAAAAATTGGTTTATAAAAGTATTTTTGCCCCAGGAATCCAAAAATGCCATCAAAAAAGTCTGAACGTTAACCAGTTTAAAATTATCAATGATTTCTGATTTGCAAAATTTTAACTGATGTTGTAGCTTCGGTTCTGGGCCAACACCAAACTATCTTTTTGGTACAAATAATGTTCCATATATGCAAAATAATAATAGAAAAAAATTTTGTCTGAGATTCAGTGCCACATTGGGATATTGATATTGCTATGAAAAAATCAGAAATCATCAATAACTAAAAATTGGTTGACTTTCAAACATTTTCGATAGTATTTTTGGATTTCTTAGGTAAAAATGCTTTTATAAACCAATTTTAGGAGTAGGGAAGCTCTAGAACTCATTTTACAGACAATAATAAATTACAAAAAGTCGCGATTTTTCGTGAACCCCACCAAATTTTGAGTGCTAAAAATCGACATAACTCCACCAATTTTTGAAATTGGAAACTCAAATTTTGAGTGAGGTCTAATTTTAACACAATCCACACCTGTACACAATTTCAGATAAATTGAAGTGTGAAATTGAAGGGTTGGGTGACATTTTTACTTTTTTTTATGATTTGACATGGAATTGCCTCAAGATATGGTATATAATTTTGTTTTTGTGCAAGGGTTCCTTGAGAGATGAAATTTATTTTAAGGGTTGTGCAAGGGTAAAAATGTTGAGAAACGCACGTGTAAAGGGTGTACTGGAGACAACAAATAACTAACATGCAAGCAATAGAATATATATATATATATTTACTAACACCTCTGTGAAGAATAATTAAAGTTCCAATTACCATCGAACCGGGAAGACAAGGCAACAAACGATTGTAACTTAAATACAAACCCGAATAGTCACAAAGTCTACTGCAGAATAACAGGATATATATCAGCAGTCAAGCAGCCAATCAGAACTCAAGGAATGGAATAACCCAAATTCATGAATGGGTCATTCTTGATTTCTATATATACCAACTGTCTTGGACACTGCTGTTATTCAAACCAACAGTAGACTTACTGACCTCAATACTCTGCATAAGTAGGATGTGACACAAGATCAATTTCTTAATAGGAGTTTAACAGGTTTGAATTCAGAGTTTTTCTTCTCCTAGACTGGCTACCTAGCCATGGTTAAAAATCTCAGTCTGTCCCATTATTTACCCATAACGGGAGGGAGAGTAGTTGGATGCATACCTTTCCTTTTCCAGGATTTGAACTCTGGTCGACGAGTCCATTTCCCATAACTCTAACCATTACAGCATGTGCTTCCATAAACAACAGAATATATGGAAATTTATTTTGTTCCATAACATAAGAAGAAATTTAACTCATAAATGAAGAAGGTATACAGACAGACAACACATACAAATAAAATATCATAGTAAATGTTTGAGTGCAGATAGTCAAACAGAAATTATATCAACTATTTCTTTAAATGTTGAAGAATAATTAAAGTTCCAATTACTGTCGAACTGGGAAAACAAGGCAACAAACGATTGTAATTTAAATACAAACCCGAATGTCACAAAGTCTACTGCAGAATGACAGGATATATATAAGACTCCACAATGTCATTCAAATCAAGCAGTCAAGCAGCCAATCAGAACACAAGGAATGGAATGACCCAAATCACCCAAATTCATGAATGGGTCATTCTTGATTTCTATATATACCAACTGTCTTGGACACTGCTTAAGTTGTACTTAGTTAGCTGCTGTTATTCAAACCAACAGTAGACTTACTGACTTCAATAAATGTGATAAAACATTGATTTTTGATTTTGTTTTCTCTGTTCTAAAAATATTTCTAGTACAATTTGTTACAATTTTTACCCATGAAATATAATAAAATGGAAAAAAACTGAATATATCAAAAGTAAAAATTGAATTTAGTAAAATTTGATGTTATAACTTTATAAAACAAAAAAAATGAATAAAACAAAAACACTCACAAGAAATAACTAAACAATAAGATGTAAATATGAATGTGCAATGAACGCGATTCCGTAACCTCTAGGTATAAAATAACCCTAAACGAGTTGACATGCCGTTAAAATCGACCAATTAAATAAAACCTTAAAGTTTGCAACTATAGTACATGTTTGTTTTTTCTTATTTTATCAATTTAAGTATTCATTTAATTTTTATGGTAGACTGTGAATTCAGGGACGTAAATTTTTACCTTAGTCTACCGGACAGATATTAGTAGAATATGAAATGAAGTCAAATGTATATATGGTACTCTTTGTGGAGAACCGTCCCGGCTTCCTGCCTCAAACAATGCTAGCTGGTGGCTGCTGAAAAAAACAAAAAACACCAGCTACGATTGAAGTCCGTAGCCGAAGCGGTGTCACTTGCAAAAGAAAACTAGGTTAAGGTTAGGGTTGGGATTGGGATTGGGATTGGGGTTAGTTTAATGGGAAAATACAAGGTGACCCAGAAAAAACAGAACCCACAAATTTTGTAATAAAACTGTTAATTTTAAGTAAGGCGTTTAGAGTTAGGATTACAGTTAGGGTTTGTAGTTGCGGTTGGTTTTCCGGAAAAAACACCCTAAGTTGGTTGATTTTGTTTTTGTTTTTTGCAAGTGACACCGCTTCGGCTACGGACTTCAATCGTAGCTGGGGGGGGGGGGTCAACAGCCACCGGCTAGCATTTTTTGAGGCAGGAGGTCGGGACGGTTCTCCACGAAGAGTACCGTATATATTTTTAATTTCTCAACTGGGATTAATACTTTTAATAAAAATTAAACTCTAAGAAAATCATAACTTCATCATACGTTAATACATTTATAGTTTTTTTGGTTTTTTTTAATTAAAGGACAGCGTTAATTGATGTTGAATAGATTTGCGTAGTGGTTCAGTTATACACATTTTTGTCCCCTGAACTGCAAAAAAAACAAAAAAACAAAAAAAAACTTCTAAATGAATTAATGTATAAGTAATATTTTCCTTAGAGTTACATTTTTATTAAAAGTATTAATCTCAGTTGAGAAATTAAAAATAATAACAGTGAACTTCATTTCATATTCCACTAATATCTGTCCGGTAGACTATGGTAAAAATTTACGTCCTTGAATTCAGTCTACCATTTTTATTTATTTTTTTTATTGATCTTTTTTGTTGTTGATGTTTTGTTTTCATCAGTTAATCAACAGAATAACACAAAAAAAATAGATAAATTATATACAAATATATAATAAATCTATATTTAATGAAATATAAATTTATTCAAATGAATTTTTTAAAAAAGAAATTAAAAAATGTAATTTTAGTCTTATTTTAATTTTACTTACCTTTCTCATCATATATATTAAAAACAAAACAAAACAAAAATCGTTGTTTTAGTTTTACTTTCAAGTGTTGTAAAAATTGATCAGTCAAACTACGCCATTTCTGTATTATTCATAAAAAAATTATATCGAACTGAAAACACTGAAATCTCAAATGACAACACGATGTTTGTAAACGGTGAGAAAAATAATTCGTCTGATAAATAGAAAAATGGACGGAAGTCGTTAACCGGTGTCAACATTATTTTGTTCCTTGTGTAAAAAAAAAAAAAAGAATGTATTATATTATTATAGACTTCATGTTACGTTTTTTGGTAGATTGTGAATCCAGGGCTGTAAATTTTTACCGTAGTCTACTGGACAGACGTTAGTGGAATATGAAGTCCAATGCATATATATATATATTTTAAATTTATGAACTGGGCATTTTTTTTTTTTTTTTTTTTTTTAGCTCTGAACTGCAAAAATGAACTGTTTTAAGTTGTTTCTTTTTTAAAATTCTTTTTTGTTACTCTGAAACTGAAATAGAAATATCGTTATACTTGGCAAAATTACCAATGAATAGTGATTTTCATTTTATTTCAGTATAGGACTTGATAAGAGAGATAAAAAAAAAAGTTGAAATTGCGATTTATAATTTTTAAAAGAAAAGAGGTAAATTAATAAAATTCACTTAATGGACGTTTTATTAAAATGTTGGGGTTTAGTAACGATATTAATTATTGTTAGATTTAATAAAGTAATGTTCTTTAATGGTAGGCTGTGAATTCAGGGGTGTAAACTTTTACCATTTTTTATTGTCACTCTGAAATAAAAAATATCGTTAAATACTCGGCAAAATTACCAGCAAATAGTAATTTTCAGTTTATTTCAGTATAGGACTTGATAAGTTTATAATCTCAATTCCCTTAAAACAACAACGCTGGGTTAAAAAAAAAGTGTATAACTGAATGACTATGCAACAACTTTACATCTATGCAGCACCAATTACTGATGTCCTTTAATTAAAAAACAAAACAAAAAAAAAGACTTATAAATGAATTAGCCTATTAAGTTATGTTTTCCTTAGGGTTTAATTTTTTTAATTAAAAGTATTAATTCCAGTTGAGAAATTAAAAATATATACATTGGACTTTTTATTCCACTCGTAACATATCAAATAGAATATGGGGTAATTCCATCCAGAAAAAAGTGAGATTGCAACCGACCCCCTTCAATTTTTCAGAATTTTTTTCCAGGTGTGGACTATGTTAACATTAGACAATACCAAAAATTTGAGTTTCTAATTCCCAAAATTGGTGGAGTTATGTCGGCAGATTTGGTGGTGTTGTATAAGCAAATGTAGAAATTTCCCGATTCACTAATTCAGCACTTCAATCCATAATAAAAGATTCATACACTCGCCAACAAAACAAGCATAAGGCGGAGACCCCAAAATCGGAAGTGTTCTCTATCGGAGACTAAAACAGAATGACCATTTTAACACATATCTGCGCATGGGCTCCGATCGGGAGTTCCACTTTGATAATCAATTCTTGACATTAAATAAAATAAAATTGGTAAATAAAATTCGCATTTTCATCCAATGAAAGCGATTCCCGGGTGATATGAAAATAACTTCAATGGATCCGATTTTCGACAGCGGTTCTCTATAAATAAACAGCTCTGAAAGGCAGACGACAGTCAGAGGTTCAGGCGTCTAGCGAAACACCCATCAAACGAGGGCTCCGCGCAAGCGAAGGATACATCACACGCGACCGATCACACCCCACCTACTCACCCAACCCTGACCTCACAGGCAGTCAAGAACAAGCAAACACAATCTCCACGTCATTCATTCGAATACAAAAATTATACTAGCTATCATAACACGATACGACCAGCGATCGACTTCAGAATAACCGAAACACAATATTCTGCCTACAACAACAACAACAACAGATTATACCGACTGAAACAAGGAAATTCCACTTCGCTCAGCAACCGCTAACGACTCTAAAACACAAGACTCGACTCACCTACCAACACCCATCACTACCACTGGTTCTTCTGCCCACCTACCTAAACTACAACTGACTCGGCCACCTGACACTCACTGACTTTTATTCAAGACACAGCGCTTACCACCACATACACAATATTCTGCCTACACTACCACCCACTACCACAGTCAAGCTGGACATTTTACGGACTTAATATTCACCCATAACTATCACCAAAATTATCCTGTAATTTTCATTTCTATCTTTTCCCCGTTCTCATGTTATTTTCAATACAATTTTGAACTTAAAATCTGTGTTTTGTTCCTTTCCTCATCACCATACGCTTGCATGCTAATACTATTTATTACAGTGGGATTGCTGAAAATTAAAACTTTTTTTCAAATCTATTTTTGTCTATAAAATGAGTTCTAGAGCTTCCCTACTACTAGAAATTGGTTTATGAAAACATTTTTGCCCAAGGAATCCAAAAATGCTATCAAAAAAGCTTTAAAGTCAACCAATTTTAAGTTATTAATGATTTCTGATTTTTCTTAGCAAGATCAATATCCCAATGTGGCACTGCATCTATGAAAATTGTTTTTTTCTATTATTATTTCACATAGTTTGATATTTGCTCAGAACCAAAGCTACAACATCAGTTAAAATTTTGCAAATCTGAAATCCTTAATAACTTGATTTTTTTAGAATCAACATAACTCCGCCAGTTTTTGGAAATGGAAACTCAAATTTTGGCGATTTGCTAACTTAAACATAATCCACACTTAGACAAAATTTCAGAAAAATTGAATGGGATAGGTGACATGGCCTGGATGATTTGACATGGAATTACTCTATGGTAAAAATTTACGCCTCTGAATTCACAGTCTACCCATTTTCAGAGAAGATTGTAATTTGATAAAATTAAAATAACAATCTTCTCTGAAATTTTGAGCACTTGATGTCTTGGAAGATGTTTCAAAACTATTTTAAAAATAAGGAAAAGATTGAAAGTTTTTGTCGATAAATAATTTTTGATTAATTGATTTTAATGGTGTATCATTTTATGTCTAGAGGTTAGGGAATCATGATCATTGTACGGTTATATTTACATTTTTTGTGTAATTGTTTCTTAAGAGTTTTTTTTTCTGCTTTTCACATGACCCTATAATTTTTGAACAGATTTATTTAACCTGTGGGGTTACAGGAGGTTTAATGGTTTAGGTTCACAAGTGACAGTGGTTATTCCTGGTGCATGCTACTAGGATTGCTTTTAACCCCATCGTATTTTGTGGCCACGCTGAAAGGAATTCAAGGTAAGAAAAAGGAAAAGACAAAGACAAGAGGTAGATTTAGGACTTAGGCTTTATTCTCAGGTTATTCCTTCCTGACTAATAGTTGTGTCTCACCCCAGTTAAGACCTAAGTTCAAATGACCGTGAGAGTATCTTTGGGGTCGGAAGTACTCATGGGAGTTTGTTATTTTACATTTTTTTATTTTAGTTCCCACAACCCATAGATGGGAACCTAACAGGTACAACCACTTCAAGTTAGAGTGGGCCTGTGAGTAATGGGAAAAACTGTAGATTCACCACCAGATGCAGTCATACCCAGAACATCCCTTTTTGTGGATCTGGGGTACCCCTCTGCAGGAGATACAGTCAGCATACTGGTGATCTGTTACACTTAAGGATGGAACCCTGATGGCTGTGCTGTCCATGACATGCAACACTTAACTTTAGCAGTTACTTAGGCTAGACAGGCAGTTGGAGAGGCACGCTCTGATCAATTGGCTGGTCATATGAAGCCCTGGCTATTACTCCCAGGTCCACTCTGGTCTGGAGTGGTTGTACCTGTTAGTTATATCTATATTCAATCATTTATTAAGGATTATTGTTATTAGTTATTTAGAACCATACAACTATATTCAGGTTATTTTAATCAGGCATGGAATACTTGATATCACATAATCGTGTCACCCCACAACTCATAAGAAACAACTAGACAAAAAAAAAAAATATATATATATATAATATATAATAATATATATATATGTATATATAAATGTATAAGGACGCAATTCCCTAATCTCTAGGCATAAAATAACCCTACACAGGTTGGCATACCATTATAAGATTTAAGGTTCTTATAATAAGTTGGAAGGCTTAAAGGGACCTTCCAACGTGGGTATATATAGACTTTAATAGTGTGCACATAGAACAGGACAGGAATACATATACTAATTACAAATGGTACATCAATACATAGTGAACAAATATATAAACATGTATAAAGAAAGTAGGACTTCGTACTAAAGAAGTGATACAAAGTTTCTGCAGGATTGTCACTTACTGATAGCTGGCTGGGGGGCAAAGCCCTTCCCCTACTTAAAGGTAAGAGGCATAAGTGTATACACCATGTGAAGTGTTTACTGGTCCCAGAAGAAAGAGATGAAATTCTCCCAGTCTCCCATATAAATAGTCTAGGCATCTACTGGCAAAAACCTGCAGCAAGGGAAGATAACTATTCTAAACCCCCATCACTCCAAACAAGGGCAGACGGTCGCTACACCGTTAAAATCAATCAATCAATCAATCAGCTGTTTATTGAAGTCAGTCAGTCTACTGTTTGTTTGAATAACTGCAACTAAGTACCACTGAAGCAGTGTCCAAGACAGTTGGTACATATAAAAGTCAAGAATGATCCATTCTTGAATTTGGGTGATTTGGGTGATTCCATTCCTTGAGTTCTGTTTGGCTGCTTGATTTGAATGATATTGTGTAGTTTTATAAATACCCTGTCATTGACTTTGCAACTATTCGGGTTTGTATTGGGTTACAACTGTTTGTTGCCATGTCTTCCCAATTCGACGGTAATTGGAACTTTGATTATTCTTCACTGTCTACAAGATTAGTTTGCCTAATTTTATTCCACAGCAAATTACTCTACCTTAAAGAAAAAAAATGAAATTGGTTTCATTATTTCTATATCTGTATATTCACATTTTTCTTTTTTATGTACATTTTCCATATTTACTAAACAAAAAGATATAATAGTATCATACATATTATTAATAAGAATTCCATTTAGTGAATATAATATTGTTGAATTAAATGGATATGATTATATTGAATTTATTGGATATAATTATATTGAATTTATTGGATATAATTTCGTGGAATTTAATGGGTATGATTGTATTGAATTCAATGGTGATATATCCAGGTAAGGGATATATTAGTAAAAGTTGTAGGGACGTATACTCGCAGGTAAGTATGAAGCTGGTACATCGTAGTAATAGTAGTACGTCAGAGTAGTCGGCATTGTAATAGTGGTAGGCGTTGTAGTAGGCATTTGTAGAACTACAGTGTTAAGTATTTATGGTGGACACTAACCAATCAGATTACTGTGAGGGGGATACCTAGGTATATGCATATTCATTACATCAAATGGATTTGATTTAATTGAATTCAATAGATATATTCAATATGTTATAACAGAGATAGATATCTCTTATGATTCACAATCCTTACACACAATATATCCACTCACTAACAAAGCAAAACAAAACACAAGTCACGGACGCCTACCAGCGGAAGTTAACCCAACGGTACCCTAAAACAAAGTGACCAAATTGACGCAGTTCTGCACATAGGCTTGGATTGAGTTACGCTTGAAAGGAATTCCAAAACAACAAAAAATAATATCATGAACGGAATCAGGATTTTCGGCCAATGGGGTGCCTTCCCGCTAAACGCTCCAAAAGCATTTCTGGGGTCTATCTCTCTACTATATAGGTTCGGCATTTTGAGGACAAAGACAGTTGACTGAGGGCTCCAGGCCATTTGTATCGCCGATCGACCGGCAGGCAGGCAAGCAGGCAGGCAGGATCAAAGAGCCACTAAGCACCCACTACCACGCACGCCCGCACCTACCCAGACACTCAACCTTACTTCAACTCTTTACCACAGCCGACACGATATCCTTACCTCCCTGACCACCACGGCACTATCCACTACAACTCACTAGGTCCTTCCTGACTTATTTCCCACACCAAGTGACCATATCAACTTACATCGGCACCCTACCGACACTACACATTGACCATCACGGGTCCATCTGCCTACGTCACTATTCCTGACTTATTATCTACTACTGCTATTATCCACACCCACATCACGCAGAGCCTGACGTATTATCATACGATACCCACACCTCACTGCACCTCACGACCCCAGGGCCATTTCTGACTTACCCCACTCGTGCTACCAGGCCACTGAGATATTCCTGACTTACTCCACTCGGCCATTCCAGAGTTTACTACTAATACTTCTGACGACAACAACAACATTTTCAACCCTTGCTTATTTTAATAAATGATTTTAATCCAAAACTTCTCGTCCATTATTCTTCTTTGCAAACCATACGCTTTACAGATATCTTAAGATATATCAAATATTAACATATCAAATGGGTATAATGTTATTGAATTTAATGGATATAATTTTATTGTATTCATTGGATATAATTATATTGAATTTAGTGGATTTTGTGAAATTTAATGAATATGATTGTATTGAAATTAATGGACATAATTTAATTGAATTCAATGAATATATTTGATATAATTTAATGTATATAATTTTATTGAATTTAATGCATATAATTGATATGATTTAACTAATATAATTATATTGAATTTGATCATATTAGATTTAATTTATATCTAATTATATTGAATTTAATGGATATAATCATATTATTATGAATTAATGGATATATTTAGTGGGTAGAATTTTTATTGAATAATCTTAAATATTGTTTCTTCTACTTATCTCCCTTGGCTCTCTCTGTAGTGTTTTGTTTCGATCGTGAAAAAAGGTTCTTTGAGAAAGAAATTTTTTAAAAAAAACCGGTATCAAATTATTTAAAATGTAACTGCTTATTTTTTAAAGAAAAGATAGCTCAGAGGGGAAAAAATAATACAGTAAGTAGTATAATTTATTTGTTTAAATATACTTTTACATTACATTTCAGTACACTTTACAAATAATACAGTTGATCTAGTATTTACTATAAAACACATATCGAAAAAAAAACAAAAAAAAAAACTAATTTCTAGGTTAAACTTATTTAAAATTTATATTTTTTCTTCTTTCTATTGCATTCATCCGAAGAAAAAAAAAGAGGAAGTAATAAACTATCTTAATTTTGTTTGTTACACAAATAATACGACTTTGTATTTCATTTTAGTCTTTCCATTTCTGATATTTTAGCTTCTGTCACCGATAAATAATCTAAGATTAGATTTTAGAAAATAAAACTAGACTGTGAATTCACGTGCGTAAATTTTAACCGTAGTCCACCGGACAGACGTTAGTAGAAACATGAAATAAAGTTCAATGCATATATTTTAATTTTAACAACTGGGATTAATACTTTTTGATAAAAAAAATTAAACTCTAAGGAAAACATAACTTAATACGTTTATTCATTTATAAGTTGTTTTTTTGTTTTGTTTGTTTGTTGTTTTTTTTAATTAAAGGACAGCATTAATTGATGTTGTGTAGATTTAAAGTTATTGCATAGTGATTCAGTTATACACTTTTTTTTCTACCTGAGTGTTGTTATTTTAAGGGAATTGATATTATAAACTCATCAATTCCTATACTGAAATAAACTTAATTACTATTCGCTCGTAATTTTGGCGAGTACTTAATATATTTCTGGATAAAAATTTGTTTAAAGTTTTTTTTTCTTCTCTTTCTTTCTTTCTAGTTGCATTATGCTAAGCTATGCTGACTTTTTAATATATACACACTGTATAAAAATCAAACGAAAAAATATTACGTTCATTTCTTTCTTGTTTACAAATAAATTGTTGAAAGTTTCTTTCTTTTTTTTTTATTCCTTATAATTTTACTTCTCTCGTTTTATAAAATTTTAAGACTCATTATTTACATAACTTATTTTTATTCATTTCCGCGCTTGAATCGGTGTTATCCCAATGGTTGTCCCCCATATAAAAAAAACTATTACAGTTGAGTAGCTAGTTGAATTTAACAGCGTGTCAACCTGTCTAGGGTTATTTTATGACTAAACGTTAGGGAACCGTATTCATTGTACTTAAATAAATAAATAAACATT
Source organism: Doryteuthis pealeii (assembly GCA_023376005.1). Taxonomy (NCBI): domain Eukaryota; kingdom Metazoa; phylum Mollusca; class Cephalopoda; order Myopsida; family Loliginidae; genus Doryteuthis; species Doryteuthis pealeii. Next base: position 93,726,860 of record CM042151.1, read on the forward strand.
TTTGTGTAGTTGCTTCATGAGATTTTTTGCGGTCGAATACGAATAATTTTCAAACAGATCTATTCTATCCATAGAAAGGACTATAACAGGTACTACCACTCCAGGTCATAGGGGACTAGGGAGTTATGACAGTGAAGGAGTACTCTAGGTACCACTAATTTGACCCTGTGAAATTTACCCCCCCCCTATATTTAACACAATGAAACTTACAGAAAATTTAATATTTTCTTGAAAAAATTTTTTCCATTCTAAAGAAAAAACATAAAATAAACTCCTGATGATTTTTAAAAAAATTGTTCAGCATACGGAAATAATGAAAATTATGATTGAAAAACAATGTTTTCATTTTTGCACTGTTAAATCAACTGAAATTTAACGTAGCTAAAAACAAGTTACGATAAGAGGATTTTTAAAAAAATTCTATGAAAAATCAATTAATAATCTGATTTTCACGAAAATTTCCATAAATGTTTGTTTACCATTGGATGTAAATACACGTAAAATAGTTTTTTTCTAAAATATATTTGGGGAAATATTTTTTTACGAGGTCTATTCCCCCCTCCCCATTTTATTTTATGAGATAAAAAAAAATGACGCGTCAGAAAAATTTTTTTTTCTTTTTTTCTTTAAAGATAAGAGTCTGAATAACTATATCAATGAAATTGTATGAATGTACGAGGTCTAGTTTTTTGAGGAAAAATTAATGAAATCGGAAATAAAAAAGTGCAAAAAAATGTCATAATATTAATATGTGAAAACTTTTTTTTTGCTTTTATAATTGGTATGTACTATATTCTATTAAATTGTCAAAAAAAAAATTTTTTTAAAGAAATTAATTTTTAAGAGATTTTCAATCTTTTGTGTGATTAAATATTTTTATTTTCTGCGTGAAATAAATTTAATTTTTTTTTTTTCCTGCGTCAAAAAATCGAATTTTTCATGGATATTTAAAAATATGAATTTTATAATTCAGGTGAACTAAACATTGGTCCGATACGAGCTCGATTAATATTTTTAAAAGAATTTGTAATTTTTATTGTTGAATAGTAATGTATGATCCTTAGAATATACGGAAGAGCATTGCTGACATATTTGTTTTACAAAGAGACGAGATGCTTCTAAGTAACCAAAGTTTGTTCCTGTTAGGCTGACAGTGTTAGCGTGGAAAAAATTATTTTATTTAACTTTTTTCAATAATTAAAATAAAAAGTAAGTATAATAGATTATTTTATCAGTTTTTCTCTTAGAAAAAATATTCAAATTTTCATTCCATACTTTTACTGGTTAATCGTAAAAGGGAAATAATTTGTAACTTTTCTGTCTATATTACGGTCTGAAAATTACCCTTTCGCATGTAATACGGGCAGGTTTGTTTATTTTTTAAGATAACGATGTAATTTTTCCCAATCGGATAATTTGATCTTTGAATTAACTATTTTTCTTTGTAACAACCCTGTACGATCTTTTTTTACGAGATTTTTGAAAAACAAAGTTCGGAAATATTTATTTCCGTTTTATTCAAGATGGCCTAAACGGTTTGGTGGTACCTAGAGTACTCCATATTCTCCAGAATATGCTGTCACCCCCTTTTTGCAGGGTATACAGTCACCCTATTGGCAAGGCTTAGACTCTAAGCGCAACCAACAGGGCAATATTACAGTTGAGTACAATCGTTGTTATCAGGTATGTCCAAATTAACTAAAGGGACGTAATAAAGTTACTTTTTTCAAATTTTTAAATTTCAAAACAATTAACAAAATTCAGGAAATAGTCAAATTATTCATTAAGGAATTAATCTCATAATGAATAGTTCATTTTGTTAAAAAAAAATAACTTGAAAAAAAATTATCAATTAACATTGTAGGTTTTTTTTCAACCTTTGGTCATTTGAATAAAAAGATTTTACGGTCCCTAATTTTTACATTTCTAAAAAGATCAAAATGCAAAGGCTACATTTAAAAATTAGAATATTGAATTTAAAATTTCTGCACCTGAAAAAAGTTCCTTGTAAAAAGTTGTTTTTTTTGTTTTTTTTAACTCAAAAAAGGATTTTTGTTGCATGTTTTTTTTTTTTTTTTTTTTTGTAGTAGTTTTAAAATCAATGTTTTTCTTTGAACTGGTTCAAAAAAGTTGATACCATTATAGTATGTGGTCTATCTTTTGAATGTGGCCTACGAAATCATGTTTGTTTTATAGTATATGGCCTACATATACTATAAAGCATATTATTAGGTTATAATAATAACTGCTAACCCTAACACTATTTCAGAATTTTAGAATATTTTAGAAGTAAATAGATCTCTGATTCATATAAAATATGGATAAATTCTAATTTTTAATTATTCTTAATTACTATATACAGCTTATGACTGAATTGAATTTCTTGAAATTGAATATATGTGAAAAATGATTAGTTTCAATAAATTGCCTACTACTTATATGTATATACTCTTACTGAGGTAGGACACATTCAAACCGGGTAGGCCACATACTATATCAGAATCAAAAAGGTAGGCTACATACTATAATGGCACCAAAAAGTATTTTCTCTGATTCAATTAACCTGTTCTTATTCACTTGAAAATTTGATTTTAAATGTCTGGAAAGTAGGATGTTGTAAAAAATATTTTTGTCATGAATAAAGATTTATTTAATAAATCTAAAAATGAATGGTTTAATAATGTGCAATTTTGTGCAACATATCTTTTTAGATCTTTATATATTTAAAAATTATTACAAACAATTTTTCTTTTTTCATTTACGGTAGACTACACGGGTTAGCTCAATTGGTAGAGCGTTAGGCTAGAAACCACAAGGTTCAGAGTTCGATACTGGTCCTCGCCAACTCAGTGTATGAGTAGCACAGGGATCTGTGCGGTAAAGTAAGGAGCTGATGGTAGGTGTGGCGTTCCACCTCAGATGCTAAAAAACAATCTTCTTGGTCTAGCGCTATTGAAAAGGGGATAGACTCCCTAGCTAACTGGCTGATACCGACTTTAGGCCGCCCCGTCAACTTTACTTTACTTACAAAATGAGATGTCACACTTTTTACTTTAAAATACCCCGATTGTCACTTAGGGGACACTAGCAACTGTTTTGGTGCATATTTTTTGTTGTGTTGTTATTTTTTTAAAAACATTTTTTGGCTACGCAGTGTAACTATCCCATATGAAATTTTACACCTATGGGCTTCCATAATGTTTCAGATCTTGAAACAGGATTTGTCTCCCTTTAGTTTGAGATCTTGAACATATCTCTTGTCATCATATGAACTATAATTTGTGACATTGTTACAACTTTCTCTTACATTCTTTGTTAAATTTTTTTTTCGGACCAAGTAACCAATAAGCATCCCAAATCATCAACTAAATGAAAGATTCATATTTTAACTCATCTTTGGTAAGTTTCACTTTCAAATATTTGAAAATAAATTAACAGACAATTTTTGCAGTTATATTGTATCTGACAAAACAAATTTTACAAATTGTGTGATACTATTTCTGAATGACATCCTTTTATTTAAATTAGCTTGAAAATATTTTGTAAATCAAAACTGTATTTTTATTTAAATAAACATAATTGCATTTCTCTTCTGATTAAGTAAAATCTATTTTAGTATAAAAACGTCTTTCGTCTTTTTTTAAATCATCGTAAATGTTGAAAAATATTCATAAATTTCTGATTTAAAAGTATTTATTTAAAAAAAGATTTTGCTATTGAATTTTAATTTGATTACATGTACCAACCGTCTATTTATTTAATTTATCGTAAGTTCAACATCTCCATAAACTTCTGATTAAAATTATTTGTTTACAAAATTTTGGAAGCGGAAGTTACCGATCACGAGTTAAAGTATGAACCTTTCATTAAGTTGATGATTTGGGGTGCTTATTGGTTACTTCATCCATTTTTTCTTTTTTCTCTAATGTTGTGTTCACCTCAGGAACAAAAAATATGATCTAAAAAAAAAAGTGTAAAGGCATAGATTTCATGTTTTTTTTTACTCATGAAAAATAACAATTATAATTTGACAATTTTTAATATTCTACCCTATATCTGCTTGGGAAAATTATTTAAAGTTAGGTGATTTTAGAATCTATAATTTTTTTATTTCAGTATTATCTGCATTATTTGGATTATTATCCCCATCTTCATTGTTATTTGTACAACGTTTCGGCCGATATGCCCTCCACCCTTCTTCAGGTATTTCTTGTCAGATTCGGGAACCTTCTTTTCGAACTCAGGAACCTTCTTTTCGAACTCGGGAACTTTCTTGTCGTAATCAGGAGCCATCACGAAACTTTGAACCTAACCCTTTATTTAGTCCACAGGGGTATCCTATTCTCATTTCGCTAACCATAGCTGGGATAGGAGTTGTGTTAATTATTTTTCTATGTTACTGCCTCTACTCAGGATTGAACTCGGGATCCAGAGATAACTGTCACTTAGAACTGTCTTAACCTAACTACCTTATCCACTAGGCCATGTGTCCAATTCACTTGATTAAATGTTCCATTGACTTTAAAGAAAACAAAAGACAGTATTATTTGTCTGACTTTTTTAAGATGAGGTATGATGTGTACAACTTTAATTTTTTTTTACTGTTGTCTTCATCTTTATTGTGGTATGTAAACACAACTTATCAGCCACTGTATCCTTAGAACTTACCTAGGTGTTCCAGGATCCCATCTATGGGTTAAATAGGAATAATGTGTATTTAGTACCCATCAAAAATAAATAAAATAAAATGTCTTTTGCATAAAATAACCCAATAGGTTGACATGCTGTAAAACCCAACCATACAACCATTTGTAGTTCCCACTGAAAATGCTGGCAAACCTAGGTACCCAGAATGGATTTTCAATAGCAACTTTTGAAAGGTGTGTTTATGGCAGATCAGTTTTTGTGTGGAACTATCAATACCTGTTTCGGTAATTTTCACCTTTAGTTGTTAAAATTCCTAGCAAATAAGGCAATTAGAGTAACCTCCCTTGACTTTCACTATGAACTAAGCCAGTAGCTATTTTGAAAGTCTCCGTGCAAAATAAACAAATCTTAGAAACTTTTTTGAAAACAATACAACTGCATGCTTTAACACAAAAATATCATAAAATGTGTTCATTTGAGATAATTTGATGCTAGGAATTTAGCCAACTGACTTTCACTTTGAAACAAGACGGTAGCCATTTTGATTGTGTCCGTGCGAAATATACCAATCTTAGAATCGTTTTGAAAACAATACAACTGCATGCTTTAACACAAAAATATTATAAAATGTGTTCTTAATAACAATTAAGTTCATTTCAGATAATGTGCACGCACAATTTTATGCTAGGAATTTTAACAACTAAAGGTGAAAATTACCAAATGTTTAAGCCAAGAGTTCTTCTTCCATCCAATTTCCTTCATTCTTTATTCAGATTGAATGCAACATGATTTTTAAGTGAGTTCAAACTCCTGTTATGCTATTGCATTCACTTTCAGACTAATACCCTTAAGAACCCTCACATCTCCCTTGCCTATGTGTAAAGTAGTGCCACTACTGTTCTTCTACAAGGATGACTGTGACGGAGAACGAGTACCACTGTTCTCATTTGGAAAAAGAGCAAGACATTGTCTTGCCTGCTGAAGTCGAAACCGTGTCCGCAATGCAAAAAAATACAAAACTTTTTGACACACTGTAGTATTGATAGAAATAGTTATTTGAAACTGTATAATTGCTTATGAAATATAAGTTTCAAGAACATTTGAAATACTACTGTGTGAAAAAATCATAAGAAATAACTATACAAATGTAAATATAAACATACAATGTATGCAATTCACTAGCTTCTAGGCATAAAATGACCCTAGACATGTTGATATGCCATTAAAATCAACCAATCAACACTTGTGAATACAAATGTGTGAAAAAAATCTTATGAAATAACTTCACATTTGAATATAAACATACACTGTATGCAATTCACTACCTTCTAGGCATAAAGTAACCCTAGAAAAGTTGATATGCCATTAAAATCAACCCATCAGCACTTGTGAATCTTTTCATATATTTCTGATAGCTTTATAGATTTTATTTTACAAAAGAAAACTAGAACTTTGTTTTCACCAACACATACTGTTTTGTTCTTTTTTTTTCCTTTTAATGAAAGATTAACTTGCATTTCATCTAAGTTCAGATGAAAAAATTGAAATAAAGAATTTGTTGCAATTTTTTAAACATAAGAAAGAAACAAAGAAAAAAAAGAAATTCATTTTTTCTTTGTTTCGTTTTTTGTGATGCATTTATTTATTTATTTTTGTTGCATTTCTTTCTTTGTTTCATTTATTTTCAATTTCTTTCTTTCTTTCTTTTTCTTTTTTATGCATTTCTTTCTTTTTTAATTCATTCTTTTTCTTTTTGTTGCATTTCTTTATTTCATTTTTTTTCTTTGTTTCTTTCTTTTCATTGCATTTCTTTCATTTTTCTTTCTTTCTGATTCATTTTTTCTCTATTTTTGTTCCATTTATATTTAATGTCTTTCTTTCCTTTATTTTTTATTTCTTTCTATGCATTTTTTTCTTTTTTCATTCATTCTTTCTTTCTTATTTTTTCATTGTTCTTTATTTTATTTATTTTTCTTTGTTTCTTTCTCCTTTTTTGCATTTCTTTCTGTCATTTTTCTTTCTTTTTTATGCATTTCTTTCTTTCTTTCTTTCTTTTTTATGCATTTCTTTATTTCATCCATTTTTTCTTTGGGTCTCTCTTTGCGTTGGGTCTTTTTTTTTTTCACTTTTATTTTATGCATTTCTTTCTCCTTGTTGCATTTCTTGTTGATTAGAATTACAATGCAAGCAATTTTGAATAAATAAAATCTCTTGTTTCTGAAATTTGTAAAACATAATAAATAAATGGAATATGTATATTCTATCTCATTTGATTTTATATAAGCTTTTTTGAAGAACAGTAATATAAACTCAATTGAGAATACATTGGAATACAAATTGAATTACAATTGCAAATAACAAACATTATTTTCTTTTGTTTACAGAAATCAGTTGCAGTGGAGAACAAATGAACTTTGGTGTTTACCATACATAAATATTATATCAAGATATAACAATTCAATGGCAAATAGAAGAATTGGAAAGAAATTATGTTTATATAAAATATCATGATTTTTATATTAAGGTATTTATAACTGAATTATATTCCTCAGCAGTTTTAATTTTATAACATGTACAATATGCATAAGGGAACACTTATTCTTGTGAAATGTGTAATTCTTCATTTTCACAAAATTAACCTTTAAAATGATGCATGCAATCCAAAAACATGGAGTAACATTGTGCTTGTAAAGTGTATGGATTGGAATTTTCAGCAGGTAAAAAATTCAAAATGTACATGCAAGCACACACTGGAGAGAAACTTTATACTTGCGAGGTATGTGAATCAACATTTTCACAAAATTCCAATTTAAAACAACACATTCAAACACACACTGGAGAGAAACCGTATTCTTGTGAAGTGTGTGGATTAGCATTTTCACAGAATTCCAATTTAAAGCAACACATTCAAACACACACTGGAGAGAAACCATATTCATGTGAAGTGTGTGGATCAGCATTTTCACATAATTCAAATTTAAAAAAACACATGCAAACACACACAGGAGAGAAACCATATATATGTAAAGTGTGTGGGTCTGCATTTTCACAGAATATATCTTTGAAGAGACATGTGCGCACACATACTGGAGAGAAACCATATTCTTGTGATGTTTGTGAATTGGTATTTTCACAGCATTCAAATCTAAAAAGACACATACGAACACACACAGGAGAGAAACCGTTTTCTTGTGAGTTGTGTGAATCAGCATTTTCTCAGCATTCTCATTTAAAAAGACATATGCTGAAACACACTGGAGAGAAACCATTTTCTTGTGAAGTGTGTGGATCAGCATTTTCACGTAATTCAGATCTAAAAACACACATTCGAACACATACAGGTGATAAACCATATTCTTGTGAGGTATGTGGATCAGCATTTTCTCGGCATTCACATTTAAAAATACACATGCGGACACACACTGGAGAGAAACCATATACATGCCATGTGTGTGGTGCAACATTTTCAAAAAATACATCTCTAAAGATACACATTCGAACACACACAGGCGAAAAACCCTATTCCTGTCAAGTGTGCGGATCAGCATTTTCTATGAATTTATATTTAAAAAGACATATTCGAACACATACAGGAGAGAAACCATATACATGTAAAGTTTGTGAATCTGCATTTTCAGAGAATACAACTTTAAAGAGACACATGCGAAAACACACAGGAGAGAAACCCTATTCTTGCCAAGTGTGTGGATCAGCCTTTTCACGTAATTCATATTTGAAAAGACATATTCGAACTCATACAGGAGAGAAACCATTTTCTTGTGAGGTCTGTAGATCAGCATTTTCTTGGCATTCACATTTAAAAATACACACGCGGACGCACACCGGACAGAAACCATATACATGTAATGTGTGTAAGTTAGCATTTTCAGAGAGTACATCTTTAAAGGAACATGTGCAAACACACACTTGATAGAAACCATGTTCTTGTAAAGTGTATATTAGCATTTTTACAAGGAACAAAATTAAAACATTACTTTATACTTCTGAAGTTTAAAGATTAATATTTAAAAAGTACACAATAGCAAAAAATTATTTTCTTCTAAAGAGTGTAGATTGCTATTTCCAAAGATTTATTGTAAGACTGCAACATTATTCTTGTCCAGTATATCAGTTTTTCCATTTCAAAGAGTTTGTATTAAACATGGAATTATCCAAGAATTAAACCATATAAAATGTGGGAATGCTCCTGTAGAAACAGGAAAATTATATTTGTTTTCATTTTTTTCTCATTGTGTATAATGGATGGATCTATGAGGTGATCGCCCCAGACTACCCTCTGGACTGGAAGAAGGCCAACAAAAAATGAGGCTAATGATGGTAAGGGCTGAACTTGAACAAAATATCGACCCTTATGTCTACAGATTGCACTGCTAGAACCCAGTCTGGCTGAAGATCAACCTAGCATGTTTGACCTTCATGAGGGACTCAGCAAATTCTATAAATGGGGCTGGCACAACCCATCCCTGGTAAATTCTACCACAACCAACCAATTATTGTGTATGATTGAATAATTTGATAAATGTTTTTGGTAAATTTTTGGTAAATTATTTTCTGTACCCCCTACAGAAAATAATTTTGTCAAAAATGCATTTAAGGCTCATTTTGCCAGTCCCTAGTTTTAACGGAAAATCAAATCTTATTCATATCGCAATCTTTTTATTCCTGTCTTTAAAATATTAATTTAGAAATGAAATGAAATAATCTATCTTACAAATATGTGGTTTTATCGATTGAATTATTTTTTACAGCGAAGTAAATAACAAGTAATAAGCGAAAACATATCTTTGTTTTTAATCAGTATTTAATTTTTTCGTATATACGAAAGAGTTTTAGAAAAAAAGCCTTTTACAAAAATAGGTAGTTAAATTATATAACTAGTTATTTCGTAAATAAGTAAACAAACATATAGTTGCAAAAATAATGACAAAATTCAAAAACTAAAAATACGATGTAGTTGAATAAATCATATGAAGAACTTAACATTTCGTATATAAACAGTGTTTGAAATGACGGAGAACGAAAAAGAGCTAGACATTGCCTTGCTTGCCAGGATTGAGCCCGCGTCCTCCTGTATGCGAAGGTAGACGCGAGTTAAGCATTAGACGGACGCGAAGTGCCAGGATGTTTCGGTAAATATGTACATAAATAACGCGTCAGTCAACCTGCTACTGCAACTTCTTACTGCCCCACGTTTGACTCACACGTTATTTATGTACGTATTTACCGAAACATCCTGGCACTTCGCGTCCGTCCAATGCCTAACTTGCATCTACCTTCGCATGCGGGAGGACGCAGGCTCGATCCCGGCAAGCAAGGCAATGTCTTGCTCTTTTTCGTTCTCCGTCATACTCCCCCCTGATGTCCTCATCACAAAACGTGCATGTGGGTGCTGGCTTCTTTAATAAGAAAATTTGTTATTTAATTTATCGTAATTCTAATGATAAATAAATAGGCAGATTTTTAAAATTAAGTCACATGTTCTGTTTTAAAAATAAAATAAATTTTATTTTTAATTTTTAAAAATCAGAAGCATTATAGTTATAATAAAACTCAAAAGAGTTTGTTGTAAAAATATATAAAAAATGTAAAGTGGGTATCAAAATAGTATAGTATGTATTTCAGCTGTTAAAAATATACAAGTCCACATTGTAATTTGAAGAAAGATGTTAAGAGTTCCAAAATTTACTTGTGGTGTTAAGTCCGTAGTTATAGATGAAAGTCTTCAAGGTGTAAAATTCCAGATATAATGTTTTTTCATTTGACAAATATGAAAAATAGATGGAAATCTGATACTGAAAATAGGCCACTCTGCCAACCTTTTTTTTTTATTAGCAAATGTAAACAACTGGACTTTTTGAAATTGATTTATAGCAAAAGATTTTTTAATCCCTCAAAAATATTTGTTTTGGATCCATACAAAATGGCATGAAATCAAAGAGATACCCCAGCTTGAATACAGGTCTATCATCAAATTTCTGGCACCTTTGAAATTTATAAAAGCTTGCGTGATGTGTATGGAGAAGTATGAGTTTAGTTAAAAAATGTTTAAAATTTGGTTGGACCAAGTAACTAATAAGCACCCTAGCTGAGACCAAAGATACAAAAAGACATGTTTTGCTTTTCACCATCAAATTCCGGTTGTTTTTTAACAGACAATTTCATACTAAAGTTGTTAGTTCGGTGGCAATTTGTTTAAAATTAGAAAACTATAAACGAAAGACACGTTTTTATATTAAAGATACATTTTTGGTACCATTATAGTATGTAGCCTACCTTTTGAATGTGGCCTACGAAATTATGTCTCCCTAATAATATTGTACTAAGATTATGATAATAATTACTAACCCCAACCCTAACCTTATTTCAGAATTATAGAATATTTTAGAATTAAAATTTGATAGCAAAATCTTTTTTTATTAACTATCCATAGACGCACATGGAAAATGAATTAACATGTTTTTCGTTTTAAAAAAAAAATGTTTGTTTTGTTTTACGGCATATCAACCTCAGTGGGTCATTTAATGCCGATAAAGTTTTGAAATAAATCAATTCTTAATGGATAATACAATTTTTTTTACAAATACATTTTTCTATTTAACCCATAGATGGGACCCTAACAGGTACTACCACTCCGGGTCAGAGTGGACCAGGGAGCAATGGTGATGAAGGGGTGCTCCACATTCCCCAAACCTCCAGAACTGGAACCTCACCATCAGATAGAATTTAACGTCATTCCCAGAACATGTAGACCCGCAGCCACCGCCTTCTAGCACCCATATGATAAAAAGGGGTTGGGGATTGCCATAAGGGTTTTTCGTTTTAAGTTTTATTTTTAAAAAATAACTATATTAGTTTATCTTAAGTGCAAAATCATTTTTTTCACATATACTAACCACAACAACAACAACATGAAATAACTTTCTTTTTTTTTATTAAAATCAAAAACTATTGTAGTATAAAAAGGTGTCTTTGATTTTTATCGTCTGTTGATTTTGTTTGCTAACAACCGGTGAGAAGCAAAATTCAGTTCCTTTCAAAACTGATCTCGGCTAGGGTGCCTATTAGTGACTTGGTCCATTTGGTTTGCCAATATGAACCCGAGTCCATGGATTGGAAACACACTGACAAAGAAAAAGTTCTGGGCACAGTGGTCAGTAAAGAAGGTCTTCTGAGACATGAAAAGATCATTCACTATTGATTTCCTTGAAAAAGTTTCAACTGAAAACAGTGATTCTTTTTGCCAACTCGCTAAGCAGTATTCACTATTCTGCCTTGTTTGGCAGAGAAGTGTAAACAGGTAGTTTTAACCAGACAGAATATGAGATAAATAAACAAAACAAGGAAAACTGAAGACAATATTCAACAAGAACGTAATATATAATGGAAAACATGTAACACAAACATGTAACACAATGTGATGAAAAGAGTTCAAAGTTCTCAACAGACCGTTACAAAAGGTAAAAGTATTGTGTTCAGTAGAGATTTGGAGTTACGTCTGTCTGCTTTGGTGTTTGTGGAAGAGACTGCGAGTTTGTCAAAAAGTGCGGGGAAAACTCCAAGTGTCCACGTGATCCTTGTTATGTAGGTCGGATGAGGGGGAAGATGTGTACTATACGGATCTGATCACGTATCCAACCCAGATAATGCAGAGTTTCACAAAGTTCAAAGAGGAAGAAATAAGTCGGCCACAGAAAGGAGTCAGTGTATATATGTTGTAAGATTCAAGGTTATAATAATGTTATAACTTGTTGAAACGAACTAACTCCGCAAGGGTGTTAAACATATAACAAGATGGACTTTAATACAGACACTTGGAATGACATATAATATGAAATACAAGATACATAGTAGAGAATACAAATAAGATATAATACAAGGACAAATTCAATAGTTACGTACATGTACATATAAAAAGAGTTATATATAGTCCATAAGATGGAAGTCACTTACTGACTTAGTCCGTACGTGGGGACCAGAGGCCCCCACGAGGGTGGGGTGTAGACACAAATGTCTAACCCATGTTGTTCCACCCAAGAAGAAGGAAAAAAGAGAGGGAGAGAGTTTGAATCCGGCACTTAAATACTACAGACCCCTGTTGGTCGGAAACGGAATCCCAGCGGGAAGATAATTCTTCCAGGCAAAGGGCAGACAATCCCAACAATGTAAGTCAGTGTATATATGTGATATCAAGGTGTGTGCGTATCTGAAAGTATGAATGTGGGAATTTACCATATCAATTGAATGGCTCTTTTAAGTATCCACTCAGTTGGCGGAGTTTAGTATCGGCCATTTATACTATCGACAGATGTGTAAGACCCCCAAAAGCATCTCCTGAGTGTTGGAATATTTTTTTGTATATATATTTACCAACCCCTCCGCACAAGCAGGATGCGACACAAGGTCAATTTCTTAAGCAGAGTTTAACAGGTTTGAATTCAGAGTTTTTCTTCTCCTAGACCGATTGCCTAACCAAGGTTAAAGAGCCCAGTCTGCCCTACTATTTATCCATAGCTGAGGGAGAGTAGGATTCATACTTTTCCCAAGGGTATTAGCGCTAAGTGAAATGCAATTACCACATCCAGGATTTGAACTCGGGCGACGAGTCCATTTCCCATAACTTTAACCATTACACCACACACTTCCTATTTTTCGTATAAACCCACACAGAATTACCGCTTCTAGATAGAGACTGCAGCGGTTGCATCAACTTCTGGTAAGATAGTCAATAAAAGACAAGCTCAAAAGCACTTATGATCATTCCCTGTCTTGATAAGGCATACTACAGACCAAGTGCGAATTGCCACTGAACAGATCAGACTTTAGATTGAAGACAACCATGCCTATAAGAATTCCGTCAAAAGAAAACATGAGAAATAACAAAGGGCTCTTAAAATCTCCCGGTGGTAAGCAAATAATTTCCGATGAAAGAAGACGATATCAACAGCTGAAGGTAAAGAAGCATATATTCAAAAGGTACAAAAAGGTTGCAAATTTGTGGTAGTTTGCGGGCCAGACTTATCTTGCTGAGGGTGAGGTAAAGGTAAAGGTTGTGCTGGATGAACCACTCGCTGTTTGACAAATAAAGGTGGGCCATAGAATATCATTTTACTCGTTGGTTTGAAAAGGTAAATGTGAGCACTAGAATATAATGATAGGGAGTGCTTGAAAAACGCTGGCATTTACCTTCTTTTTTTTTGTATTTTGGTTAACAGTTTTATGACCCAATGGTTATGACGTGTAACCATGATGGTGTGAGAAGACCTGTTCTGCACTCTGCTCTTTCGATGTACTTGTATAGATCCCAACGTTGTGAATTATGTGCTGGCCGAATTTAAGGCACGAGTCAGAAAAACAGGCTCACAAGGATTAAAAAAAACAACAAGTGTAAACAAGACACGGATGGAAGAAGGATGTGTTTGATACTCGCTGGCTGCTACTGTTTATCCCTACGGCGAACTTGACACCCCAACGGCCGAGTTGTAACTGCCTTAGGGCTCGAGTTTAGTTGTATTTATGTCAAATTCCCCTTCCCCAAACCATCTTCTCCGGACCACACATATGGCCAGCACTTAAATAAATCGCAGACTTTTAGTCGCCATTAACCCTTAAAATTAAAGTACTTAATATTTTTTCAGACAATCCGTCTTCAATACGTTGATCATTAATTTTTTTCAAAAGAGAATTTCTCCTAAAAATCCTTTTTGCTTTTAATACCTGGGTGCCTAAGATATTATCACCAGGGGTTGTAAAAAGGGTTGTAAAGCTAGAAGTGAATTTAAAAGAGGTCTGATTTTGGTGATAGCTGTGATTTGAATAATAAAATCAGTGAAAGGCCCGGTGGCCTAGTCAGTTGTAGTGGAGGTGGTGATGTGGGCAGATGAACCAGTAATAGTAGTTAAATGTTGGTTAGGTGGGCAGAGTCTTGTGTTTTAGTAGTCTGAAATCGATAGCGGGTTTATATCATGTATGATAGTTGGCGTAGTCTTGTCGTTGTATTATGTGGAATTGTTCGCCCCTTTAACTGCCAGTCGGTCAGATTTTGGGGTAGGGGGTAGGTGAGAGATGTAAGTCCGCTGCCTTGTGATGTATGTTTCGTTTTGCGAGGTCGGCTTTTGTTGATGTTCTCGTGCTGTTGCCAAGATATCTCTGCTGTCGGCTCTTCAAAGCTGACTTATATAAGTTGTCGTGATTCGAAATCAGATCAACTCAACCATTTTTTTTAATTCTCCTGGGAATGGTTTAGATTGGACGAAAATGCAAGTTTTATTCATAATTTTATTTTTTAATTCTAAGATTGTCCCATGCGCTGAGCCTGGGTGCGCAAAGACGAAATTTGGTCATTTGATTTAACGCCTCGGCCTGTTTACATCCGATGGCATTCTCTTTATTGCGGTGCGTGGGCGAATTTGTAATTCATTTAATTTAAACAAGTACAGCTCTTAGTCAGAAGATGCCCTTAGAAGAACTCAACTCCTTTAGTTAGAAGTCAACCCAACTAGACAACGATAGCGGCTGAAGGACATTGTAAGAGGATCAGCAAGAAGCAAGTAAGATCTCCTCTCCAAGTAAATCTAATCTGTCTCTGTCTCTCTAATCTCTCTCTCTATTCCTGAAGAACTTTCTTATCAAAGAACTCTCACAAACAATCACTAGATTCGGAAAGAAAGCTTCTTTGCTAGTTTCGAATTACCCTGCCTAAGACCAAATTCCTATCCCGAATTTGAGCCTTACAAAACTTTCATTTTTACTATTACCTTTTTGTCTACCGCAGTATTCTATTACAAATAGCTACACAATGCAAACAATCTTCCACATATCTCCAAAAATGCATTTACACTTACTTTTAGGGTATTTTAAACTAATGAACTATTTGGTAATAGTTAATAATCACCAACTATTTTCTCTAAGGGAAATCTTAAAATAGTAATAAAAAAAAGTAATTGCTGTTGACAGCCATACCCATTGCAACCAAATCCCACTACATCCAAATGACAGGCCATACACAGCCTTCCAATCTAGTGGTCAACTGTATCAATTTAACTGAATGCCGTTTGGAGTGACAAATTGACTGCTTGTTTCTAAAGAAAAATCGATGAATTCCTTCTGGATTAAAATTGCAAATCGTCGTCAAAATTAAAGTGGAATAATAATTTGGCTTGGGCATAGATTTTAATGAATTTAATTATTACTAAAGACACAATTTATGTTATTTTTTACTTAAATTTTAACCGTTTGTTGTGTTTAAGGAAAAGATATATAAATTAAAACAGAAGAATTAAAAGACTAGTCAGAATACACATGTACAAAAAAAGGACTTTCTATTTCAATATTATAGGTGGCGCGTGCTTTTCTTAACTATGGGTGAGCAAAAGTGTAATGATCCGTGTTTTTATGTTAATAAATTCTCGGAAAATATTCATCTCTCTTAAAAATTAGTTCTCTTGCTGTAGGAAAATAATGTCCAATGAAAAAAGGTTAAAAACATAACTAACGGTTAAAATTTCAGTAAAAAAAATATCATAAATCATGTCCTTAGTAATAATTAAATTCTTTAAAATCCATGACCGAGCCAAATTTTTCCGTTTCAATTTTGACGACGATTTTGCAATATTAACCCACTTCTACTTAATCATCTGTGGCACAACAATGGAAAAAAGCATGAATCTAATTGGCTGAACTTGCAAATCGGTCGGAAAATTAAAACATATTACAGGGTGACCCAGAAAAAACAGAACCCACATTATTTATTTATTTTCCCATTAAACTAACCCTAAACCCCAACCCCAAATCCCAACCCTACCCCCCTAGTTAAAATTAACAGTTTTATTACAAAATTTGTGAGTTCTGTTTTTTTCTGGGTCACCCTGTATACGTAGTGACCCAGAAAAAACAGAACCCAAATTATCTATTTATTTTCCCATTAATCTAATCGTAAACCTCAACCCCAAGCCCAATCATCTAACCCTAAACCCTAACCCTAAATCCCCTAGTTAAAATTAACAGTTTTATTACAAAATTTGTGGGTTCTGTTTTTTCTGGGTCACCCTAATTTTCCGACCAATTTTCAAGTTTAACCATCAGCATTTCAAAAAGGCTGTCAAACTGGACATATAATGAAGAGAAATGTAAATTCTCTACCGGGACAATTCATCACTTGGGATACTGCATACCTGAAGTAATCATCAATCCTGACCCAGAACATCTACGGGTACTAACAGAATTACCTGCACCCCAAAACCCAAATTCCTTAGAACGAATCATCGGAATGTTTGCATATTATGCAAAGGGCATCAGCAGGTTTCTCAACATTCATCAAATAAATTCAACTTATTTAGAAGTAAAAAGTAACACAGTTACTATAGTGTTAAGAAATCTGAGTTAGGGGTTATCGTCCTTGTCTACGAGCCTCACTATCGAACCAACCAATCACAGGCCAGCATACTTTGGCGGCAAAGCAAAAGAAGCAAATTCTTTCTCTTTCTGATTCAGCAGCTCAACGGAGTCAGACATCAAAATAGAACGTCTATTATATCCAGTGGATCTATCAGATGGCCGTAGCTAAGGGACTTCGATAACTAACCCTACCTCAGGATTTCAGCTAAGTGGACAATTTGTTGTAAACATTTTCCGCAGACAAACCAAAAAGTCTGCAACCCTATTGTTTTATGTCCGTAAATACATGTCCTTTATTCCTATTCTAAGTTGTTTGTTTTATTCTTTAACTCTTAATCTGTCTGTCACCACACTCGTGGTTAATCTTTATAATAGTGAGTCAAAGGTTTTACAATATTTTGGTAATGTGAGATAGATTTTGACTGCTTCAAATGCTTTTGCTGAGGTCATGAAGATGATGAACTGCACTGGTCTTTTAGATTTTTAGTTCGCCTGATAGTATCTGGTTGATACTCACCCTGTTCCAATCTTATGGACCATCCTTTAGCCTTCAAGCAAAAGCGCTTGTCCAGTGGAAATCCTAGGTAATCCTTTTGTAAAGAATCCTCAGTATTGTAAGTTCCTTTGTCAATGGTCGCAAGTGGACTATGGAAGGATCAGTGTTTAAGTAGTTAATCCACCGGCTGTTGATTGATGAAGGAATAGACCCAGTGACCTCGCCTAGTCGATAAATTTAGGTGGGGAATTGTAGCACCTTATATACAAATATTTCAACACATCCGTATAGTATACATTTATCAATGGTGTAAGCATAAATGAGTTATGATAGTAATAAATTTACTGGGGTAAGAGTATTTACGGGTTTCGAAGGAGCTCTTATTTCTCCGTAGTTGTAGGCAAATTGTCGGACAAAGAAGACAGACACACAATGGAAATTTAATACTTGTATTAACAAATAATACAAGAACTTGTTGCAAATTTTATTGGTATTTGCTACAACACTTATCAGAGTTAAGTAATGTTCTTGGAGTAGTGGTGATAATAGGGGTATTCTGTTGCTGGTGGGAAAGTTGATAGGACTCTTCTTCGGACGTTTCTCGTTCTTCCTCAGTAACCGGTTCGGTGATAAGTAATGGGGGATGCTATTTTAGAAGCTTCTCGCCCTGGTAACAGTTTTTTTAAATGACGGTGAATGGGGCCTTCTCAAGTAGACTATTTGGTCTTCTACTTTCTGTAGTGTGCTATTGTGACAGCCTTGTAGTATGCGGACACAATGCCTTCGAAAGTGTGCTGTGAAAAAATGCCTCCGTCCAAGTCGACGGTCCGTAGATAAGTGAGCCCTGTTTTGGGGCTAAGTGATGAGTGACGTTTAGGGACCGCTATTTACGCGACTACCTTCAGTGAGTGCTCCGTGATAAGTAAAGTTTTTGGTTTTGGCGCCAACATACGATGTTGGCGATTCACCCCTAGCAGCTGGGGAAGATAATTAACTATGGAATTTCCAATAGGGGTGAGTCAAAAAATGTTCAATATGTTAGTGACATGAGGCATAATCCAGCATCTTCAGATGCTTTTGCCAAGGTTATGTAGATGACTGGGAGATACCAAGTACATCTGGTACTCTCTGAGTCCTGCTCACCAGATTTACCTTTGTCTTAGAGTATGGCCTCAGAATCCACGATTCTAGGCCTACCTGACCTGTTCTGATTGTCAAGGTTCTTGCAACCCGAGCCAAATTTCTTGAACAGTTGAAATCTACACAAATCTTTCCATTATCAGGAAAGGCTGTAACTGCCGCTAAACCGACCAGTTAAGTATTTCTAATTTTTATATAATTATTTTTGTTTATAAAAATTAACTACAACCACAGTATTTAATTTAGGGTAGTTTAATACATTTGGTGCCAACCACTGGTTTTGGTCTATGAACCCTAACCAGAAAAGGGTAAGGGGAAGTCAGTTAGAGTTTTTTCGTCACTGGTCAGATAAGCAACAACGGTAAGGGCTTTCTATTTCTTTGAGGATTTTCAATTTCTTTAAAAGTATTCAAGTTATCCGTCGTTAAATGTAATTGTTTTTTTATTGTATAGTTTCATGGTGTTTATTAAATAAACTTAATAACATCAGTAAAGAATCGTCATGTCATCCCTTTCTTCGAGACCAGCAGGCTGTAAAAGATGCCTTATTAGCCTTCCAGACACTGCAAACTGACCTGATAGATATCAGATTGGACAATTAGCAATAATCTAACAGATACATCACACAGCTCTGTATTAGCAGTATTCAGTCAGAACAATCGACCAGTTGCCTTTTACTCAAGATCACTAAAGGCAGTGAATTAAACTATGCATCAATAGAGAAAGACGTTATTGCAATAGCAATTTCACCTAAAACTCCAAATTGAGCATTTTTTTCTCCATCAGTACATTCCATGAGAAAAAACAATAAAATGGATATCTTAAATTTTCATCAAGATACGTAGACTTATAATAGGTGAAAAATGGCATTTTGGGGGCACCTTTGAAGCCCCATATCTCCCCCCAATTCTCAACAGAATTCAACCATCTTTTAATTTGTGATACTCCTCATCGAACTCTATCAGAAAATCATATTAAATTGGCACTTTAATTTTACACGAAATTGGCCATTTTCCCCCCACTCTCGGGGGGGGGGGTATTGGGCTTCAAATTTCACCTAAAACTCCAAATTGCAAATGGAGCCACTTTCTAATTGGTGGACACTTCATTTTAAAAACAGATCAGAAATCATGGGAAAATAAAAAAACGAAAAAATTCTAAATCAATCTTGTTTCCTTCAGTTTTTCATACCTTTCCCAAAGGTATTAGTGCTAAGTGAAATGCAATTTACCACATCCAGGATTTAAACTCGGGGTGACGAGTTTCAGTACCGCAAAGGAGAAGAGAATGTGGCAGCAGACACACTTACTCAAATTTTGAGGTGCTACCTTTCTGGAAAACAAACCGCTAAAATTACAAGAATCTCTATATCACCCAGTTGTAACCAGAATGACACACTCTGTTCGAAGCAGAATTATTAAAAACTCATTGCACGTTCGGTTTTCCGGTTAACACCGAGGGTCCAGCGAGCTTCGGCCGCTGGACTTGCCGAGAGTTTAATAATAGCGTCGATCCCAGGGGGCTATCCCCCCAGGCGACGACGCAATTTTTGTTCTTTCCCACCCATGAGCTTCGGCTTGTGGGTGGGCCCACATTAAAACGAGGCCTTGTGCCCAGCCCATACAAGTGGGGTATGAGGCAAATACCTACTCTGTTCGAAGCAGAAACATATCACAGTCAGTTGAAGAAATCAGTACGATGACAGCAAGTTGTCAACCGAATTTCCATAAACCATGTAATCTACCTTTAATCAAAGACACCCAACCATTTGGTTGTTCGAGCATAGATTTTAAGGGTCCATTACCCTCCACATCACAAAATAAATATCTTCAAACAATCGTAGAAGAATTTTCCAGTGAAAGAATGTCATGAAGAGAATGTTATATACTTTCTTTTGTATCATAGAAAATACAATTTATTTAACAAATTAAATTTAATAATTTAAAAAAATTCATTTGATTGTTCTTGATAGGCACATACAAAAAACATGCACATCTTACTGGCAATCTCATGATGTATTATTAACAAGCAATTTCTTTTAAAGTATGGATGATCAAAAGCATAATAATCCGTTTTTCATAGTATTAAAGTTTTCTATCCCTTGTGATGCATTTTATAACAGAGTAAATAAATATTATTTATATATTTACCAAACACCTTTGCATGGGCAGGATGTGACACAAGGTCAATCTATAAGGAGAGTTTAAAAGACATGAATTCAGAGTTTTCCATCTTTTAGAACAGTTGCCATGCCAAAGTTACAGAGTCCAGTCTGCCCTACAATTTCCTCATAGCTAGGGGAAGAATAGTAGGATACATGCCTCTCCCAAGGATATTAACACTATGTAATATGCAAACAGGTTTGTCCACGACAATATTCAATTAAATTTATTCAGTATTTATGCAATAACAACTTCCCAATTATCTGGATTGGAAGAGTTTTATATAAGGATATAAATTTTGAGTCTTTAAATTTAAAAGAAAACTGTTTTAACAGACACTAGATGTAAATCCCATATAAATATGATTTCTCTCCAATGTGTTTGAGAATGAGTACTAAAATTATATATAGAAAAAAGAGAATCAGAAAGACAAATAGAAAGAAATTGTGATATATTAATGTTGAACTTAAAGGTCTCTGACAACTTGCAGTGGTGTGGGTTAGTTGACTCATAGTGTTAGTAGAATGAGAACATAAGACGTATTTTAACGGAGGTACAATTGCAACACGTGCTTACACGTTGCTTTACTTCACGGAACAGAATGATACAAGGAAACAAAGGGAAAACGAAATACGCGCCAATTCTCATGGCGCCAGTGGTCGTCACGTACTAATGTTATCATTTAGTTCTGGTTATGCGACATAGGCATTAGCCTTATATGCTGAAAGAACTATTTTAGTTGGTAAAATTAACAATTAATAGAAGGAAAGAGATGAAGAAATAGAAGAAAAAAAGACAGAAAAAGAGATAGAAAGAAAGTGAAAGAGAAAAGGGAAGAATAGTGATGACAAAAAGAGAAAGATAATAGAAAGGGCATTGAAAGACAAAGAAAGAAAATTGAGAAAGAAGAGAAATTAAAAACCACTGTCTTAGAAAAACAACCATTTAGAGCAGCTCAGTTTTCTGCTCACCTCAGCAAGTGTTTCTTATGTCAAATTTGTAAAGACTGAAATAGAAAAGTAGCGTGTTTTCAGACTTGAGGCCAGTGAACAGATTCACGCACTACAGATGAATATGATTTCTTTCTTTTTTATTTCATTTTATCAATTTTCAGAAAACAAGGATCCCATCCCCAGGGCTAACATTTGATTCTTTTGAGAATTGTATTTTCATGCTAAGGATCATTTAAGGATGGGGCATGTTCCTTTTTTTTTAATTGACCAATGTGTGTCCGATTATGTGTTTTCAAAACTGACCTTTGTGAAAACATTGATCTACAATATATATATTGAACATCACATGAATATAGTTTCTCTCCGGTGAGTGTATGCGGGTGAGTCTATAAAGCTGGATGTTGTGTAAAAGCTGATACACACATTTTATATGTATATAGGTTTTCTCAAGAGTGCGTTTGTGGGTAAGTTTTTAATGATGAATATTGTACAATTGATCAACCAAAAATTTTACATGAATATGGTTTATTACAGCCGCCCAAAGCAAGGAAATGAAGTAAAGACAGAGTCCGAATGATGAAGACGCTTTTATTTGGGTAAATACGGGAGTTGTCACCTATCCTCCTGTTTCGCAACTGGTCTTCAACGTGAAACTACAATAGAATACAAAGGGCTATGTAGTTTCTCTAATATACAACTAATAAAATCGAAAAAGAGGAGGAAAAGTTCCAAGCTTGTAATTACCTTCTTGTCGGCTCAAATCCTGCTGCTAAAAGAATTCAAACCCAGCGCCACGCAAACATGTGACTGTTACCGGTGTCAAACGGTGCTTGTACCCACGCAATAGGATGGCCGAACAAAACAAGGGAGATAATTATCTTGCATTTACATGGTTTCTCACCAGTGTTTTCATGTGAGATTGCAATAATGACTTCCAAGTAAATGCCAATCTACGAATTTCATATACAAATGGTTTCTTTCTAATATTTGTTTTCATGTGATCTTTGCAATGTTGATTTCTGAGCAAATGCCAATAAAAAAATTTACCATGCAAATGGTTTCCATCCAGTATGAGTTTTTATGTGACTTTGAAAAGATGACTTCCTAGCTTATGCCAATCCATAAATTTCACATGGCAATGGTTTCTTATCAAAATTTATGTTAGAAATGAAAATAAAAATAAAAAAATATAAGGAATCTTCCGAGAAGCCCATGACGTCACGGTTGCTGCTTCGTCCCAGAATTTGACCCCAGCGAACAACTCCCACTACACTTGTTCCTTCCTCGCGTAGGCTTGAAAAAAAGGAAGGGCCAGGCTTACAGGGAGAAATGTGACGTCACGGATTAGAGCAAAGGAAAAATTTGTTTTGGAATCTTCAGTGTCGAAGAAGACGGCCACCTGTGAGGATTTCGTAGCTTTTTGCTAACTCACAGGTTGAGAGAATTCAACACGTCTTTGAGGAAATTAAGAGTCTATCCCCCTCAAAGAATGAAAAAAAGAATAAGCCGGCACTCACTCGAAATTCTACGATACCCAACAATAAGGAAATTTGTAGCATACGCTACCTTATTGTAATACAAAATTTACAACCAAGAACACTACGAAATCTACATTCAAAGAACTCTCGACATTCAACTCTACATTGTTACCAGGATCAAAGATAAGTTCCCCACAGAACATCGTTTTTTGCAACCACCTACATCTCTCTCTCTCTCTCTCTCTCTCTCTCTCTCTCTCTCTCTCTCTCTCTCTCTCTCTCTCTCTCTTACGAACTCTATTAGTTACTCAGCCACTCTCTATCAAATTGACATTTACTCTTTCTTCTTTCTTCTACCTTTATTTTATTGTTATTAAAATTGGTGAAACTTACTATTTGTTATCGTGTTTTTCTTTCATTCAGTATCCGATTTGAATTTGCGTATTTCCCGCCCCCTTGAAATTATCTTCCCTTTGTACTTGAAAAGGTTTATTCACTTATATATCGGAAACTAGGATATTTTCCCCCGGTATATTTACAAAGCGAATTTACCCGTACTCTGGAGCTAGAAGATATCCCCATGTTGGAATTGGTGCTTCACGGCGCTAATCCCGATATTCTCTCCAGTGTTTTTAAGTGACAAATCCTGCTGGGTATTCTTCACATGCAAATGGTTTATCTCCTGTGTGCATTTACAGGTGGGATTTCAAATATGAATTTTTTGTAAATTCTGATCCACATATATCACATGAATATGATTTCTCACAAGTATGTCTCTTCCTGTGACTCTGCAATTGAGACTATGTAAATATGTTCCTGTCTGTATGTGTTTTCATGTAACATGTTTATTCCAGATGACGATATCTGGTTTAATGGCTTTGTCTTTGTTGGAGTTTTTGATATAGTTATTTACTAAGCCTAGCTTAGATGTGGCACAAGGCCAGAAGTATGGGGCACCCAGTGAGAATCGAACTCACTAACAATGGTTTGCGAAACTAGCTTGCTAACCATTACACCACATGAGGTGCCCTGGAGTTTTTGATATAAGGCGTGTGTCAAATGCTCACTGCTACTTATAGACTCGCTGATAATCATGTGACCAACTTCTTGGCCAATCACTGGCAGTACTCTGCTGCTGATATTGTTATTTATATCGGCTGTTCTAGTCATACCTACGCACAATGCTTTGAACCTTTGTGGACGACGGAACATAGGATTATATCACTAGACCTTTTCACACTGCGTAGGATTCCATAACTCAGGACTTATTTGTGATGGTTTCTGTAGTTAAACCCTACCGAACAAGAGTTACTGCCCTTGAACTGGGCAGAGAGATAGGCAGAATAAAAACATGGCTTCTTAACCCTACACGTCGTTCTCGTTTTCATCATTGTAATTCAGATAACATATCATTATTCACTTACAAAGGATTCTATAGCTCAGGACTTACTTTAAGTTCTTTTCAACTGGCCAAGGATTGGTGGTCAGAAACTTAACAGTCTTTTATATATCTGCCTGTCTGAATTACTTTATCATAGATCACAGTCACCTTCCCATTTGTTGATATTGGTGGAGGTTTGTGTTCCCAGATGTACTGTGATCTCTCAAGCTGCATTTCTCCGCTGATTTTCCAGTGGAGATATTTGCATACTGTTATGATGAGTAGTATAGTGGCCATTTACCAAAAAGGATCTGGCAACCACACATTAGATGGCTGGGACTTTCGATGGTTGAGTGGCAGAATCTGCATTGATCATTTTTTTTTGTACTCCAGCCATTTTCTTGAATCCATTTGTGAATAGGCCTTGGTCTTGTCTATTGTCCAGTTCCCTATTTGAATTCTCCTACCCTCTTCTTTCAAGCAATTAGGGTTGCTAGGTTGTTGTTGTCCTCTGTAATGTTCTTTAATTTGTTTCCACTGAAGTTTTCTGTGATTTTGTAGTTGAGGTCTGTTGTAATAGACATTTATTTTGATGGTCTTTACCATTGACATTGTTTATTCATCAAGCTTTTGATATACTGTACCATGCTTAATATTCTGGCTCGATATGTATGGTGTATTTATATGAGATATTCTTTGTAGGTATATCCTATCCATGCACTGTATCTGTAGGTAACCTTATACAGGGTTAACATTTTCCTAGTTTTCGTATCAAGCCTATTGATGTAGCATTGTGGCCAGTCAATAATACCAAAACCATAGGATATGAAAAAGTTGGTTGATGGCAGTTATTTTGTTTTTTGGTGTTAATTCTGATTTGATGATCTTTTTATGACAGCTGATATATTCCTTTTCTGCCTTTTCTACTTTTGGTATTTCTTTTCTTTCGACGGGGTGACATACGATGATGGAATTTAAGTCGATTAAGTTCGATTTAACTTGTTTTCAAGTTGCGTGTTTAAATTTTCACTTTCCCTTCACGTGGCTGGATATTTAAAAAAATATCTTTAAGAGAAGGTTTCTCCTAGGCAATTCAAGAAATTTATTTTTGGTTAAAATTTATATTTTTATGAAAAATCAAAATTAAAAAGTGCTAAAAAAATTTTCATTTTTATTGTCAAATTTACATAGCAAATAACTACCTTTTTTAAATTTAAGTTTGCATAATTTAATTTAATTGTAAAATTTACTTAGAAGAAGTTTTAAATTAGATTTGTTTTTTTGTTTGTTTGGAACAAATACAAAAATTAAGGCGGTTAGCGGGGGGGGGGTAAGCAGATGAGAAAAGGCAGGATATGAAGGTCAAGGAACGAGAGATACAACGAAATGAAATGCAACAGGTTTAATACATATATGCACATAAAAAGGGTACACAAAGAGAAGAAAGTTCTTAGTTTAGTTTGGACAAGCAACCCGAGGGTTAATAACAGTTCTTTTAGAAGTTAGCAGCACCTGCACGTAAGGTATTAGCCGTGTGTTATTAGTTTAGTTCTCAGCTCCTTTAGGTCTTAGCCGAAGTCATTAGTTTAGTTTTGGATACAGCACCGTCCTGGGTAAGCCGTAATTAATTGGTTGTGGGTTTGTTTAAGATTGTTTCGAGTTGTTTAGGTTGCAAAAGTTTATTTCTGCTTTGGTAACAAAGGGTGCAGCTTGCAATTATCTCGTCAGCTCCCCTAGTTGTTATCCTGGTGATAAAAGGTAATTTGCTATCAGCCTTCATGGGTCAAAAGATATCAATCTCACTTGGTCCCGAAGCAGGATATAGATGAAGTCCGTCTTGGGTATTTCTATCCGTAATCCAGTTCGTAGTAAGAGAGAGAGAGAGAGCAAAGCCCTTACCTGTAAGTAATGTATCGTGGGCCAAAGCCAGCAGTCGCCCTCAGTGGTGGGTGGGGGTGGAAGTGGTGTTAACTCCTTGGTCCATCAGTCAGAAGGATATCAAACAAAAGAAAGGGGAATTGCTAGTGACACGGCTTTTTATAGGCATCACCACGTGACCATGATGATAGGGATTGCTGCTGCTGTGTCGGTGACAGTCCCCTAGGGGCATAAGTCCCGGTGTAAGCCGAAGATAATAATATAAAATGTCAATACAAATTTAACATAACAACCAGTTCTGAGCAATGCTTTTCCGCTAAGATCTTACTACTTGATATACCGAAAATTTTATTAAATTCGGATTATTATTTTTTTTTTTCATTCTTGTGCTTTCCTCTTATCGACGCTTTTGAATATAAAAAATAAATAAAGCTTCGTAACGTCTGTGGTAAATTATTCAGTGAAGAAATCATGGAAAATGTAACACTAAAATTATCAACAAATATTTTTTTTTGTTAATTAATGATTAAAAAGGATAGCAAAGGCATGGTCAGCCACAAATAGTTTATCAGTCATATGGAGGTCCAATCTCCCTGACAAGCTGAAGCGACAGTTCTTCCAGGCTGTGGTTGTGTCGGTGCTGCCGTATGGCTGCACCACCTGGACCCTAACAAAGCGCCTTGAGAATAAGCTAGATGGGAGCTGCACAAGAATGCTGCGTGCAGTCTTGAATAAGTCGTGGAAACAGCACCCCACAAGGAAACAGCTGTACGGTCACCTGCCCCCCATCTCACAAACTATCCGAGTGAGACGGACAAGGCATGCAGGACACTGCTGGAGAAGCATGGATGAACTCATAAGCGACGTTCTCCTGTGGAAGCCAACACATGGATATGCAAGTGTGGGGCGCCCAGCAAGGACCTACATTGACCAGCTGTGTGAAGATGTTGGCTGCTCCGCAGAGGAGCTTTCAGGTGTAATGAATGATAGGGAAGTTTGGCGAAAGATTGTCATGGATACCCGTGCTGCATGCACGACATGATGATGATGATGATGATGAAGGTACAAAAAAAGTAAATAAAAACAAGAAAAAAAAGATTCTACTTTAAAAATTCATAGCGCTCCTTTCTTAAACTAAAAATTAATCTTTATTAAACTTTATTTTTTATCATAATGGACACAATACTTTTAAAATTCACTATTCGAAAATGTCTATATTATACTTTGAAATACCCGGATTTGACATCCGGGTATTTAAACATACAATATAGAATTATGTCACTATAAATAATAAATGCTTCGATATTTAATATTTTCTATCGTATTAAAAAAAGAAGAGCTCTCATCTCTTAAAATACGCGGTTATCTCCCTTACACCCTCAAGAATGCCGATGGAGAACTCTAGGTATCACCAAAACGGCCACGTGATCAATGTAGGCCATCTTGAATAAAACAGAAACAAATATTTCCGAAATTTGTTTATCAAAAATCTCATAAAAAAACAATTAAATATCATACAGGGTTGATACAAAGTAAAATAGTTAATTCAAAGATCAAATTATCCGACTGGGAAAAATTACATCGTTATCTTAAAAAATAAATAAACCTATTCATATTACATGCGAAAGGGTAATTTTCAGGCCGCAATTCAGACAGTAAAAATCACATGTTATTACCCTCTTACGATTATACATCTACATATGGTTGGCTGTAATGGACATACTTTTTTTTAACCAAAATTTACTATTAAAATGAATAGAATCTTTAAAAACTTTAATATTAAAATTTATTATTAAAATGAATTAAAACTTGAAAAATTTAATATTAAAATTTTACAGTGAAATTGACTTAAAAATGTCTTCGGTTTTAGTATTAATTTTTAAAATCGAAAATGAAATCAAAATTTGAATATTTTTTTCTAAGAGAAAAACTGATAAAATAATCAATATAGATTACCTGAATTCTAAAATTCATATATTTGAATATCCGTGAAAAATTCGATTTTTTCACACAGAAAAAAAATTATTTAATCTATTTCACGCAGAAAAAAATATTTAAGCACACAAAAGATTGAAAATCCCTTAAAAATTAATTTCTTAAAGAATTTTTTTTGACAATTTAATAGAATACATACTAATTAAAGAAGAAAAAAAAAAGGTTTTCAAATAATATTATGACATTTTTTTGCACTTTTTTTATTTCCGATTTCATTAATTTTTCCTTAAAAAAATTACTGCGTTGTATGTTATTCAATTTGTTTGATATAAAAACTCGGACTCTTATCTTTATAGAAAAAAAAGTTTTCTGACGGTTTATTTTTTTTATCTCATAAAATAAAATAGGGTGGATAGACCTCGTAAAAAATATTTCCCTTAATATATTTTAGAAAAAACTATTTCAGATATATTTACATCCAAAGGTAAACATTTATGGAAATTTTCGTGAAAATCGGACTATTAACTGATTTTTCATAGAATTTAAAAAAAACTCTTATTGTAACTTGTTTTTAGTTACATTAAATTTCAGTTGATTTAACAGTGCAAAAATGAAGACATTGTTTTTCAATCATAATTTTCATTATTTCCGTAAGCTGAAAATTTTTTTTTTAAATCATCAGGAGTTTGTTCAATGTTTCTTCTTTCGAATGGAAAGAATTTTCAAAAAATATTAATATCAATTTTTCTGTAAGTTTCATTGTGTTATAGGCATTGGCAAATGGGGCCTAAAATTCGTTTTTGACAAAATGACTTTAGCCCCCCTACAGAAAATAATTTACCAAAAATCAGGGAATTATCGGATTTTAATGAAACTTTCAGTGTTTATCTATCAATGAATGATCTTTATAATGCATTACTTATTTTATTTCAAAACTTTCTCATTTTTTTCAGGTCACTTAATTTTGACCCCCTTATGTTGGGGGCGTAAAATGTTTTCCAAGTTGATCATTTTTCGATACTAATTATAGTATAAATAATGAGATAAAAGACCGAAGTTATGAATAGAAACCAAAAAAATTTTTTACGGTTGCTCTTCTATGAGAAAATAAGTATTGATTATCGAAAAATAAAATGTAAAAAAAAAATATAAAATAATTTTTTAGGAGATTTCTTTTTTACCCATTTCCATAATTATTTAATTGACTATTATCTTATTAAAAAAAATTATACATCGATATTTTTTCTGTGAAAATAGAATTTTTCTTAAAAACTTATTACTTCATGAGTATAAAGTAAGGTTTGCATTAAATAGATATTTATTTCTAGAAACTAAAAATATAACATTTTAAACCTAATATCAAGACTTACATATTTTAAAACAATTAAATTGATTTTCAATATAATCACATAATGTTAGAATATTAATTGTATGGAAGACAATTAAGACCAAATACATAAAATATGAAATATATCTTCCTCTATTAGGAAGAGTTATTTTTTGTGTCAGTAATTTAACCGAAAGATTCAGTATCTAATAAGTTAAGGTAAGTTCATTTCATTATTACTATTTTTAATTCAATTATTCGGACTTTTATTTTTATACAAATAAAAAAAGGTTTTTTTTTATACTGTAATTAAAAACCGAACGCTGACCAACCCGCAGAAATTTTACGCCCACAGAGTATGTGGGGGTGGGGTTCAAAATTAAGTGCCCTGAAACAATATGAGAGTTTTGAAAAAGTTAATTCATTGATTAATCAACACTGAAAATTTCATTAAAATCCGATAATTCCCTGATTTTTGGTAAATTATTTTCTATGGGGAGGGGGGCTAAATTCATTTAGTCACAAAACAGATTTTTCTTCAAACAAGACAAAAAAGTTTAAAATATTATGGTCATTACGGAATTCTATAGAATTCCATAATATAAAGGGAAATAATTATCCAAATTTTATTTTCAAACAGAAGTAATAATATAAACTCAACGTAACTTTTTGTTGAAATTCGGACGATTTTTAATGTATAAAATGTATTATAAATAAATTGCATATTGTAATCATATTTTTCTTTTTTAATGATGGTCATTATGTTACTACTTATCGATTTAGACAAAGTTTGACCGTAAATAATAGATTTAATTATTTTTTATTCGCTTTTAAAACTCCTAGCAGACGAATTTTTTGCCTATAGCTATTGTGTTAAATATGAGGGTGGGGGGGTAATTTCACAGGGTAAAATTAGTGGTATCTAGAATACTCTGAAATTGAATTTTTAACTTCAACCCAATCTGTGTAAAAATAAACTGGAGGCCATTTTTTATTCTATTTTATTTATTTATTTGCTAGTCTAATTAATGGCCAATCTCATAATTAAATTCATTGATTTTTATCTTAACTTCAACAAAAAGAAGGTGGAATGGAACTATTTTGTATGGCCTATGAAAAAACTACGAAAAAAAAAAAGAATTCTACAAAAATTATTCTTTGAGTTTTAAGAAAAAAACATTTTTCGGTTGTTAAATTAAAACAAAAATAGTGATCTTCAGGATTTTATCTGAACCATATTACCTTTAGGCACCCCTTTTTGATTTCGATTAAGAAACGACTTGTTTTTCATTTACACCGTCAATATCAGGTTGTTTGTTAGGGGTTAGGTTAGGGTTAGGGTTTAGTTTTATAATTTTTTAAAAAACCTAAAAATCGTCTATTAAAACAACCGGATATTGACGTTGTAAATGAAAAACATGTCCTTTCTTAATCGAAATAAAAAAGGGGTACCTAAAGGTCATATTATCTTTCGAGAAATGTAATAATTAGGGATTAGAATTTTTTATTAATGTAAATGATTTTTTTTAATGTAATTACCAAAGATTGAAACCCACCATATAATCTGAATTGATAAAATATGTTTTCCAATTTTAAAACCATTGAATGAATTATCCATTATAAAATTAAGTCTCTAATGAATAAAGTGGTGAAAATTTCATTAAAATCGGAAATTCCCTGAGTTTGGGAAATTGTTTTTAAAAGTTTATTACCTCCCCTTACCATGTATAGTTCCACCGAGTTATAAAAAATATGTAAATAAGATATAATAAGAGATGTGCAGGAAATGCAAAGGGAGGTAATTTTTTTATTTCTTAATTTTAAAACAATTACCAAAAATCAGGGAATTGTCCAATTTAATGAAATTTTCATCAAATTATTTTCCAGCGACTTAATTTTATAAGGATTAGTTTATTTTATGAAAGAAACTTGAAAAAATACTTTTTTTATCAATTCAGAAAATTTCACCTTTGAGCATTTGAAGAAAAATAATCCCGGTCCCTAATTTTTACATTTCTTGAAAGATCCTATTCTGAAGAATATATAGAAAAATAAAAAATAAAAAAATATAAATTCAATAACCTAAAAAAGTGATTTTAAAATTTAAAATTCATTTTCTTAAAACTCAAAAAATAAATAATGTAGCAAGTTTTTTTTTCATAGTATTAAAAAATATAGTTTTCTTTAAATTGATGCAAAAAAATTATTCTATCTAAGTTAAACTGAGTTTTTTGCTACCTTAAAAATTTCAAGGTCAATTTTATATGTTGAGGATTATTATGGACTATCTAGAAATTTTAACCAAAGATAGCCCAGAATGTTATCTTTGAAAAAATCTAAGTTAAAAACCTTGCCAAACCTTATGGACTATCTAGAAATTTTAACCAAAGATAGCCCGGAATTTTATCTTTGAAAAAATCTAAGTTAAAAACCTTGCCAAACCTTTCCGCATATTTTTAAAAAAAATTTTTTAAATCGTCAAGTATGGAAGCCTAAAACAGGCAAATTATCCCCCTTTCTGACTACGGTCTTTACAGTGTGATTTGTGAACGAATTCAACGCATTTCACAAGTTATTATAATTCATTCATTAAAGGAAGACTTTATTTCAAAAAGTACATTGTTCTTTTATTTATTTTTTTTTTTTTTACATCCCTTTCAAAAATACTAAACTTGAAATTAATACCTAATCTAATTAAAAGAAAAAAATTTAAATTATTGAATACTGAAATTAAACTGAATGTTCTTAAAAATATATTTTACACGAGTATTTTTATTCTAAACATTGTTAGACTAACACTAACTAGTAAACATTTTTGTAATTATATTTTTAAAAAATACAAACAAATAAGACTTAAAGTTTTGTTAGACACATGAAATTTGGGCAGTTTTTGTGTAAATTTTCATTCGCGTTTACAGGCATTATTGGCAAATGAATTCTCTTTTTGTTTATGAAATTATTCGCTATTGAAATTTTTTAATTAAAATAAGTTTATAGTAAAATTTACATAGCGAATAATTTAATTTTTTTTTTTTCTTTGGTAAAGTTTCCTAATATGATTTATTCTGTAATTGGTCAGTGTCTGGAATTTTTTTCTGGTGCTAAAACCATAATTTTTATTTGGAATACTAAATAAATATCAATTTACAATTTTAATTTAGGCCGAATTTTTTAAAAGTTAAAACGTTTTCGGGTTAAATCAAACTCAACGGATCTAAATTTAACCATCGTATTTTCACCCTGCCGAAAGGAAAACAACAAAAATAATCAGGGAATTAATCAAATTTAATGAAATTTTCAGTGTTTATATATTTAAATTAAATATATAAACACTGAAAAGTTCATTAATAATTTAATTGATAAAAGATATAATGGACCAGTTATTTTATTTAAGAACTTTTACTGTTTTTCAAGTCTAAAACCCAACCCAACAACCAAGTCAGATACACATTAATGTTGCGGAATTGTATTCTGGTTATCACTCAAATTACAACTGTCTGTAATTCTCCTTCACACACTATAAAATTCTTGCTATCACCAAGGAAAGGATTCTGTCAGCTTTTATGTGTGCCTCAGTTAGTCATGCAGATTTTCTTTACACCCATATATGGCATTTGATTAGTTCTGAAGCACTAGATGATTTTAATATCTATGTATCATGCAGGTAATTTTGTGTGAAAGATCATCATTACTACAATCTAATAAAAGTTTTGAATTGAAAAAAAATTGAACTTGAAGAAAAAATCTCTTATTGTCAGTTTTCAAAGATAATCAAATTCTTCATTATAAAATTGTTAGTATAAATAATGGAAGAGTGAATAACAAACACAAACAATTGCATTCAATTAATATTTTGCTTCTTTTGGTTTTGAAAGTTTCATTAGAATAAATTTCATCATTTGAAAA
The DNA here is from genome assembly GCA_023376005.1 of Doryteuthis pealeii. NCBI lineage: Eukaryota > Metazoa > Mollusca > Cephalopoda > Myopsida > Loliginidae > Doryteuthis > Doryteuthis pealeii. The sequence continues at coordinate 93,760,577 of CM042151.1, forward strand.
CAGAATGTATATAGATGATGAAAAGTTGAAAGGTCATCTATGTACACTCTTGTTTGAAACAATAAAAACAAAAGCAGTGAAATATTAATTCAATGTAAACAAGAATAGGGAATAAATTTTATTATTTCAAAACAGAATGTATAAAGAGGATGAAAAGTTGAAAGGTTATCTAGATACACTCTTGTTTGAAACAACAAAACCAAAAGCAGCAAAATATTAATTCAATGTAATTGTGTTGATTATTAATTATTCCATTATTTTTATGTACATCTGAGAAAATACTAAAAGTAAAAAAAATGAATGGATATTGAATTCTTCATTATGTACATCTGGAAAAACATTAAAAAATAAAAAGGCGAATGGATGTTATGAAAAAAAATTATGTATTCAGTTTTCTGTTGATTTGTTGACCTTGAAACAATTAAACATTACAGGAAATACATCTTTTTTATTATTAATCTGATTGAGAAATAGGAAAATTCAAGGGAGATAATTAAGGAAAAGGATGAAAACTATTTCAGACCTTGAAACAATCAAACATTAGAGGAAGGAAAAGAACAACATAATTCATATTTATAGAGTAACAAAGAGAATAGATTATTTCTTTTTATTATTAATCTGATTGAGAAATAGAAAAAATCAAGGGAGATAATTAAGGAAAATATTGAAAGCTGTTTTAGACCTTGAAACAATCAAACATTAGAGAAAGTAAAGGAATATCACAATTCATATCTATACATCAACAAAGAGAATGGAAAATTTCTTTAAATTGTTCATCTGATTGAGAAATAGGAAAAGGGTAATTCCATGTCTAATCATCCAAAAAAAAGTAAAATTGTAAAAATGATTCTGCATGGAGTTTGAGGTTGTCCATAAAGAGTAGATGTTTCACTTTTTTATTTTCTTCTTTCTTTCTATCTTTACTGAGGTTATATCAAGCTTAGCACCATTTAAGGACTTTGCAAAGTAGATCCATAGTAAGACAGAAAAGAAGACGTGACAGGCTATCTCCTTGAAAAATACCTTGTTAAATCCTAGAGTTTGGGGTCTGTATTTTTCCTTCCAAGTGATGTAATGTTATTGTTGTTTGTCATCTAACCATTTTTTTTCTGTAGGAATAATCTTATGTTTTCATGTACATTGTATAGTTCTAAACATCGGAGAGTATCCAGGAGTAGTGCACAGTGTCAAATGCATTTTTATAATTAATCCAGCCATAGATATGTCTCTCACCGGTATGTGTTCTCATGGGATTTTTCAAATATGATTTCCAAACAAATGCCAATTCACAAACTTCACATGTAAATGTTTTCTCTCAAGTATGTGTTCTCATGTGACTTTGCCATGTTTTCTTCCAAGCAAACGCAGATCCACAAACTGCACATGTAAATGGTTTCCCAACAGTGTGTGTTTTCATGTGATTTTTCATATATGACTTCCAAGCAAATGCCGATCCACAAACTTCACATGTAAATGGTTTTTCACCAGTATGTGTTCTCATGTGGTCTTTCAAATGTGACTTGTCTGCAAATGCTGATACACAAACTTCACATGTAAATGGTTTTTCACCAGTATGTGTTTGCATGTGACTTTGCAATAGTGACTTCTGTGCAAATGCTGATCCACAAACTTCACATGTAAATGGTTTCTCACCAGTATGTGTTCTCATGTGACATTGCATTGTATACTTCCGTGTAAATACCAATCCACAAACTTCACATGTAAATGGTTTCTTACTTTTTGTTTCATTTTCTTATTAGTTTTTTTAGAAGTCAAGGGGCCCCTGTCCTGGGGCTAACACTTGATTCCTTTACAGATAGTACTTGTATCCTAATGATCTTTTAAGGATGGAGCATGTTCCTTTGATGGCTGCTATTTGTATTTCACAGCAGCTTGGCTTCCCTGGTATTGATTCTAGGTATTTTTTTAGATTTTGTTTCACCAGTCCAGTTGCCCCAACCACAACGGGTATGATGTCAATTTCTTTCAATGACCAAGTTGTTTTTAGGTCATTCTTGAGGTCCTGCTATTTTGTTATCTTTTCTCGTTCCGCTCTATTTAGGCCATAGTCATTTGGGACAGCTACATCAATAATAAGAGCAGTTTTTTTTTTCGTTTATCCCAGATGACAATGTCTGGTTTAATGGCTTTGTCTTTTATATATCTGCCTGTCTGGATTATTTTGTCATAGAACACAGTCACCTTTCCATTTGATGTTATTGGTGGAGGCTCATGTTCCCAGATGTACTGTGTTCTCTCAAGCTGCATTTCTCCACAGATTTTCCAGTGGAGGTATTTGCATACTTTGTTATGGCGGGCAGTGTAGTGGCCATCTGCCAAAAGGATCTGGCAACCAGACATTAGATGACTTGGCAACCAGACATTAGATGACTTGGCAACCAGACATTCAGTATGTATTCTCATGTGATGTTTCAAATATGATTTCAGTGCAAATGCTGATCCACAAATTTCACATGTAAATGGTTTCTCACCAGTATGCACTCTCATGTGACATTGCAATGTTGACTTCCGTGCAAATGCTGATCCACAAACTTCACATGCAAATGGTTTCTCACCAATATGTGTTCTCATGTGACTTTGCAATGTTGACTTGTGTGCAAATTCCAATCCACACACTTCACATGAAAATCGTTTCTTTCTAATGGATTTTTGCATGTTTTTTAAATTATAACTGCCAAAAGCCTGAACCAAAGTCCTTTATGTGAGAAACATTTTTTCATATAAATTTTCAAATTCTCTGTGAAATATTGAACCAGACACATCATATAACTACATATTTATTTTTTCTTATTTTTCATTCTATAAACAACAATTTTGTTTCTAGTTTAGTAATATAATTCATGTTGAGTTTATATTTCTATATTCATTGATGATCATAAATCCTCAGTATAATTTTCATTCAACCATCAGATGAGTTTGTTTTCCACCATAAATTGAAAACCTGGAAAATAAGAGGAGACATTCATTAAGATTAAATGTTAATTTCTTATTTGCAATTAGAAATTTATATTCATATATTTATATTAGATGATTTCTGAGTATATTACACTAGGAAAAAAAAAAAAAGAAAATGAAAAAGAAAAAATGTAGGTAAAATATTCCAAGGAAAATTAATGACATGCTGCAAATTTTCTGTCATTAAATTAACATTTCATTTTTAAAAGTTCATACATTTTACATGTAACAAATCTGTCAAATATTTGTTTTCTCAGAAAATCATTCATTCTCTAGTTTATTGATAATTAGTAGGTATTTTACTCTAGGGAATTAGTAATAGCTGCTCTCAAATGAACATGCTTTATCCTAAAAATGAGCCCTAGGATATAAATAATGTAAATAAAGAAATCAAGTGTTAGCCCCAGGAAGGGGGCTCTTAGTCTCTAAAAATTATTAAAAGAAAATTCTTAAAAATAAATAGAGAAAGCATTTTCTTGTAAAGTCTGTGGATCAATATTTTCACATTTGAATTTGAAATCATGGATAGAATTTCTAATTTTCTTGTGAAATGTACAAAACTAAGTCTCCAGTATGAAGTCTTCTATTTTAGGTTTAACTGGTTACTTTTGTAATGGCTACTTCAAGGGTTAAAGTTAAGGTGTCTAATTCAAAGCAGTTCGCTGCATCATTATCCAGGCTGTGTCTTTGATCTGCACTTGTTATTACATGAAAACTTGTTACGATAGTTCATATTATTAAAAAACCAGTATGAAGTCTTCTATTTTGGGTTAAAATATCGAATTGACCAAAGATTGAAACTGACCCAACAATCTGAATTGATAAAAAACTTTCTTTTTTTTTTAAATGTTAAAAAATAAAATGAACTATCCATTATAAAATTAATCCTTCATGAATAAAGTGTTGATAATTTCATTAAAATTGAACAATTCCCTGATTTTGTTTTAAATCTATTAAAAATAAACTGCATATGTATTGATGTTTTTCTTTTTTTTAATGATCGTCATTATGTTACTACTTATCATTTTAGACAAAAGTTTGACCATAAATAATAGATTTAAATTTTAATTCATTTTTAAAAACAGCAGCCGACAAAATTGTGTATATCTAATGTATAACATTCTAGATTCAATAAGAATTGACGATGAAATAAAATATAAAAGTAATCAAAATACTGGCATCTATTTCAAGCTAACGTATACATACAGACAAAAACACTAACAAATAAGAAACTAAAGGGCCGTGATTTTTATTTTATTTTAATTTTAAAATAATTAATAAAAATCAGCATTAATACGTTGTGAGAGTTCAACCTTTAGTCATTGAAATAAAATTAAAAATTCCAGTCCGTAATTTTTACAGTTCTAGAAAAAAAGTCAACATCTGGAAAAAGTTAACTGGAAATTTAAAAGTTATCATTTTAAAACTCAAAATATTTTTTTGTAATGAGTTTACTCTTTTCGGAATTTTTTCAGGTATTGATTTTTTAAATTTTATTTTATTGTTTTTAATATATATTCTTCTTCACTTTTCAGGATTTGATCTTTCTAGAAATGTAAAAATTAGGGACTCAAATTTTTTTTTATTCTAATCACACAATGTTGAAAACTTCCCTACAATGTTAATTAATACAAAATATTTTATCAAGTTTTTCTTAATAGAAAAATCTATTCATTATAAAATTAATTCCTTAATGAATAACATGCTGAAAATTTGATTAATATTAGCCAATTCCTTGATTTTTGGTAATTGACAAGTTTTTATTACCTCCCTTTAGCAAAATTGGATATACATAAAAGAAGGGATGTCCAGTAATCACAACAGAATTATTATTATTGTCGGGAATTATTCTTACATTTGTTCCATATGAGGAAATTATATACTCAACAAACTTTTACTAATCAACAATCTATTAGGTATCTAAGCAATATGAATAGATAGACCTTGTTTTAGTAAAAGGAAATTATATACTCAACAAACTTTTACTAATCAACAATCTATTAGGTATCTAAGCAATATGAACAGATAGACCTTGTTTTAGTAAAAGGAAATTATATACTCAACAAACTTTTACTAATCAACAGTCTATTAGGTATCTAAGCAATATGAATAGATAGACCTTGTTTTAGTAAAAGGAAATTATATACTCAACAAACTTTTACTAATCAACAATCTATTAGGTATCTAAGCAATATGAACAGATAGACCTTGTTTTAGTAAAAGGAAATTATATACTCAACAAACTTTTACTAATCAACAGTCTATTAGGTATCTAAGCAATATGAACCGATTGACCTTGTTTTAGTAAAAGACAAGAATTTTTACTACATAACTGCTGTAAATGTGAAATAAGAATTCAAGGATGTGTTTGATGAAAAACTTGGTAAATTACTTTGATTAACTTCATTGCAGCTGAAGAATGCCTATTTCAATCTGGCCACAACTGTAGACAGAACTAAAGTAGCTAACAGGATAACTAAAATGGGTCTCATTGAAACGGTGGAAAAGACACAATGGTTTAGTTAGCTGGTCACTACAAACAAAAACATGCTTCACTGAGAATATGTTTAGACCATCATAAACCCAACAGGGCTCTCCTCCATCAACATTAAACCATGTCTAAACTCGATGTTCTACAGGATATGAAAAATACCAAAAGTTTTACTAAGACAGACTTATCTTCAGAATATTGACATGTAGAACATGATGACACATCCACTAATGTACTTCCAGATGTGTTATGGGTGATTTTGCTGGTTGAGACTACAATTTAGTTTGAACTCTGCCTTTGAAATCTTTCAGAAGAGAATGTGTAAACACTTTTGAGACATGAAAAGAACAGCCATCATTGTGGATGACCTATTGGTATTTGGTCAAACTAAGAAAGACTATGACAAATACTTTCAGGTGCTTCATGAATAATGAAGTAAAGCTGCAGCGAAGCTCAATTCTGCAAAATTTGAGATGGGCTTGCATGTCATTTGATCAAAGACACAGCCTGGACATGGATGCAGCTAACTGGTTTGAATTAGACACCTAAACATTGATCCTTGTACAGGCCATTATAAAAGTAACCATTTTAACCCAAAATAGAAGACTTCATACTAGCATTACAAGCATTTAGCTGAAAAACGCTGACATTTTCAAATTTGCGACCTTAATCAGTTCAATTTGCAATTTTTCGAGTATTTCTTAACCAATCTTAAAAAGATTTATATGGTTGGAAAGAAAATAGAGTAATGTTTCTAAATATGTAACTTTTATCGGTTTTCATCAATTGAATTATTTTTTTACAGCGAGTTAAAACCGTATTTTCGGTCGAACAGCTGAAAACAAAAATATGACCATTTTTTTTTAGGATAAATTTTATACGCTGTTTTGTTTTTCAAAATCCAAGTAGTTAATCTTTATCAATATTCTTGAAATTTTGCACTCTAATAGAAGACACCTGGAAGTACAAACGGGTTTTTTTTTTTGTTTCTAGGATCCGTGGAAACGAAAATATGGGAATGGCAAAGTTGAAGGTTATTTGTTTAAAAAATATGAAAGACGCAAAAAAGACGCACTTTTTCTGTAAAATTAGAGACTTTCAAAATTATTTTCCTATAAAATTTGTGAAATTTAAAGATTGCTAAGTGCTTCGGCATTTGATCCGAAAGTTTTGATTTTGAAGAAAAACCTTGAATTTACGTGCATTTCGGTTGTAAAAACAGCCTGTCAACTGACGTCATAAATAGGACCTTATTGATTTAAAATCACCATTTCTTGTATATTCATTGTTCAATCTTAAAAATATTCATATGGTTGAAAATAAAATAAAACAATCTCTTTAAATATGTAATTTGTATGTGTTTTTATTAATTGAATAAAAATCGAAAAAGACGCACTTTGTGTGTAGAATTAGAAAGTTTCAGAATTATTTTGATATATGATGTGTTAAATGTAAATATTGCTATCTGCTTCGGGTTTTTATTCGAAAATTTGTATTTGAAAAAAAAAAAATCAAATTTATTTGTTCGACAGGCGTACGACGTACGCCTGTCTCCTCGGCTAGGCACACAATAAAGTTTAAACTGATCGCTTATTTCTCGTCCAATTTTTTAAATATTTATACCGTTGAGAATAAAATAAGAATCTTTCTAAATATTTAACTTTTATGTGTTTTTAATAATTGAATTATTTTTTAAGTCCATTTCAATTTTGGAGATGAAAAAAACTTGAATTTACGATAAATGTAAACAAAAGCACACACTAACCGGGTTTGTGTGAAAACATGTAAATAGATAATCTATTTCTTTTATGTAATTCAACATAAGCATTTAGAAATGTATTTTTAAATTCAAAGTGATGTTACATATTTAAATTAATATTATATATGCGTATACATATATTTACGTTTGAAAAATCAACCTGTGCAAAATTCGTAAACGTACAATGTACTTTTCAATCGTGCATCGTACATTTCCAAACAAACTATGACCCAGGAAAAAAGAACCCACAAATTTTGTAAGAAAACTATTAATTTTAACGTAGGGTTAGTTTAATGGGAAAATAAATAATTTTGGCTCTGTTTTTTTTTTTTTTTTTTTTCTGTGTCACCCTGTAATATAATGGGATAAGAATTTAGCCGTAATATCATGGGATTTTGAGTATGGTTTGCAAGTTTTACCCAATATTTATTTAACATTAATTTTTGACATGAGAATTTTCCATTGTTTCAAATAATCCAAAAGAAGAAAACGTGTTAAAATACAATATTGACATATCTCATATACAAACACAATGAGAACTTTAGTAATGGATAATCCATGTTCAAATAACCAAAAGAAAAAGTTTAAAATACAATATTGATCATATCTCATATAGAAACACAATGAGAACTTTAGTAATGGATAATCCCATGTCAAATAATCCAAAAGAAAAAGTTTAAAATACAATATTGATCATATCTCATATAGAAAACACAATGAGAACTTTAGTAATGGATAATCCATGTCAAATAATCCAAAAGAAAAGTTTAAAATACAATATTGATCATATCTCATATAGAAACACAATGAGAAACTTTAGTAATGGATAATCCCATGTCAAATAATCCAAAAGAAAAAGTTTAAATACAATATTGATCATATCTCATATACAAACACAATGAGAACTTTAGTAATGGATAATACCATGTCAAATAATCCAAAAGAAAAAGTTTAAATCAATATTGATCATATCTCATATAGAAACACAATGAGAACTTTAGTAATGGATAATCCCATGTCAAATAATCCAAAAGAAAAAGTTTAAAATACAATTTGATCATATCTCATATAGAAACACAATGAGAACTTTAGTAATGGATAATCCCATGTCAAATAATCCAAAAGAAAAAGTTTAAAATACAATATTGATCATATCTCATATAGAAACACAATGAGAACTTTAGTAATGGATAATCCCATGTCAAATAATCCAAAAGAAAAAGTTTAAAATACAATATTGATCATATCTCATATAAAACACAATGAGAACTTTAGTAATGGATAATACCATGTCAAATAATCCAAAAGAAAAGTTTATAAATCAATATTGATCATATCTCATATAGAAACACAATGAGAACTTTAGTAATGGATAATCCCATGTCAAATAATCCAAAAGAAAAAGTTTAAAATACAATATTGATCATATCTCATATAGAAACACAATGAGAACTTTAGTAATGGATAATCCCATGTCAAATAATCCAAAAGAAAAAGTTTAAAATACAATATTGATCATATCTCATATAGAAACACAATGAGAACTTTAGTAATGGATAATCCCATGTCAAATAATCCAAAAGAAAAGTTTAAAATACAATATGATCATATCTCATATAAAACACAATGAGAACTTTAGTAATGGATAATCCCATGTCAAATAATCCAAAAGAAAAAGTTTAAAATACAATATTGATCATATCTCATATAGAAACACAATGAGAACTTTAGTAATGGATAATCCCATGTCAAATAATCCAAAAGAAAAAGTTTAAAATACAATATTGATCATATCTCATATAAAACACAATGAGAACTTTAGTAATGGATAATCCCATGTCAAATAATCCAAAGAAAAAGTTTAAAATACAATATTGATCATATCTCATATAGAAACACAATGAGAACTTTAGTAATGGATAATCCCATGTCATACATATATACCAATAAATAAAAAAAAGTTTAAAATACAATATTGATCAATCTCATATAGAAAAACACAATGAGAACTTTAGTAATGGATAATCCATGTCAAATAATCCAAAAAGAAAAGAAAAAGTTTAAAATAACAAATTTGATCATATCTCATATAGAAACACAATGAGAACTTTAGTAATGGATAATCCCATGTCAAATAATCCAAAAGAAAAAGTTTAAAATACAATATTGATCATATCTTCATATACAAACACAATGAGAACTTTAGTAATGGATAATCCCATGTCAAATAATCCAAAAGAAAAAGTTTAAAATACAATATTGATCATATCTCATATAGAAACACAATGAGAACTTTAGTAATGGATAATCCCATGTCAAATAATCCAAAAGAAAAAGTTTAAAATACAATATTGATCATATCTCATATACAAACACAATGAGAACTTTAGTAATGGATAATACCATGTCAAATAATCCAAAAGAAAAAGTTTAAATCAATATTGATCATATCTCATATAGAAAACACAATGAGAACTTTAGTAATGGATAATCCCATGTCAAATAATCCAAAAGAAAAAGTTTAAAATACAATATTGATCATATCTCATATACAAACACAATGAGAACTTTAGTAATGGATAATCCCATGTCAAATAATCCAAAAGAAAAAGTTTAAAATACAATATTGATCATATCTCATATACAAACACAATGAGAACATTAGTAATGGATAATACCATGTCAAATAATCAAAAGAAAAAGATAAAAATTCATTTAAAATAGGAAATACCTAAATTTAAGTTTTAAATTTCATAATTTTAGATTCTAAAAACAAATATCTATTTAATAACAAACCCACTTTAGAATTGTTCTCTAATAATTTTTGGGAAAAACTCAATTGAAAAGTTAGGCCCCACCCTTTTTAAATAAAAAAATGTCGATGTATAATTTAAAAGACAATTATATATATAAACAAAAGAGGAAAAAAAAATCCAAAATTTTTAAAGTTTTTTTACATTTAATTTTCAGATTTTCAATACTTATTTTCTACAAGAGGTGTTCCTTTAAATAATTTTCTTCTTCTATTCACACCTTTGGTCTTTATTTTTTTTATTCATACTATAATTAGTTTCAAAATATATTTTGGTACTCTTCACAGTGTTCCGTCCAGGCCTTCTGCCCAAAAACTGCTAGCTGTTGGCTG
>CM042151.1:93770957-93934925 GCA_023376005.1 Doryteuthis pealeii
GAGAAAAAAAAAAATTTTTAGATTCACACGTAAAAAAAATGATAATTATCGTATTTTATGGAAATTTCCGCAACAACGAAATTACTATTTTTTCTGAACTTTTTTTAGCTATGTTTAAAGTCAGTAATCCTTAACTTTTTCCTTGTAAATTCCTACCATAAAATAAACTGAACCCTCATTTTATGTCTGTGTTTTTGCAATAAATGTTTTATTTTTCTTCAAAGTGATGTTATTTATTTGACTTAATACTATACATGTATATACATGCAGTATATAAATGAAAATGTTGAATAATTGGGTGTTAAACTTTAAAAAAAAAAAAAAAAATCGCTGCTATCTGTATCTCTTATTCTCTAAATAATGGGTTAAAGCATAGAGATACATACAATTTGAGTGCATAATCAGAAAGAACATACAATTTTACATAAGAATACCAATTTGTATCAAAATTGCTCCAAAAATAAAGAAACAGTGAAGAAATTTCTTTTTTTTAATGGTCCGTGATTTGACATATTTTGAAACAAAATCATGTCCACATTTGTACCCCCAATTTTGGGGCTTTGAATTCTCATAACTTTGAACCACTGGCATATTTCCATAATTCAAACTGTTCTATATAACTAATGTGATTAAACAACAATAACCTCAAATAAAAAAAATCAACTGGGAATGCTATTCATACTGTTTTTGTTTTAATAATATGAACTATCATAAGAAGTTTTCATGTAATAACAAGTGCAGATTCAAAAGACCACGGCCTGGACATGATGCAGATTTTTTTGCCCAGTTAACTTTACCCTTGGCTCTTTTTTGGGGAATTTTAGGACACCTTAAAACTTTAAACCCTTGAAGTTATCTCTTCTCTTTTGTGTGTCTGCCCTGAAAAAAAACACCAGCTACGATTGAAGTCCGTTGCCGAATCGGTGTCACTTGAAAAAAAAACTTGGGCGTTTTTCCCAAAAACCCAACACCAACCCTAACCATAAACCCCCAAGTTAAAATTAACAGTTTTATTACAAAATTTGTGGGCTCTGTTTTTTCAGACCCAAACCCAAGTTGTTTTTTTTTTTTAAGTGACACCACTTCGGCTATTGACTTCAATTGTAGCTGATGTTTTTTTTTCAGCAGCCACTGGCTAGCAGTTTTTGATGTGCACCCTCCTCCGAGCATAAGTATTTAAGTTTAAATGTAATAAAATATATTAAATCAGAAAGACTAATAAAATAAATAAGAACGCATATAAAAAGATTCTACTTATTTTAATTATATTTTAATTAGTTTCTATATAAAAATCATTCATAGGATTGATTTTAATACATTGGAGGATAAAACAATATTAGAGATCAATAACACCAAGTAATTATTTATTAAACCAGGCTTTGTTAAAACCAGTATGCAAATTAACCACACCATATATTATGTAAACCTCTATTTCTTATTGATATATAAGATAAATTGACAGTTTTTAAATGCACTAATAAGATTGTTTTGAGGCAAATCTAACTCAGATTCTTATTAATAATATTTATATCTAGTCTATGTATTAATGATTTTGACTATAGATTATATACTCATTGATAAACTTATGCAATTCCTGAGGGTATTGTGATATATATATTTACCAACTCCTCCGCACGAGCAGGATGTGACACAAGGTCAATTTCTTAAGCGAAAAATTTTTTAAACTAGGTGGGGTGGGGGATAAAATATCTAAATTGACATGCTGATAAAAAGCTGAGGTGGGGGGAGATATTGTAAAATATCTACATTAATTTACCAATGAATTGCACGACTCAGAAAATATCTGTTAGGTCGGAATTATGCCTTACTATGGCAAGTAAAAACAGAGTAAATTAGGTCAATATTTTCCAGGAGAGAGTGGGGGAGTTCGTAAAAAGGACAGTTACTTTTTAACCGAGATGAAATTGACATTTGATCAAAAATAATTGTTCAAGCGCCATATGCTTGAAGCCTTACTTAGGGGTCTAGGGGTGGGGGACCGTCGTTTTTTTTTTAAAACTTTCATTTTTCAGTGCTTTCAAAAATAATAAAAAAACTTTTTTTAGTATTACGTTACTGCGTATTGTTTTTTTTGTTTTGTTTTGTTTTTATAAATTTTCAGTAAAAATTTTGCGTGCGCACTATTAAGAACAAAACATTCTTTAATTTTCAGTACCTATTTTACACGAGTGATATTCTCGAAAAAAAAAAAAAAGATTTTAGCTGCTCACTTCTTCAAATATACGTTGTCTGAGCATTTTACTCGAAATTTCTTCTAAATAATGGTATTTGTAACGATAAAATTAAAATTATGTCAATTCAATTGTGGAGATGTTTTTATGTCGAATTTCTGTGAAAATTATTTGACTGACTTACAGACAAAATATTTTTTTTAAACAAATTCTAAGTCTTGCTAAGATATTTACTTTTTTCTAAAAATTAAATCATTTTATTCAATTAAACACTGCGGAACATTATTATCAAGAAAATATTATAGTTATATATTCTGAATTTTACGAAATTTCACGTCTTGTAAAATGGAATTTATATTTTAAACCTTTAACAATCTTTAAAGTAGTCTGACTAATCTTGTCTGGTCCATGTTTGTTTAGTGTCTCATAAAAATAAATCAAAATAGTGCTACATGATAGAGAAACTTCATTCAATGAAATCAACAAGTACCCAATCAGAAGCATTTTTACTGTTTAATGAATATTCATGAATAATTTTGGAAAACTTGCGTAGATTCAGCGAGCGTTAAAAATAAAAAATAAAAAATGTCGCCCTTGTTATTTTACTAGTTATATTTGTTTACTGTAATAATAACATTAATTTTTTATCAGATAATTCAAATTTTCCAGGACAAATTACGAAAAATTTTCCAGGATTTTTGAGAAAAAACAACATTTTTCCAGGTTTTCCAGTACTGGAAAATGTAAATTTTATTTTCTAGGTTTTCCAGGACGCGTGGGAACCCTGAGTGATGGTAATGACAGGGTGGCAGAATCTGCACTAATCATTTCCTTGAATCCATTTGTGAGTAGGCCCTGATCTTGTCTAGCTATGATTATTTATTCCTCATAAAATGGAAGTTGCCACTCTTGAGGTGCTGCAGTGAAGCCTCTTTTTAATGTATTCTTGGTTAAGTTCTTCCATCAGGAAATAGATGAAAATACTGACACACAGACTATACAAGAAAATGGTTTCTTGCTAGTGTGTGTTAGCAAGTGTGATTTCAAACTGGCTCTATTTGAAAATACTGATGCACAGACTTCACAAGGAATTAGTTTTTTCCAGGTGAGTGCATCCATAATTAATGTGGTAGTATACATTTTTGAAAAGACCTGTAGGAATAAGGGGTCATTGGCTTTCAAATCAGAGAGTGGAAAAATCCCAGTAACAGTTATAGCTCTCTGCACCCAAGAGAACACTTAACAAGAAACACGTGACTAGATTTAGATTTTTGTTTCAACCTGAGAATTGAAGCAGAGTAGACATGCTCTGCTGAAGTTAAATCTCTCCACACGGAAGAATATGTGCAAAAATAAATCTTGATCATGTAAATAAAATTTTTGTGAGTTGATATTTTAAAACTTTTCCTTGCTCCTATCACAACTGGTATGTTATTGATTTCTTTCAATGACCAAGTTGTTTTTAGGTCATTCTTGACGTCTTGATATTTTGCAATTTTTTCAGGATCAGCATTTGGGACAGCTACATAAAAAATGGGAGCATTTTTTTGTTTATTCCAGTTTAATGGCTTTGTCTTTTAAATATCTGCCTGTCTGAATTACTTCATCATAGAACACAGTTACCTTTCCATTTGATGTTATTTGTGGAGGCTCATGTTCCCAGATATACTGTGATCTCTCAAGCTGCATTTTTCCACAGATTTTTCAGTGGAGATATTTGCATATGTGTGAGTTTGCATGTGGTATTTCAAATGGGAACTCACTGAAAATGCTGATGCACAGACTTAACAAGACAATGGTTTCTCTCCAGTGTGTGTTCGCATGTGGTATTTCAAACTAGAACTGAATGAAAATGCTGACCCACAGACTTTACAAGAAAATGGTTTCTCTCCCGTGTGCACAACCATGTGTGATTTCAAACCGGAACTCTGTGAAAATACTGATCCACAAATATTACAAGAAAATGGTTTTTCTCCAGTGTGTGTTCGCATGTGATATTTCAAACCGGAACTCTGTGAAAATGCTGATCCACAGTCTGTACAAGGAAATGGTTTATCTCCAGTGTGTGTTCGCATGTGAAATTTCAAACTAGAAATTTGTGAAAATGCTGATCCACAGACTTTACAAGAAAATGGTTTCTCTCCAGTGTGTGTTCGCAGGTGTCTTTTCAAACTGGAATTCAATGAAAATGCTGATCCACAGACATTACAAGGAAACGGTTTCTCTCCAGTGTGTGTTCGCATGTGATATTTCAAACCAGTAATCGTTGAAAATGCTGATCCACAGTCTATACAATGAAACGGTTTCTCTCCAGTGTGTGTGCGCATGTGTAATTTTAAAGAGGAACTCTTTGAAAATGCTGATCCACAGTCTGTACAAGAAAATGGTTTCTCTCCTGTGTGTGTTCGCATGTGTGATTTCAAAGCGGAAATCATTGAAAATGCAGATCCACAGATTTTACAAGAAAATGGTTTCTCTCCAGTGTGAGTTCGCATGTGATTTTTCAAATTGGAATTCACTGAAAATGCAGATCCACAGACTTCACAAGAAAATGTTTTTTCTCCAGTGTGTGTTCGCATGTGGTATTTCAAACTAGAACTGAATGAAAATGCTGATCCACAGACTTTACAAGAAAATGGTTTCTCTCCCGTGTGCACAACCATGTGTGATTTCAAACCGGAACTATGCGAAAATGCTGATCCACAAATATTACAAGAAAATGGTTTTTCTCCAGTGTGTGTTCGCATGTGATATTTCAAACTGGAACTCTGTGAAAATGCTGATCCACAGGTTTTACATGAATGTGGTTTCTCTCCAGTGTGTATTCGTATGTGTTTTTTCAAATTGGAACTCATGGAGAATGCAGATCCACAGATTTTACAAGTAAATGGTTTCTCTCCAGTGTGTGTTCGCATGTGTGTTTTCAAACTGGAATTCTGAGAAAATGCGGAACCACAGACATTACAAGAAAATGGTTTCTCTCCAGTGTGTTTTTGCATGTGTGATTTCAAACTAGAACTGAGTGAAAATGCTGCTCCACAGACTTCACAAGAAAATGTTTTTTCTCCAGTGTGTGTTCGCATGTGATATTTCAAACCAGAACTCTGTGAAAATGCTGATCCACAGGTTTTACATGAATGTGGTTTCTCTCCAGTGTGTATTCGCATGTGTTTTTTCAAATTGGATCTCATGGAGAATGCAGATCCACAGACTTTACAAGTAAATGGTTTCTCTCCAGTGTGTGTTCGCATGTGTGAAATTAAACTGGAATTCTGTGAAAATGCAGAACCACAGACTTTACAAGTAAATGGTTTCTCTCCTGTGTGCACAAGCATGTGTGATTTCAAACCGGAACTCTGCGAAAATGCTGATCCACAAATGTTACAAGAAAATGGTTTCTCTCCCGTGTGTGTTCGCATGTGTCTTTTCAAACTAGAACTGACTGAAAATGCTGATCCACAGACTTGACAAGAAAATGGTTTCTCTTCAGTGTGTCTTTCCCTGTAGGTTTTTAAATCCTCCATGCTGTGAAAAATCTGATCTCTGTAGTGGACAAAAGTTGGCTTTCACTACTGTCAGTTTTTACAGTTGTTTGATATATGAATTGCAACAAAAGAATTGTCTTGTGAGCTGTCAATATGCAGATCAACACACTTAGCAAGAATACATTTGTCCTCTGGCATATATTTGAAGGTGTTCATTAGATTTCAAAATTCATCTTCCCCAACAAAGTTGATGTCTGTGAAATAATATAAATTCAAGCATTATTTTATGAATAAAAAACGTATGACATATTTATATCATTACAATCAATTTATAATTCAATTAACTGCAACATATAATTAATGCCAAATAAAAAGTAAAATATTTATTCTACTGGTCAACTTATAATGAAATATATTTAATCGAATTTAAAGAAATATACAGTAATTTTTCTTAGACAAATATTTATCATATATAAATTGACCTTCTATTCCACTTTAATATTTAGAAAAAAAAAGTGTAATTGTTGGTAAATAATAAAAAGTTGCTATTTTTCGCACATACCCTCCCTAATTGGGAAAGCTAAAAAAAAAACAACATAACTCGGACAGTTTTTGGAATTGGAAGCTCAAATTTTGTGGATTGTCTTACTTAAACACACCTGGACAAAATGTCAGAAAATTAAAGGGTGTGGGTGACAAGACCTAGATGATTTGACGTAGAATTATCCAAATAGCTGCTCTCAAATGAACATACTTTATCCTAAAAATGAGCCCTAGGATATAAATAATGTAAATAAAGAAATCAAGTGTTAGCCCTAGGAAGGGGGCTCTTAGTCTCTAAAAAATCATTAAAAGAAATTCTTCAAAATAAACAGGGAAAGCATTTTCTTGTAAAGTCTGTGGATCAATATTTTCACATTTGAATTTGAAATCATGGATAGAATTTCTAATTTTCTTGTGAAATGTACAAAACTAAGTCTCCAGTATGAAGTCTTCTATTTTAGGTTTAACTGGTTACTTTTGTAATGGCTACTTCAAGGGTCAAAGTTAAGGTGTCTAATTCAAAGCAGGTAACTGCATCCATGTCCAGGCCGTGTCTTTGATCTGCACTTGTTATTATATGAAAACTTGTTATGATAGTTCATACTATTAAAAAACCAGTATGAAGTCTTCTATTTTGGGTTAAAATGGTTACTTTTATAATGGCCTGTACAAAGATCAATGTTTAGATGTCTGATTCAAACCAGTTAGCAGCATCCATGTCCAGGCTGTGTCTTTGATCTCAGAAGATGATTATAGGACTTGGTTGAAGCCATATTCAGGTAAAAGAAGCTGCTATCATTGGAAGGATTAGCATTGCTGTACACATAAGGAATAATCAAATATCTACTTTATTATTAAAAAAAAGATTATATTGCTTTACAGTGGGTTATAAAATGTAAGGGTTGATTACACTTTGATATTTTTCTTATTTTCAATGACATTGATATAGAAATTTTCTGCAATTCTTTTATGTTTAATTGGTAATTTTTTTTTAATATGGAAGCCTAAAATGAAGAAATAATAGTTGCATTTTCTATATCTGTGACTTTTTGTTAACTAATAGAACCATACAAACAAACCTTCCAAACATAAAATACAATAAATACATAAACAAGTCACAATCCATTTATAAATTATCAATTCTCAAACCAAATTATAGCGTGCAATCAAAGTTAAAAAACAATTACGTCAAATGACATGCAAGCCCATCTCAAATTCTGCATGATTGAGCTTCATGACATCTTTCCTGCATCTTTCATGAAGCACCTGAAAGTATTTGTCATAGTCTTTCTTAGTTTGACCAAATACCAATAGGTCATCCACAATGATGGCTGTTCTTTTCATGTCTCAAAAATGTTTACACATTCTCTTCTGAAAGATTTCAAAGGCAGAGTTCAAACTAAATTGTAGTCTCAACCAGCAAAATCACCCATAACACATCTGGAAAGTACATCAGTGGATGTGTCATCAAATTCTACATGTCAATATTCTGAAGATAAGTCTATCTCAGTGAATATTATGGTATTTTTCATATCCTGTAGAACATCTAGTTTATATATAATTTTATTTTATTAATATTTATTAAGATTTATTAATATTATTAATAAATAAGTGTATGTGTGTATAAGTGTCGATGGGAGGTCAAAAGAACAATTAAAGTGAGCTAGAGACTTAGAATAGAGTTGTGATAATTCCTCCTGGAAGACAAAATGTCTAGCTTTATACAAACTTGAAAGGGAGTTAAAAATTTAGAGAGTAATAAAAAGACATCTGAGGTCAATACAGTGGGTGGTCTTTAAACAAAGACATTTCAAATCCCGCATTGGTAGACAGAATCTCGGAGGATGAGATTTGGAATGAGATGTGGGAATGTGGTGGGAATTTGAAAGAGTTAGTCAGTTAGAACCCGGCAGTTGACCTATTCAGTCAGTCAGTCAGTTGGAATCCAGGAGACAAAGAAGACAGGTCACCTTTAGATCAGACCAGAGACCAAAGTAGGTATTGACAGTGGACAGAGAGGGGGCTCCTCCCCTCCCTCTCGGTTCGACAATACATAATAGAAAAAGATAAGATAGGAAAGGTGACTAAGAAAAGGATAATGAAGAATGCGAGTCATGCAAAAACATAAAAACGAGCCCCACTTTCAAACTAAACATTCTCATAAAATAAAAACTTTTAGAATATACACAGTGAAGTGAATATCAAAATAAAGAAAGAAAATATTTAGTATTGTAAAATATGTGGAAATTTGTTAAGGTAATGGTGATCCTCTTTCACCAGTCACCAGCAGTAGCCCTTAGGGTCACATGATGCCCACTATAAAAGAAGGGTCCCTGAAGAATTCAGCCTCTTTTTTCTTCTAGCGTTGGCTAGCTTCACCGCTCCGTATCGTCAGTAGCCCCAGACGGCGACGACCAGGAACTCCCAGCACGTTGGAATCAAGAGCGGCAAACGCACACCTAATAACCAATTCTTCAGGGCCCAAACCAGTTATGTGGAATAGTAATATCAAGGATAACAGCTAAGTTTCCGCAGGCAATTTTATCGGCAAACCTTCACTTTTAACCCATTTGACATATTCAATTCTCCTTAAATATTCTTTACCAACCAAACGCATTGAACTCTTAACTTTGAACTGAACTCTATGAACGTTCTTTAAAGTCGTTTGGTTGTTTCATTTTATGTATATTGATACCCCTGTTGATATTTGTTTTATGTTTTACATGTAAAGTAAACATTTTGTTTCATAAAAAGTCGTTTGTCTCCTTTCTTCAAAGCTGCACCCATCTCCTCACTGCGTCGAAGTACGGTCTATTCTCTTACAAAACGTAGGGTCTAGACAGTGCTTTTCCAGGGACAAAAAATCCCCACAAATAACGGGTGCAAAAAAAACAAAACATTTATTGCAAAAAGAAAACGGACATAAAATGAGGGTTCAGTTTATTTTATGGTAGGAATAAACGAGAAAACTGTTCTTTTTTACCCTTCAATGTGTATATTCTAAAAGTTTTTATTTTGTTTGCTGTTTTTGGCTGTTAAAAACTACGTTCTCAATTATTTCAACATATTCGAAATTTGTATGTTGGGTCATTCCATGTCAAAACACCAGCAAAAAGTTTAAATCTGCACCCACCGACACCGAATTACGTGAAATTTGGCACACCTTACCGTTCTGATTTTAGAGGGGAGGGGGATATAATTTTCCTATTTTGCCTCAAAATAAAATGTTAATCCTACTCTGTCTTGTTTGTTGCACTTCTCTCTCTTTCTCTCTCTCTTGAATATAGATTGTTCACCTTTTCGACGGGGAACCCAGAGATGCTTTTGTCACTGATGCAATGAGTGGAGGTCCTAAGTTAGTTAGCAGACAACACAAGACAAGAGCCAGAAAACTAGAACCAGAAAACAAAAGAAGGATGAAAAGTTGCAGCAAATGTACAAGGATATGCAGCAGAGACTGCAGAGAGCCCTCGACCTGCCATAGGTATAACAAGTTCACGTATTATAGCCATACAGTACTATTGACATGTCTGCATGATTGACTTCTCAGGGATTTTTAGCAAGAGAGTCAGTTATATTTGTGCAGCCAACATAATCATATAGTATTCTAATAGTAAATGATTATTACTAGCTCAGGTGGTGAGTTAGTGGCAGACCATGTGTTTTGCAGTATCATTAGGGGGATTGCTCAATATCAGTGATAGGGATGTTTATATATATATAAGTAAAGTCGTCGGGTGGCCTAAAGTCGGTATCACCCAATCAGTGAAGGAGTCTATCCTCTTTTCACTAGTGCTAGACCAAGGAGATTATTTTAGTGTCTGAGGTGGAGCACCACACCTATCATCAGCTCCTTACTTTACCGCACAGATCCCTGTGCTACTCATATGCAGAGTTGGCAAGGGCCAGTATCGATCCACAAACCTTGTGATTCCTAGCCAAACGCTCTACCGACTGAGCAAACCGGCCCTATATTTTGTTGGCATCCTTCTGTCTGCTAAAGACTATGGCGCAGCATCCAAAATTTGTTTTTTTTTTTAACTACGTAGCCTGGGTGGGTTGATATGGAGGATGTCCTGCTGCCCATGCAGCAGATACCTCCTCTTCATACGGCCGCCCAAAGTAAAGCTAAGAAACCAATGCAGTTTGGCAACAGCAGTGTCTCAGGAGTTGCTTTGTAGCAGCTTTGCTTTGGGATCCTGTAAATCTGCTCAGCAGCAGTGGTTTTATAACAGACTCTTCCTTGTCCTAGACTGGTTGATACCCATGGCCAAGAAGCCACATTTAACTAATTTGTGGGTTTAAGTGTATAGTAAGTACTCCAATTCTTACTATTAGTATGGATGGTTGTTCGTTCCCCTAAAGTAAATCCGCTCTTTTTGAACTATCGTTTTTTTTGTTTTTCTTTGTGATGTTTTTCTTTGTAATTGAAAATTATTTAATTGGCTATTATTTTATAAAAGAAAAAATCATACATCGATGTTTTTTCTGCTTAAAAAGGGGAAGGGGTACATTTTCAATCGAGTTTTTCTTCAAAACGTATACTTTCTTCGAAAAAATAAGGTTTGCATTAAGTAGATATTTATTTTTAGAATCTAAAAATATAACATTTTAAACTTAAAATCTGAAAATTTTTATTTTAAATGAATTTTATATATTCATTTTTCATAGCAAAAATACTAAATTAAAGTTTTGAAATAAAATAACTGATGCATTATAAAATTCATTAATTGTTAAATCAATACTGAAAATTTCATTAAAATCGGATAATTACCTGATATTTGGTAAAAAAATTTTCCATCCCAAATGTTACGTTAAAATTGTAAACAAGCGCCTAAAACCATTGAAAACAGCCAAAATGGCGGATCGCGTCGAAATTGACCAAAACAAATAGTTTTAAATCTTTTTTAAATAAACTGCATATGTAATTATATATATATATATATATATATATATATATATATTTTTAATGATGGTTATTATGTTACTACTTATCGATTTAGACAAAGTTTAACCTTAAATAATAGATTTAATTATTCTTAATTCGCTTTTAAAACTTGCAGTATCCGATTTTTTTTGCTAGTCCCTACAGTTTTGCATATTAATAATTTTTTTTGGTTAAATCTAATTTTTTTTTTTTTTTTTTTTTTTTTTTGAGTGTATTTTTTTAATGTGGTCTTCTGATTTTTATCTTTCTAGAAATGCAAAAATTAGGGACTGGAATTTTTATTTATTTACAATGTTAACTGATGAAAAAAAAATGTTTTTAAACTTTTTTTTTTTTTTAATAAAATAAACTATTCATTATAAAATTAATTCCTTAACGAAAAAGTGGTAAAAATGTCATTAAAATTGGACAATTTCCTGATTTTTGTTAATTGTTTAAAACTTAAAGAAAAAAATAATTATGTCCTTTTTTGCCAAATTGAACATACCTAATAAAATGTTTTCTGCTTATGGTTAAAGTTCGTGTTGTAAATAATTTAATAAAATCCTTATTCACAATAAAATAGTTTTAAAAAGATTTGACAGAAATCTAATCGGCTAGCACTGGCCTAGGATTTCGATGGGCCCTGGACTTTATGTCAACCCACCAATTAACATGGATAGTAGCGAAAATAAAACCTCAATTAAATGTTGAAATGAATTAGATTATAAAAACATAATTAGTTTATTCATTAAATGTTTCCATATATTTTTATAACCATAGAGGATAAAGTATTGTCACAAATTAAAAACTATTTCACTACTTCGTCAATTGAAAAAGTTTTTCAAAGCCTGACGTATCTTTTTATTTAAAAAAAAGAAGATAAATACAGATTGTTATACTTACTTATTTCTCGTTTCTTCCGTCTGATTTCTTTTCATTAGGACTGTAAAACGTTAAGGAAAAGGTGGAAAATGTATTATTTTCAATAAAACCAAGGATTTCTACTTGAATAAAATTAACATGTGTCGTTTATTTGTAATCAAGACAGAAACAAGGGAGATAATTCTCTGCCTTTTCTCATTTAGCAATATTTAAGTTTCATTTAATGTAATTCTTAAAATTGACAGATGACAAAGTAGAGAAGAAAACAATGATAGGTTAAATTATAAATTCAATAAGATTCGATGTTTAAATAGAATATAAAAGTCATCGAAATACAGGACTTTAACTTAAATGCTAACAACTAGTGAGTATTATTCAACTAAGACAGGTACAAGAGAAACCAGACAAGGACTTTTATTTACTAATAAAATAATCGATGCGTAAAAAAATAAAGGGGCGTAATAATCTTTTTTTCGATTTTTTTTTAATTTAAAATAATTACCAAAAATCAATGAAATTTCAGTACTTTATTCATTAAGGAATTAATTGCATAATGAATAGCTTATCTTATGTTAAAAAAATAAGTTGTTTTTATTCAATCAACATCATGGGGTGGGGTCAACCTTCTTTAGTCTCATTAGAATAGATAAAAAAAAATCCCAGTCCCTAATTTTTACCTTTCTAGAATAATCTAAATGAGTAGACAACCTTAAAAATGTGTCAATACCAAGAAAAAGTTACTTTAAATTTTTTAAAACAAAATATATTTTTTGTCGCGTGTTTTCTGTTTTGGTAGTTTAAAAGATTTTAAATCTTTTAAACTACAAAAAGAAAAAGAAAAAAAAGAACATGCTCTCAAATATATAAGAAAAATAATTCTAATTTAAAAACCGTATTTTCTCTTTGAATTGATGTAAAAAAAGTATTTTCTCTGATTCAACTGACCAATTTTTATTCACTTAAAAATTATTATTATTAATTTAAACGTCTGAAGTGTAGGATGTTGTACATATTTGTAATTTAAGATAAAAAATAAAACTGGTCTTGGGCTGTGAAGAAAATGGCGCCCGAAATTTATTTTTATTTTTATAAGAGTGCAGACCGGAAATGAGGGGGTTGGTGGGAGTGGAGTGGAGTCAAAATAAGCCGAATTTTTTGACAGTCGGCAGTTGTGATTTAGAAGGCAAGCTATTGTGAGCTGAGCACGATATTATATTTGCAATGACTACAGATTTATTCAATCAAGGCATGAACACTTTTAGGGAAGGGAGATAAAAAAATCCTTTTAATTTTAAAACAATTACCAAAAATCAGGGAATTATCCAATTTTAATGAAATTTTCACCAACTTATTTATCAAGGACTTCATTTTATAATGAATAGGTTATTTTATTATAAAAAGAATGAAAAAAAAATTTGTTTTTTTATCAATTTAATATGATGGAGTTGTCGTAAATAAGCAGTATCTTACAACACTCATTTTGCAACATCTGTATCCATTTATGACATTTCCCCGGAATACGGCAGTCAACCATATTCTGAGTCGCACATCACACGTGCATTATCGTACTCTGTTATTTTGTTGAATAAAGCTTGGATAATCTTATCTCCGAGTCTTAGTCTTCATTCCTGACAGAGGTGTTTCATCCTTTGGTCATTTTAATACAAAAAAGTCTAGTCACTAATTTTCACATTTCTAGAAAGATCAAATGCTGATGAACATAGAAAAAAAATAGGAAAATCTAAAAGTAATTTTCTTAAAACTCAAAAAATAATTTTTGGGGCATTTTTTTTTTAAATCTTTAATTTTTTTCTTTCATATTTAAAACAATTTAAAACCATTTTCTTTTTCTTTGAATTGATACAGAAAAAGGGCACCATTGAATTTTTCCGATCCTTTATGATTGGAGTGTTTCCAGTTGAGTGGTTTTGGGAAACACATAGGCCTTCAAAAAAAAAAAAATCTTTTTTAAATAGATGGTATTTTTTTCTTTTGTGATATGTTTGTTCAGTCCCTTTATTTATTTACTCAGACACCCTGTCGGCTGGGGCGTTAGAATGCACCTCTGCAGAGGGGTAAGACTCCTCCAATGGGGCCACCTGTTGGCCGTGGGTGGCGACCCGTGATGTTTAAGGATAGAGCCCAGGTGGATGAGCAGTCCATGACTTGCAATACGCCACTTCAGCCCTATCTTGGGTTAGACGAGCGGTCGGAGAGGCCCCCATTCGATCAATCGGTTGGTCACGTCAAGCCTAGCACCTATGTGATTTTCCCAACCCTATGCCCTTTTATGATATGGGTGCTAGAAGGCGGTGGCTGAGGGTCTGCATGTCCTGGGAATGACGTTAAACTCTATCTGATGGTGAGGTTCCAGTTCTGGAGGTTTGGGGAATGTGGAGCACCCCTTCATCACCATTGCTCCCTGGTCCACTCTGACCCGGAGTGGTAGTACCTGTTAGGGTCCCATCTTTGGGTTAAATAGAAAAACATGAGTTGATTAACAAAATTGTATTATGCATTAAGAATGAATTTATTTCACAACTTTGTCGGCATTAAATGACCCACCGATGTTGATATGCCGTAAAACAAAACAAACCAAACCAAACCTATTTTACTCAGAGCTGAAGATGAAGATAGATTTGTGCTTCCTTCAAGCAGTGCATGAAATATGAATTAGGTTATGTTTTTTTCTTCTCCTAAATCAGTTGCCAACGATGTCTACAGAGTCTATGCTACACTCACTATCTCCTTTTATTTATTAACTTTTACACCCTCAAAAATGGAGAAAAAAAATACAATATCAAATAGCAACCGTATTGACTTATGGGTAATTTTCACCTTTAGTTGGCTAAATTCCTAGCAAATAGGGCAATTAGAGTAACCTCCCTTGATTTTCACTTTGAAACAAGCCGGTAGCCATTTTGAAAGTCTCCGTGCAAAATAAACAAATCTTAGAAACTTTTTTGAAAACAATACAACTGCATGCTTTAACACAAAAATATCATAAAATGTGTTCTTAATAACAATTAAGTTCATTTCAGATAATGCACACACACAATTTTATGCTAGGAATTTAGCCAACTAAAGGTGAAAATTACCAACTTTTGAAGAGATAAGACAATTCCCCATCTTTCAGCTGGAAAGTAGTGAAGGGCCAGTTTAGTTCAGTCGGTAGAGTGTCTGGCTGGGAACCTCAAGGTTCCTGGTTCAATACCGGCTCTCACCAACTCAGCATATGAGTAGCAGAGGGATCTATGCGGTAAAGTGAGGAGCTGATGGTAGGTGTGGTTCTCCACCTCAGTTGCTTAAAACAATCTCCTTATTCTAGTGCAAGTGAAAAGGGGATAGACTCCCTCACTATCTGTCTGATACCAATCCTACCCAATTAATTTATTTATATCTCTACATTATTACATATGTTCCTTAATTTTACAACCATTATCATCTTGTAAAAAATGAGACCGTCTAAATGATCCAAGATGAAATGTGAATCTTGATTATCTGGTGTTGCTTATCCACCTAACTCTTATTTCTCACGAATGTTGTCACCTCAGTTAAATAATGGACCATTCCGTTTTTTATTATAAAGAAAGAATGGTAATAAAATGGTTATGCTATACAGAAAAATTATGATGAGAAAGAAAGAAAAAAAGAAAGAAATTAGGGCAAAGATAGAGAGAGAGGGGGGATGAGCACACAGGAATGATAATGCTAATCTATTTCAATCGAACATAATGAAAAGATGAAAAGAAGGAAAGTAAAAAGTGAGAGAGAGATGAATGAAGAGTATTATACTTTTTACAAATTGAACTATTTTCTTAATGAGGCCTAATAGGCCGAAATGTACATACAGAGATTGATTTTTCTCGATTTGTTTAGCCATACATTTAAATAGGCATTCCCACCTAATTCATTATTAATTAATTAATTTTCAAAATTAGGTACGACTCCAATTAAGCACATATTCTCCAAAAAATAGTTCTTAAGTAAACATATATAACATGTAGCTGTCACTTAAACCCGCCCAACAGGGTGGGGGTCCAGTGGCTTCGGCACTGGATCTTTACAAGTTAATAGCGTCAATCCCAGGGGGCTATCCCCCCAGGCAATACCTGCCCTCTTGACTTAAAGGGGCAGGGCTGGGTTTATTTCCAGTGCCTGATGCGCCCCCCTTGAGGGGGAATGCCGACGGAATCGATGCAATTTTTGTTCTTTCCCACCCATGAGCTTCGGCTTGTGGGTGGGCCCACGTTAAAACGAGGCCGTGGGCCCAGCCCATACAAGTGGGGTATGAGGCAAATACCTGTAGCTGTCACTTAAATCAGTTAGACATATTTCCTCCCAGGTCGAGCACTCATAAAAAGGGGATAGACACCCTTGCTGTTCAGCTGACACGGACAAAAGGCCACTCCATCAACTTTTTATAGGACTTTTCAGATCTTGTGAGGGGGCCAAAGACTTGTCTTAATAACCAAGTTTTAATTCAAAATATGCAAAATAGACCAGCTTCACAAATGCACTGGAAATTAACCTATTCATCAGACCTGAAAAATTCTCCTTCCTTTTGAATAAAATAATCAACGCAACCAGTTAACCAGTCCTATTATTTAAAGACAAACCTTACAATTGTTCTTATTTAGAGAGTAAGACATAGAGAAAAAAAAAATTATGTGATAGAAAAAAGCTGACTTTAGTTTTGAAATCAGCATCCCAATTTTAGTCTAAATAAAATGAAAAATCTAACTTAACAGGAATTGTGTACAAAATTGTCCTCATGTTATTGCTTATAAAAATAAAATTTAAAAAATGTTTTTTGTTAAAATCAACTTATTGTCTGTGTGATATTATAATGGAAGAAGAACATGGTCAGAATAAATAAATAAATGAATAAAAATAGAATATGTTAAAGCCAGGCATAAGTAAATGGGTGGGTGGTTGACCTTTTTACGAACACAAAAGATTAGGCCATAAGGTTTGAGAGGGTTATACGACCACTGTGAAATGGGATCACTTGGTGATAATATCTTAGGCATCTAGGTACTAAAAGCAAAAAGGATTTTTATGAGAAAATCTCTTTTGAAAAAAATAATGGTCGAAGTGTTGAAGACACTAAGTCTAGAAAAAGATTTAATTGCTTTAATTTTAAGGGTTAATGTTGGCTAAGAGTCAGCGATTGAATTTAAGTACTGGCCATCTGTGTGGTCCGGAGAAGATGGGTGGGGGAAGAGTATTTTTACATAAATTCAGCTGAGATCCAGCCCTTGATCAGTTAGAACTCGGGCCGTTGAGGTGTGAAGGTTGACGGTAGAGGAAGCCGATAGACAGCTAGTGATAGAGACAGCAAAGTATCATAGACTCCCTTCTTCCATCCACGTCTTGTTTACAAACTTTGTAGTTGTTTTGTTTTTAATCCTTGTGAACCTGTCTCTGACTCGTGCCCTTCAAATCGGCCAGCACAGAACATCACAACATTTGGGGTCTAGACATTGTGCATCGAAGGTGCAAGAGCGCAGAACAGGTCTTCTCACATCTGCAAAGCTGGTTGTTTATCTTCATTGCTTGAAAGAATAAAGAAAATTAAAAGATAAAAAAGAAAAAGGTCTAGCGATGTCTGTCTTCTGAAACTTAGTATTCTAGACATGTTTAACATACAAACCCTTTACTCATCTAAGTAAAGTAAAAGTAAAGTCGTCAGGGTGGCCTAAAGTCGGTATCAGCCAATCAGTAGCGCTAGACCAAGGATATTGTTTTGCATCTGAGGTGGAGCACCACACCTACCATCAGCTCCTTACTTTACCGCACAAATCCCTGTGCTACTCATACGCTGAGTTGGCAAGCATCTGTTGTATTATTGTATCTGATCCCTTAAGAGTTACTGCCCTTGGAATGGACAGACAGAGAGATAGACAATAAAGATGGTTTCTTAACCCTATACATGTCGTTCCAGTTTCCTCATTTCAATTCAGATAACTTGATAGACCAGTATCAAACTAGGAACCTTGTGATTCCTAGCCAAACGCTCTACCAACTGAGCTAAACCAGCCCTATTCGGTGGTACAATGACAATAGTCGCCGATGGTTACATCGAACGACTAACTTCGATGACAGTAGGGTCACAACACAGAATCGAGCAGCATCGCGAGCCACCATTACGACAGAAAACCGGAGACTAGGACACGCGGGGCATGTTTGTATGAAGTGAGCTTCTGCTAGCCTTTGTTGGAATTTTTTGTGATATAAGGCGTGTGCCAGATGGCTACTTCTAAATATAGACTCGTTGACTACCACGTGACCACCGAAGGCAACCTATTATCCAATCACTGGCAGTGCTGCTGCTGCTGTTGGTGTATTTATACTGCCAGATACTAATCTTAGCTCACTGCTATTTGGATCATCTTGGACGTCGGACCTAAAGGACACTATCCCACAAGGACTTATTGATTTACTTACTTATTTACTTTAAGTTCTTTTACAAATGGAACCAAGGATGGCGGCCAGTTACTCAACAGCCTTATATTATGATTGTCTACAGGACTTTTCTGACCACCAAGGTAATTGAATCCCAAGATTTGGAAGATATCTATAATCCATGTTTATTGTTTTATAATCTAAAACTGTTTTATAACTAATTTCCATGATAACTTTTGTGTAGATAAGCTGTAACTGTTGCTAAATTGATATTAGCTATGCTTTATTTTTATATGGCTATTTTTGTTCATAAATTTAACTATAATACAACCATAATGTCCAGTCTTAGAGTGATTTAGTGGGTTTTATAAATTCCATTTCGTGCTGACCATTAATTACTGCGGTTTATGAGACCCTAAGCAGATATGGGTAATGGGAACTTATATACAAACTGTATTTACACTGCCAATTAAGACAGGCGACACGGTAAGAATTTGTGTGATTTCTTTATTTTTTTCTTTTAGTATTTGCTGTTAAATTTTTATTCAATGTTATTTGTTTCTTCCTTGTACAGTGTTCTTTGTACACATACCAGCGGCAGGTAAATAAGTCACCTCTGACTTACATCTCTTATTTGGTTTCATACAGGGAATTTTCATATTATCTAGGGATGTACAAAATGCAAACCCAAACAACTGTAACTTCTTTAAAAATTATTTTAAAACGTTAATAAAAAAATGGAAAATTATCTTTTTATTGTTTTCTTTAACATTTAATGTAGAGAACAATACCATGTTTATTTATTAAAATTTTTTTTTTAAATATGTTACATATAAGTTTTTATTGTTTATTATTTTTAATATATTTCCTACTAAAGTATAAGTTAGGGTTATTCTCTATGATAGTTCATAAGCGTCATTTTCAGTACAATATCACCAGCAGTGGCAGTTAGCACTAGATGACAGTTTCAGATACAAATATTGTTATGTAAAGGCTCCTGTAATGAAAAAAGACAATTTTTACTGCAAAAATTATTTTCGATATTTTTTTTTTCATATAGCTCCGTTAAAGTGAATCTCATTTTTTATTTACATTTTTTAATACTATTTTTTCTTTTATTTAAAAAAATATGCTAACATTTTGTAGAAAATAATATTACCTACACAGTAACCTCCCTTTGACCATTGTCAAACAGAGTCCATGGGTCTCTTAGCCATAACCTGATGAGAAACCTCATGCGATTGGCTAAGGGCCTTTGTCAGCGACCAATCAGAGCACACATTACGAGGCTCAGTTTGGCCAACAAATTTTGAGGGT
This sequence comes from Doryteuthis pealeii, assembly GCA_023376005.1. NCBI lineage: Eukaryota > Metazoa > Mollusca > Cephalopoda > Myopsida > Loliginidae > Doryteuthis > Doryteuthis pealeii. Next base: position 93,790,715 of record CM042151.1, read on the forward strand.
TGATACCTTCTATCAGCCTCTTTTCACTGACACCACCAACGAGGAACAACGTGTGTCTTTCGCTGACATGGACATCGAAAAGCTCACGAAAGGGCCGGTGATGCGTATAATCAAACAAACGAAGCTAGCAAGACATTCCTACCTGGACAGATAAGTCACACAAACATTATCTTGCAACACAAACCATACTTTTACACCCCACATTATTCAATTGTAACACATTGTAAACACACACATTTGTATCACAAGTTACACATTGTTTCGTATATTGTATCTTATATGCCTTTTATGATAAATGCATTTCATTTTATAAGCCTTGTTGTGTTTGTTACCCCTTAACCTTTAACATTACCCTGTCTTAGCATTGTCTATTTTACTATAATTATTCAGTGAAATGGGAACATTTATACTGGGTAGCTTTCATATTAGGTGTTATAAAACAAGCGTATGGTTGCAAACATTTTTAAATAAACAAAAGTTGGTAGATTTAGAAAGGATATAGTGTTTCTCCTTTTACTTGGTAAGGGATCAGGAGGTGAGTGGGTGTGAATTTGTTTTTGGCTCAGTGACTTGATTGTGTGTGGTGTGGTGATTCAGTGTGGGTAGGTAGATACAGCTGTCCTAAATAGGATGCATGATGCTCTTCTGTGTATCAGTGCCAAAGTCGACTGCAGTTTGCGGCTTTTAGTTGACCGTTTTATAGCCATGTTTGGGATTAAAATCATCTTTAAAAAGCTTGGGTGGAGTTTATGATTGGTTGAAAAAATAACTTCTTTAATTGTCTGTTAATTTAGTTTTTCACCCAGAGGCTTATGTGGAGTCTCATGCACAAAGACATGTTTTGTTCATTGTGTTTGAAGCTACTGTTGGATCAACATCCGGTTACATTTCTTCAACTAAATATATCTTTGTTGGATTCTGTTCCAGAATGTTTTAATTTGTTTTACAATTAGATATGAAGTTTTTTTTTTAGTTAGAAAGATTTCTTAAAATTTTGACTGAGTCATTGCATAGTACATGTTTACTGTCATATATAGTAATTTTTGTTTGTAGTCACAATACTGTAGAATAGTTTGATTTAATATAATTTTCTTGAGGTTATCTTTAGCTTTAATATGAACCAATAAAAATCCCTTACATCTGTTTAGATAGTTCAGAATGAATATACGAAGGTGTACCAAATATATTAAATATTTGATTCAAGATATAACTATACTTACTGTATTGATTTATTGCCAGGTGTAGACTATGTTAAAGTTAGACAATCCCAAAAAATTGAGCTTCTAATTCCCAATATTGGTGGAGTTATTTCAATTTTTAACTCTCCAAAATAGGGAAAAAAATGGTGATTTTTGTAATCTATTTTTGTCTTTAAAATGGGTTCTAGAGCCTCCCTACTCCTAGAAATTGGTTTATCAAAGGTTTTTGAAACATGTAATCCAAATTTTAATAACAAGATCAATAGGTGGGAAAATTCCAATGTGGTATTGCATCAATGATTCTACTCAGAACCCAAGCTACAACATCAGTTAAAATTTTGTACTTTTATGTTTTAAGTGTTTCCATTCCACCATTGAATAAGGTCTCTATGGAGCAAAATAACTGTCAACGTGATATAGAAATGATCAGGATTATATTTGAAATAATATAAAAACAATACTTTCCCTGTTACCAATCATATTGCCTGCAAAATTCTGACAATATACAAAGCTTAATATCAGCAAAATTGACATGGAATAACCCAATAAAAATATCCTATTGAGAAATAATTAGTCATACACAGACCTGGAAATGAAATAATCAAAGAACACTTTGTAATCAAACATTAGATTTAATAAGCTACCGAAACAAAAATAATCTTTTTATAGAAAAACATGTCTGCATTTGTACTAGATCTACTCAATAGGTCACTATAAACCAACGTTGTGTTTTTACATACCAAAATAGTGTCCGAAAAATCAAAAACATACCCATCAAGCCTCATCTCAAATAGGTTATGATATTTCTTGATTGGGAAAATATCATGAAATGGAGGCATGCCCGTTATATTTCATATTTTGACTTTTCATATTGTCTTTCAATATAAATTGGGATGACTGATCAGAGTGAGAAGAGTAGTTGTCAAATTTCTGTCATACAAAGACCTGCCTTGAAGTTATAGAAAAAACAAAACGAGCCATGTGGTGATAGAAAACACGTCTTGCTGTCTTCAGTAATTTTAAAGTGGACAAATGATTCTAATTAGCATTTCTAATTATTTTTCCTTATTTCTAAAAATTTGGATGATTAAAAATGACGTCCAGCGCGAACGCAGACGCCACAAAATTATCACTTCGTTGTTAATTTGACTGTAAATTGTTTTATTTATTTATTTATTCATTTATTTATTTATTAGTCCAATTTAAGTGTATCACTAATAAAATATTACTGGGTTACAGGTTATATATATATATATATATATATATATATATACACATACACACACACACACATATATATATATATATATATATATATTGAGTTGTTAGTGTTTCGCGTATGTTTCTTATATTTGTTTTGAATCTTGTCTGCACACTAATCCTTTGTGTTGAGAACATATTCCACCTCATCATGGCTTCCAGCACATCCTGATCCCAAACCCAGCTTGAGAGATGATGTGGTTAACTGGGTTGAAATAAACATCTCAGCTTCTTTAACAATTGAAATGACCATTAAAAAAATAACCAGTCAAATCAGAAATAGAAGACATCATGTGTGGAGGCTTAGTAAGGATGAACCTTTACAAGACGGGGTCATGTAATAACAGGTGTGGGGATCAGGTGTGTTCGTAAATGTCTTTTCAAATTTGAACTGAGTGAAAATTCTGCTTTGCACACTTCACAAGAAAATGGCTTCTCTCCAGTGTGTATTCGCATGTGTTGTTTCAAACTGCAACTTACTGAAAATGCCGATCCACATATTTCACAGGAAAATGGTTTCTCTCCAGTATGTGTTCGCATGTGGTTTTTCAAATGGGAACTTGTGGAAAAGGCTGATTCACAGATTTCACAAGAAAATGGTTTCTCTCCTGTGTGTATTCGCATGTGTTTTCTCAATTGTGAACGGTCTGAAAATGCTGATGCACAGACTTCACAAGAAAATGGTTTCTCTCCAGTGTGTGTTCGCATATGTGATTTCAAGTGTGAACTCCTAGAAAATGCTGAACCACAAACTTCACAAGAATATGGTCTTTCTCCAGTGTGTGTTCGCATATGAGTTTTCAAACTGAAACATTCTGAAAAAGCTGATCCACACATTTCACAAGTAAATGGCCTCTCTCCAGTGTGTGTTCGCATGTGGCTTTTTAAATGGGAACTCATAGAAAATGCTGATCCACAGACTTCACAAGAATAAGGTCTCTCTCCAGTGTGTGTTCGTATGTGTTTTGTCAAGTAAGAACTACTAGAAAATGCTGATCCACAGACTTCACAAGAAAATGGCCTTTCTCCAGTATGTGTTCGCATGTGGCTTTTCAGATGGGCATTCCTCAAAAATGCTGCTCCACAAGCATCACAAGAAAATGCTTTTTTTACAGCATGTGTTTGCATGTGTGTTTTCAAACTGGAACTCTGTGAAAATGATGACCCACAAACTTTGCAAAAAAATGCTTCCTCTTCAGCATGTGTTTCCATATCTATTTTCAATTCTGAACTTAAAACGTAAAAATGTTGATTGGTACAGTGGAGTAAAGTTGGGTTTCACAGGAGAGTATTTTATAACTTGCTTTATGAAATATATATTTAGGGAAAATGCTCAAGTTTTGAATTGCAATAAACAGAAATTGTCTTGTGAGCTGTCAATACACAGATACACACTTAAAAAGCATACATTTGTTTTCTTAGGAATGTGTTTGAATGTACCTTTTTAAATTCAAAACCAAACCTAACCAATGGTTAAAATTATTTTACCAAAGATTCTTTGTTAAAACCAGAGTGTGTCTTATATTTCTATATATCTTGGATTTCCTCAAATTGTAAATTAGAATTGAGACTTTTATAGTTATATTTGAATTGTCTATCTTTAACTTTTTCAAAAAATTCAGAAAATTCTCCAAGAGTAAATTTGTCTAAATGCTAGAAATAATAATCCCATTACTGTTTGCATGTTTGGCAGGATAAAAGTTTCTTATATGTAACATAACTTTCTGAAGCTGTAAACATTTTCATTCACAACTTTATCTCTGTTGTGGCTGTTATCTGTGAATGAAAAAAAAAATCAAGTATCATTAAAAAAATAAAAAATAACAGGAGACTCATAAATTATTTCAAATAATAATATCACAATCAGCTTATATTTCAATTAACTGGTATGTATAATGGTTTCATTTTTAACCAGAGGGTGTTTCAAGATCATAACAGTCATACTTTTAAGGAACATGAGTATTAATATATTGATTTCATCTTGGAAGATTTGGATGGTCTCATTTTTAACCAGAGGGTGTTTCAAGATCATAACAGTCATACTTTTAAGGAACATGAGTATTAATATATTGATTTCATCTTGGAAGATTTGGATGGTCTCATTTTTAACCAGAGGGTGTTTCAAGATCATAACAGTCATACTTTTAAGGAACATGAGTATTAATATATTGATTTCATCTTGGAAGATTTGGATGGTCTCATTTTTAACCAGAGGGTGTTTCAAGATCATAACAGTCATACTTTTAAGGAACATGAGTATTAATATATTGATTTCATCTTGGAAGATTTGGATGGTCTCATTTTTAACCAGAGGGTGTTTCAAGATCATAACAGTCATACTTTTAAGGAACATGAGTATTAATATATTGATTTCATCTTGGAAGATTTGGATGTCTCATTTTTAACCAGAGGGTGTTTCAAGATCATAACAGTCATACTTTTAAGGAACATGAGTATTAATATATTGATTTCATCTTGGAAGATTTGGATGGTCTCATTTTTAACCAGAGGGTGTTTCAAGATCATAACAGTCATACTTTTAAGGAACATGGATATCAATATATAGATTGACAAATTGGGCTTACTACAATTTTTCTACCATTATATTAAACATATCATCTAAAAATGATAAGACAAATGCATTTTGCTTCTGCTGAAGTCCCCTAGCATAGTGAGGTTCATCACATAAAAGAACCAATAAATTTCTAACTTATATATAACCTCACTTAATACATGCCCATACATGTAAAGAATATGCAAAACAATAGTTTCTCTTTTACACTGATTGCAACCAAATCATGAATTATTACTAAATAAAAACAATTCCTTCTCATGCATACACACATCCATACAAACTTTATAACCAACAACTTTTAAGAACTTTAAGTAAATTCAGTAATCCTTAATAAACATACTCTTTCTATTCATTTTATATTGAATAAACAATAAGTTAAAAATGAATAAGTTCTCTTTTTACATTGATTGCAACAAAATGATGAACAAGTAAAAACAATTCCTTCTTATGTATACATACATATCTATACTGGGTTAGCTCAGTCAGTAGAGCGTTCAGTTAAAACCCACCAGGTTCCTAGTTTGAAACCGGCCCTCGCCAAATCAGCATATGAGTAGCACAGGGATCTGTGCGGTAAAGTAAAGAGGTGATGGTAGGTGTGGCGCTCCACCTCAGATGCAAAATCTATCTCCTTGGTCTAGCACTAGTGAAAAGGGGATAGACTCCCTCGCTGATTGGCTGATACCGACTTTAGGCCACCCCGACAACTTTTACCTACTTTTTATTAATTCAAATTGAATAATAATGTTGCTTGGAAAATATTAAACTAATAAGCTTTTGCCAAAGAATTAACAAGTTAAAACAATTCATTCATATGTGTACACACATCCATACAGTCTTATATCCAGTTTGCTTCTGCTGAAGTTTCCTACTACAGTGAAGGTCATTACATAAAGGAACCAATAAATGTTAAACTTATACAGAAACCTCACTTAATATATGCAAATAAATTACATTTGCATTTTATGCTAATAACCATTCAATCATAAAATGGGATAAATGACAAGAAAAATCCATTTTGCTTTCACTGAAGTTTCCTACTGAAGTGAGGGGCCAACATATGAAGGAACAAATAAATTTCTAACTAATATATAAACCTCACTTAATATATGCCAATACATCACAAGTAAAGAATATATAAAACATAAGTTCTTTTTTTACACTGATTGCAACCAAATTCTGTTTCTGTGACAGCATTCACCCTAAATTGGTTGAGTTGGCTCCAACCAAACAAATTCACTTGTGGTGAATTCATGGAAGGAGTAACAAGGGAATAGGAAATTTACAAGTGGCCCCCAAACCCAACATACATATCTCTTGATATATATCATTCATATTCTCTCTCTTATCCATTCTAATATTCTTATTTAATCATCATACAAATATGCAAATAAGAAAAACACAAACATTTTCAACCCTATCATCTCTTTCTTATTATCTGTCTCTTCATAAAGAATTTAAAAGTTGCATATAGGTAATCTGAACATTAGCTACTTAAATGAGAGTAACCCTCCCTTGTTTTTTTCACTATGAGGAAGCTGTGTGTTTTGTTTTGTAAAAACATGGATTTTTTGACAAATTGGGTATACCTATACTTTTCTAATATACAGGTACTCTCGTAGAAATATTAACATCTTTTTTTTTTTTAAATCACCTCTGGGAGATTCTAAGCATATGTTAACAGGGATGGTGAACATGTGGAGACTGTTTGAAAATATATTAAAGGTATTCCTATAAGGGTGTTAACATTTTTAAATCGATTTAAAAAAAAAGGTTAATATTTCTATGAGAGTACATGTATATTAGAAAAATATAGGTATACCCAATTTATCGAAAAATCCATGTTTTTACAAAACAAAACACATGGCTTCCTCAAAGTGAAAAAAAACAAGAGGAGGTTACTCTCATTTAAGTAGCTAATGTTCAAGATTACCTACCTGCATATATATATATATATATATATATAATCAAAACTTATCAACAAACAAATAAATAAATAAATAATAACATTTTATTTTACAATATATAACTATAACCACTATAATTATTCACCATTATCTAATTTTTCCTAGAAAAATAAAAAAATTAATCAAAACCCAATATTACTTCATTAACGGTTCTTTATCGGTCGTGTCTTGAAAGTGAATTTTTTAAAATTCTATTTTCGAACACTTCAAAAATTCTCCACTTTTTCCAACGATTTTCATTTCAAATAAAGATTCACTCTGATGAAAGTCAAATTTTCTTTGTGTACAGAATATTTTTACATTTTTTTCTATTATTATTATTATTTCATTTCATTTGTTTATTTAATAATAATAATAGTTTGAATAATGTACACATAGATAAACTCCTGACCGAAACACATGTGTAAGTGATATTGATTAAAATTATCCTTTATTATCCATTCTGTACTTTCTTTCCTTTATTCATTCTTTCTCTCTCTATCTCTCTATATATATATATATATTCAGGGTTTGGAAACAGGTCAATGGAATTAGAAGTAGGTTAATGAAATGCAAGAGATTTATTTGGAAATAGGTATGAGGTGGTTCCTAAATAAATACCCCCCCTCCAAAAAAAAATAAATAAATAAATTGACTGCTGTGACTTATCTTTTACTTAAAAGGATCACTTTTACTGAATGAAATCAATTTATTTATTCAAGTACTAATGGTCTGAATTTCTGAGATGAGGCTTGATAATTTGTATTATTTGGATTTTTGAGACTATTGTCCTCATATTTATTGTTATATACACAACGTTTCAGCCTATGTCTCCTCTAATCTCCAATCGGACACATGGTGCAACAGATATAAAGGTTGAGTTAATATAGTTCTAAATGACAATATTCTGTTCAATCCTGGCTGAGGGTGATAATAACATAGAATAGTTAACATAGGTTAACACCTGTACCCAGTGATGGTTAATGGAATGAAAACAATCTACCCATGTGAATTGAATAAATGGTTTGGTTCGAAGTTTCATAAATGTCCCTGAGTCTGAAAAAGTTCCCAAGTTTGACAATCACCTAAAAAAGCCCGGAGGTCACATCAGCCAAAATGTTGTGTAGATAAGAATAAAAATGAGGACAATAGTCTGAATAATTCAAATAATCCAAATTATCAAGCCTCATCTAAAAAAATTCAGAGAAATGATAAAATGGGGTTTATAGAAAACTAAATTATTCTAAGATTAGATATTGTGATGGTATTAAAAAAATGACTAAATAAAAAATAAAGTACAGCTAACAGGTTAATATAGTGACAATTGCAGAGCGAATATTCAATTTTTTGTTTCTGTTGTAAATCGTCGGGGCGGCCTAAAGTCGGTATGAGCCAATCAGTGAGGGAGTCTATCCCCTTTTCACTTGCGCTAGACCAAGGAGGTTGTTTTTGTGTCTGAGGTGGAGCGCCACACCTACCATCAGCTCCTTCCTTTACCGCACAGATCCCTGTGCTACTCATACGCTGAGTTGGCGAGAGGCCGGTATCGAACTAGGAACCTTGTGGTATCTAGCTAAACACTCTACCGACTGAGCTAACCCGGACCCTTTTCTGATGTACTTTAATGATAGACTAGATATTGTAGTGGTAGTTAAATTGATAAACAAAAAATGACTAAATAAAAATAAAGTTGGTTTGGTTTGGTTTATTGATTTTAACGGCATATCAACCCGTCCAGGGTTATATCATGCCCAGCGGTTGGGGTGTTTACATATTGTGTATTCATATATATACTTTTAGTAATTGGTTTTAACAATGTGTTAGCATTATTGGGAATTATATTGTATGGCATTGATTTGTTTCATGTCTATATTCTATGGTATAATTTTATTTCCCTTAAAAAGGAGAAAATATTCCCAATGTCAACATTTTCAAACAGATCCTTCATATTGTTTGCTTTAAAATAATGGTTTCTGATGGGAGCAAAAAATCTGCATTCCATCAATAAGTGTTTAACTGTCAGAGGTGTTTGACATGTTTCACATTGTGGCTGTTGTTCTTGTTTGAGTATATAAGAGTGTGTTAGTTTTGTATGACCAATGCATAATCGGGACATAATGACTTGTTCCTTTCTAGAATTCCTTAAAGTTGGTCTGCAGCCTCCCAAAGTTGGTTTGATTAGGAAGAGTTTATTGTGGATACAGTTATTCCAGTGTTGCTGCCATTTTGTATGAAGGAATCTATTAATTTTAGGTTTCAAGTCAGTATATGGTATTACAACTAACAGATCAATATAGTGACTGTCACAGAGGAAATATTCAATTTATTCTTTCTGATGTACTTTAATGTACTCTTTCAAAAAATGTCCTCCTTTGGATTTTAAAGAAACATTAAAAAGTGAAATGGATTTATATTTGGAGTTCAATGTGCAATAAAAATATTGGGCCAAACAGAACCTTAACTTAGTGATTGTCTTTATGACACTCAATGTTCAATTTACATTTATTTTATTTGATGAATATTTTGCTGAACTGGACCCTGTATTTATGACCGTCTTTGCAAAAATATGTCGGGAGAGAAACAAATTTTTCTATGCATGAATATCTCAAAGAAAATACATCCAATGAGGAAAAAAAATTATAAAGAATATTAACCAACTAAAGAATTTTATTAAAAAGTTTGGACAACATTTAAATAAAATCAGTAATTTTTCAGAACAAAAATTACAAGGTAAATCAACTAAAACTTACAATATTTCAAAATATGTGTAAAAATCATCTTGGCTTTAAGACAAAGGACACAAAGTGACAGTCCAGTTCATTAGTATATTAATACAGTTGCTGGGTAAAGTAAAATTAAATTAACTATTTTGTGTCATGAATTCTTTTGTTACCCGAGTTGGTTTACTTCTAGCAAAAAAGAAAAAAAAAAACAAATGTACCAAACAATATTCTAAATCTTATTATAATGGAGATTTTGTGTCTGACTATAAACGAAACTACGTCACCGTTGATATCCCAATTATTTACGCTAATTCTAAAATATATAGCCATTATGTAATCTTAATTAAAATCTTATCTATTAATGATGTCATTATTAAAGTATAGCTCAAAACAGTGCATATTTAGAATCCTGCAAAGTGCGTTATATATCACAAAGAAATAAAGGTTTACAAGGTATAAGGTGTGGATAATATTCATACTGGAATTAAGAAAACCAGATTTAATAAATTATTACTTGGTGTTATTCAATTCTAATATCAGTGTTTTATTCTCAAATGTATTAAAGACAAAAACAAGAATAACTGTAATATTTTTTATATACTATTATATTTAGTTTTGTCACACTTTTTAATCTAATGTAATATTTTATTATATTAAAACTTAAATACTTGCACCCTGAGGAATTTATGCTTTTGTTAGCCAGTACAATGTAATTTTCTTTTAGATTATTAGTGAAAAAATTATACATTAATATTTATTCTATTTAAAAGGGATGGGGGCCTAACATTTCAATTGAGTTTTCTCTAAAAAAATAATTAGATAACCATACTAAAGTAGGCTTGTTATTAAATAAATATTTGTTTTTAGAATCTTAAAATATGAAATTTAAAGTTTAATGATTTATATTTTAGATGAATTTTATCTATTAATTAGGTATATAAATTGTTGCTTTCAAGGCGCATATAGATGACATGTAAGGTAATATTTATTTTAAAGAATTTCAATTTCTTTCAATTGAATCATTTTGATTGAAATAATTCAGTAATTTAAAAGAAAGAATTTGTTGATTAATAAGTCAACACATAAAATTTTAATAAAATCAGAAAATTCGCGATTGCAAAAAATTTACCAAAAATCAGGTAATAATCCGATTTTAATGAAATTTTCAGTATTGATTTATCAATTAATGAATTTTATAATGCATCAGTTATTTCATTTCAAAACTTTAATTTAGTATTTTTGCAATGAAAAATAAATATATAAAATTCATTTAAAATATGAAAAGCCTGATGTTAAGTTTAAAATGTTATATTTTTAGATTCTAGAAATAAATATCTATTTAATGAAAACCTTATTTTAGATACATAAAATAATAAGTTTTGAAGAAAAACTCGATTGAAAATGTACCCCCCCCTTTTTTAAGCAGAAAAAATATCAATGTATAATTTTTTCTTTTATAAGATAATAGCCAATTAAATAATTATCGAAATGAGTAAAAAAAGAAATCTCCAAAAAATTAATTATTTATTATTTTTTTACATTTTATTTTTCAATTTTCGGTACTTATTTTCTCATAGAAAAGCCACCGTAATGTTTTTTTTTCTATTCATATCTTTTATCTCATTATTTATACTGTAATTAGTACCGAAAATGACCAACTCGAAAAAATGTGACGCCCTTAAAATAAGGGGGGGGGTCAAAATTAAGTGACCTGAAAAAATGAGAAAGTTTTGAAATAAAATAAATAATGCATTAGAAAGATCATTCATTGATAAATAGTAGGTACCACCAATTTGACCCTGTGCAATTTACCCCCCCTACATTTAACACAATGAAACTTGCAGAAAAAATAATATTTTCTTGAAAAGATTTTTTCCATTCGAAAGAAAAAACATTAAATAAACTCCTGATGATTTTTAAAAAATTTTATCAGCTTATGAAAATAATGAAAATTATGATTGAAAAACAATGTTTTCATTTTTGCACTGTTAAATCAACTGAAATTTAACGTAGTTAAAAACAAGTTACGATAAGATGATTTTTTAAAAATTCTATGAAAAATCAATTAATAATCTGATTTTCCCGAAAATTTCCATAAATGTTTACCATTGGATGTAAATACATCTGAAATAGTTTTTTTCTAAAATATATTAGGGGAAATATTTTTTACGAGGTCTATTCCCCCCCCTATTTTATTTTATAAGATAAAAAAAAATGACGCGTCAGAAAAAATTTTTTTTCTTTTTTTCTATAAAGATAAGAGTCTGAATAACTATATCAATGAAATTGTATGAATGTACAACGTCTAGTTTTTGAGGAAAAATTAATGAAATCGGAAATAAAAAGTGCAAAAAAATGTCATAATATTAATATTTCAAAACTTTTTTTGCTTTTATAATTGGTATGTACTATATTCTATTAAATTGTCAAAAAAAAAAAAATTTTTTTTAAGAAATTAATTTTTAAGAGATTTTCAATCTTTTGTGTGATTAAATATTTTTATTTTCTGCGTGAAATAAATTAAATTTTTTTTTTCCTGCGTCAAAAATCGAATTTTTCACAGATATTTAAAAATATGAATTTTATAATTCAGGTGCACTAAACATTGGTCCGATACGAGCTCGATTAATATTTTTAAAAGAATTTGTAATTTTTGCTGTTGAATAGTAATGTGTGATCCTTAGAATGTACGGAAGAGCATTGCTGACATTTGTTTTACAAAGAGACGAGACGCTTCTAAGTAACCAAAGTTTGTTCCTGTTAGGCTGACAGTGTTAGCGTGAAAAAAATTATTTTATTTAACTTTTTTCAATAATTAAAATAAAAAGTAAGTATAATAGATTATTTTATCAGTTTTTCTCTTAGAAAAAATATTCAAATTTTCATTCCATACTTTTACGGGTTATCGTAAAAGGGAAATAATTAGTAACTTTTCTGTCTATATTACGGTCTGAAAATTACCCTTTCGCATGTAATTCGGGCAGGTTTGTTTATTTTTTAAGATAACGATGTAATTTTCCCCAATCGGATAATTTGATCTTTGAATTAACTATTTTTCTTTGTAACAACCCTGTACGATCTTTTTTTTACGAGATTTTTGATAAACAAAGTTCGGAAATATCTATTTCCGTTTTATTCAAGATGGCATAAACGGTCTGGTGGTACCTAATAAATAGTAACTAAAAATTTCATTAAAATCCGATAATTTCCTGATTTTTGGTAAATTATTTTCTGTAGGGGGGGCTAAAGTCATTTTGTCAAAAACGCATTTTAGGCTCATTTTACCAGTACCTACTTTGTACATATGTATTTAAAGTTTTTTTGTTATTGATTTCTAAGAAGAAACTTTTAAAATTATTTTAAAAACTTAAGAAGGTTTGTTTTGAGTGCGTCATAAATCTTCACTTCTTAGCTATTTTTGAGGTGAATTTAATTGTTTAGATTGTATCAAAAATAAATTAAATTACATATGTAATATTATTTTGTTGTTTTTCTTTTTATGGGTGGTCATTATGTTACTTAGTAACATCGCCCATTCTGGTGGTACCTAGTCTAGACACAGAAAATTAATCTTGTCTTTTTTTTAATCAGTCAAAATTACAGTAAACGGTTTTACAAATTTAATTCGAAGAAAAAAACTCGAAGATTGTCCCTTTTGAAATAAATTCCTAACCTAGTGATAGTCTAAAAAATGTTCAAGTTAACTACCTTTTTCCGTTAATGGATAAAAATAACATTGAATATATGTTTTCTCGTTAACTTTAACGTTCGTGTTGTATTTATTTAATAAAATCATTGTTTATATTATAAATGATGATTTTATTAAATACTTTTTATAAACTTTATAATAAAATAGTTTTCAAATATTTGACGGAAATTTAATCAGCTAATAAATAGTGGCCTAATGTTTCCATATAGGTTAGTATTTATGCCATCCCCATCTTAGTTAATTTAACTCAGGTAACAGTGAAAATAAAATATCAATTAAATCTTGAAAACAATTATAATGATAATTTTGATTTTTTTTTGTCGTCTGGTCCACCTGCCCTAATATACGCTATGTTTTTGTTTGCAAAAACATAGCGTAAATTAGTGCAGGGGCCGGGAAGACATAAATAAAATAAAATAAAATAAAAATTATCATGTTATTTTCAAAATATCAGTTTTTAAAAGATTCCAAATATTTTTATATTTATAGTGTCAAAAATTTCAAATACATTTCACTTTTTTGTCAGTGAAAAAAATACTGTAAATTACGTATTAATTAAGAAAAATAACAACAATGTTATACTTACTTTTCTCTTTTCTTTCGTCTGATTTCTTTTTCTTTACGGCTATACATTACGAAAAAAACGGAGAAGAAATGAAATATTCTAAATAAACTAATGTTTTCTGATTGAATTATTATTTTTTTATTTTTTTAAGTGGTGTTCATTTGCAGTCACTATAGAAATGTTTTTGTTAAAGAGCGGTAAACAAGGGAGATAATACAGATCCTGATTATAGTAAGATTTATTCAATGTAATCCTTAAAACTAGGTTTGGGCAAAAATACCAAAGGGGGGTAAAAAAAAATATTTTAATTTCTTAATTTTAAAACAATTACCAAAAATCAAGGAATTGTCTTATTCTAATGAAATTTTCACCGCTTTATTTTTTAACGATTTTTATAATCAGTCAATTTTATTAAAAAAAATTTAAAAAAATTTTTTTTTATCAATTTAGAATGTTGTGGGAAGGTAAGCTTTGGTCATATGAAGAAAGAAACATTCTGGGACATAACTTTTACATTCATAGAAAGATGAAATCATGAAGAACATATAAAAAATATTATTGTTTTTTTTTTTTTTTTTTGTTATTTTGTTTGATGAATCAATACAAGTAGTAACTTTCATAACTTTAAATTTAAAATTCCGAGATGCGAAAATCTATTATTATACTAAAGCTGAGTTAGTCAACTTTTGCTTCCTAAAGGCTTTTTTACTGTTTAGTTTATTGACACAAGAATTATACTACATTATTCCTTACTTTTAAGATTGAATTATGTTTGAAAAAATTCTGTTTTAATTGGTTCTAATTAGTCGTAATTTGCAATTAAGTAAAAAAAACGACCAATCTCTTACTTTACTCTCTGTCTATCTCTTTCTTCCCCTTTATGTATCTTGACTACCTCCTCATTATATAATTTTAGTTTAGAGAGAGAGAGAGAGAGAGAGAGAGAGAGAGAGAGAGAGAGAGAGAGAGAGAGAGAGAGAGATGGGAGAATTTGAAATGTATTTTTGTGTTAAATTTCACAACCAGCAACCTATAGCTTAAATGAGGTCAGACATTTACTTTCTTAGAAAGCTTACAAAATTACTTTGAGTTTTTTTTATTTATTTTATTTGCTTTGCTAACTCCCTTTTCCCTAATCTTAATTATGTACCAAGAGTTGAATGGGTAACCCAATGGGTCATGTTTTGTCTAGTAATATATATTTTTGTCTTTCTGCTATTGTGGCTTACAGAACATTACCCTACTACAGAGAATACATAAGATCTAAATTTTATTCAAAAAGAAAATGTACTTTTACTTAGGACACATCAACAACAACAAACAATAAAAAATAAAATAAAAAATGCTCTTGATCATTAATGAAAAATAACCTTTGATAAAAGAAAAATGAATGTTTTCTATTTCAATTGAGAATACTTGCAAGAATAGAGCATAAGTATTTAAGTTTTAATGTTATGAAATATACTAAATTAGAAAGACTAAGGAAATTAAATAAGAACACACATAAAGAGATTACACTTATTTTAATTGTATCTTAATTGGTTTCTATTTAAAATCATTCTTAGGATTGATTTTAATACTTCAGAGAATAGAACAATAATATTAGAGATCAATAATACAAAGTAGTTATTTATTAAACCCGGTTTTGTTAAAACCAGTACGCAAATCAACCACACCATACATTATGTAAACCTTTATTTCTTTGAGATATATAAGACACATTGCAGGATTTTAAACCCACTAATAACCAGGCCATCAGCTACCGGACTGTTAGTGTTAGGTTAACAGCATGACCCCAGGGGGCCATCCCCTCGAGCAACACATGCCCTCTTGATTTAAAGGGGGCAGGGCTGAGTTTATTGCCCAGTGCCTGAGGAGCTCCCTGTGAGGGGGAATCCCGATGGGATCAACACATTTTTTGCACCTGTTATCCCATGAGCTTCGGCTCGTGGGTTGTCCCACATTAAAAGATCTTGAGTCATACCTGTATATGTAGGATGTGAGGTAAATATCTTAATAACATGGACTGTTTTGAGGCAAATCTAACTAAGATTTTCATAGAGACATCATTAATAAATAAGATCTATTCTATGTATCCAGTGATTTTGACAATAATATAAATATCGCGACTCCTACTTCGCCGCTTATATCTTTTCCAAAGTGTATGAACGACTTTTCGTCTCACGTAGTCTAACTCCCTCTGGCATAGAATAACAAACACCGTGGATAAGGTAGTCTCTTTAATTTTCAGAAAGTGTAAAAAAATAGGAAAGAAAACAGGTTTAATAGAAAAACGGAAGCAAGTTCATAGATAAAGACGGTGAAATAATAATGACATACAATAACACCACCAAACAGGCTTAGAAGTTAAGAAAGGTACAAACGAGGGGGGCAGAGTCTATGAGAGAAAGTCAATCGAGCGACAAGGGAGTGAACATTACAAAATCTTTCTTAGTGTACAAGTTTCAGCGAAACGTCAAATAATATAGTCAGATACGCGAGGTAAAAGTCTATTACAAATTTAATAAGAAGGTTACTGAGAGTCAAGTGACGTACCTGTTCTCTTTAAAGAAGAACACAGAAAGGGAATTGAACGCGTCCGGCAATGCAGAACCAGTGTGGATCAAGCCTTGAATTTACCGCGGAATAACGATAACCGGAAATGAGCGGTTGAAAGGCAAATAGTACGCTATTTACAAAATAACACAATTGGTCTAAGGGACGTAACTCTTACCGCAGAATCGTAAATTACAAGCCGAGACAATAAATTTGACACTCATTGATAAACTTACACAATTCTTTAGGGTATTATGATATAAGCAGTGGCTTAATTTTCGTTATAGACAGACAGGCACTGAGAATTTCCATTATGAAAAGGTTGTATATTTTTGGAATTCTAAATAAAATTTGGTAATTTATGAGGAAGTGCGTCCCGTCTCCCGTCTCAAAAACCTCTACCCGGTGACTATCAAAATAACAACCCCAGCTCGTTGTAATTCTTGTTTATTTATCGTAATTTGTCGTAATTCTTGTTTAGATATGAAGATGGATATATAGTTTTGAATAGACTGAGATAGATAGATAGATAAACAAACAAAATAATCATTATCAGATAGATACGAACAAATGGAGATAGATAGATATTTTCGACAAGTAAATGTATTGGGGGGGGGGTCGCTTCTTTTTTTTGTCGTAATTCTTGTTTATTTAAACTAAAAACAAGTCATTAAACAAACATGAATAAAAAAATCTTAGTATTTAAAGTAATATAGATAAATATGAACAAATTGAGATAGATAGATAGATAGATGGATAGTTTTGAATAGACTGAGCTGGGTTGTTATTTTAATAGTTACCGGGCAGCAACTCTTGAGGCAGGAGACCGGGACGGACTTCCTCATAAATTACCTAAAATTTGTTTACAGAAATTACCAAGAAATAGATAATGCAACTTTTTTTTGTTCATTTAAGGATTCTATATTTTAGGTATGTTATGGTCTATGAGTGGAGTAAAATGATTTTAATAAAACCAGTTAGAGAGGAAAATAATTTAGCAAATTATATAAACTAAATGATTTAATATATAAATAATATATAAATAATAATATATAAATAATAATATAATAAATAATAATAAATATAATAATAAATATATAAATAATAATAAATATATAAATAATAATAAATATAATAATAAATATATAAATATATAAACTCTTATAAATATATAAATATATAATATTATAAATATAATAATAAATATATAATAATATATAAATAATAATATATAAATAATATATAAATAATAATATAATAGTTAAAATTAAAATGATTTTAATAAAACCAGTGAGAGAGGAAAATAATTTAGCAAATTCTCATCATATTATGTTATGGCCCAAATAAAAGAAATCTACAGAAAGAAATTACAACACCTGTCCCAGAGTTCAGACCCTACCAGCCCTCCCTAAATGGGGACAAGGTTTATATCCAAGACAAGTTTGGTGGGGTCACATTAAGTCTAGCCAAAACTCGGTCATATCAAGTCATAACTGAATCAGGTTGGTTGGTTGGCTGGTTGGTTGGTTTTTACGGCTTATCAAATGCTGGGTTAAATACTGATGTAGCGATTGTCTTCTCTTGTTGGGAGGGAGTTGAGTGAAAAAGGGTTATCTTTCCCTGCCGCCAGGGTTTGCTAGTTAGCATTACTACCTGTCTATTTAAACTCAGCCTGGGAAGCTCTCTCTCTCTCTCCCCATCTCTCTCTCTCTCTCTCTCTCTCTCTCTCTCTCTCTCTCTCTCTCTCTCTCTCTTTCATCTGACATCTCCAAAGATAAACTAGACAAACTGTGTCTGTCCATTAAGGCTTGTAGGACGCCTTGCCTCCCAATTATACAGTAAGTGATTCTCCTATTCTCCATTTAGTAGCCTCAAGATTAACTCTATATGAACTCTTTCTTCCTTCCTCAGGACATTCATCATGTTTTGTATCAGTATTTTATGTTAAATGTGCCCAGACAATAAAGTCTGTATTGTTGTTATATGTACCTCTTTGTTGGATTCCTTTGTATATGTTCACCTACGTTCATCCTGTTTTGTATCTGTATTTTATGTTAAATGTGCCCAGACAATAAAGTCTGTATTGTTGTTATATGTACCTCTTTGTTGGATTCCTTTGCATATGTTCACCTACGTTCATCCTGTTTTGTATCTGTATTTTATGTTAAATGTGCTCAGACAATAAAGTCTGTATTGTTGTTATGTACCTCTTCGTCGGATTTTGTTACATATATATTCACCTACGTTCAGAGCTTTTTCTGAAGCCTCCTAATGTATTATAAGAAGTAGTTTTAGCCACTAAAGGTAAAACACATTTAATTCATATACTGAAGAGGTTTTTGTTTTATTCATTCTTGTTGGGTTTTCCAATTTGTTTTTATTTTTATTCATTTAACCCATAGGTCAGATGTAAGAGGTTCAGTCATTAGCAGTTAGTAAGTTAGCGTTATTTGAAACCGAAAACACTGTAGCTAAAATCTTTTAGGAAAAAACAAACGACAAAAAAAAAGAAAATTAAACTCGAAGCAAAAAGCAATAACAACAAAATAAAAAAAAAAGCCAGACAAATGGTCGGATGAAAAATCTGTGGAATCATTTTTTGTTTTTGTTTTATGGAGCAACTTTATTTATAAGCTGAAAAAAATGAAAATAAGAAATAAAGATAGAAAGCTACCAAACATTGTACACGTTTGATAACTTTTTTTTTTTTTTTTCTTTTAAATATTCAACAAAATTTTTCCTTTGGAGTTAATCATCTTTTTGTTTCCGTTCCGATTCGTATCTTCCCAACTGATTCATCTGTAACGTTGTGTATATCTGGTCACAGTACCCAAAGCGATATATTCACCGTACTAAAAATGTCTTCACCACGTGGCGGTCATCTTGTTGATAAAAATTACAACGCGAGAAATATGTAGTCACAACTGCTAGCCTTTATTATCGTGCTCGTCTCGTGGGTTCGTATCAGACAGGAGGAAAGTGCAGAGAGACAGGGAGAGAGAACTATTAAATTACCGTCATCCCACATGGGACCAAGGGCAGGTCTTAACCCTACGCTGTCCCAAATCGAAAAGAGACCGGTCCCTTTCTTCGTTGTTCCACGTCACCACGTGACTTCCGGTTCCGGTCAACACCCGAAATTCTCCATTTGGGAGGTCACGCTCCGGTCAAACTGTTTTGTGTTCATTAAAAACCTTTACTCTCTCACTTATTTCTTTCTTCCTCCCCCTTCCATTAGTAGTCCTTGCCAAATTCAATCTTGTTAAACATCTTCTACGGAGAGTTTTTCATTGATTTCCACTGTTAAACA
Source organism: Doryteuthis pealeii (assembly GCA_023376005.1). Taxonomy (NCBI): domain Eukaryota; kingdom Metazoa; phylum Mollusca; class Cephalopoda; order Myopsida; family Loliginidae; genus Doryteuthis; species Doryteuthis pealeii. The sequence goes on from CM042151.1 coordinate 93,810,558, forward strand.
ATTTGGGGATGAATCAGTTTATGTCTTTTATGTGGGTACTTGACATAGATGTTCCCCTTCCTTCTGTACAGATTGTACCCCCAAGGAAAGCTGAAGAATGGATTGGCTGAAACTTTATGGTAAAAAAAAAACACTACTTAGAATGAAAGCTTCTTGTTTAAATTTAACCCACGGGTCAGAGTGGATATGGGAGTAATGACATGAAGGTGTACTCTACACTCCCCAGAGCTCCAGAAATGAAATCTCACCACTAGATGCAGCTTAGCATTGAAGAATAATTAAAGTTCCAATTACCGTCGAACTTGGAAGACAAGGCAACAAACGATATTAACTTAAATACAAACCCGAATGTCACAAAGTCTACTGCAGAATGACAGGATATATATAAGACTCCACAATGTCATTCAAATCAAGCAGTCAAGCAGCCAATCAGAACTCAAGGAATGGAATGACCCAAATCACCCAAATTCATGAATGGGTCATTCTTGATTTCTATATATACTAACTGTCTTGGACACTGCTTAAGTGATACTTAGCTGCTGTTATTCAAACCAACAGTAGACTTACTGATTTCAATAAGCATCATAACCACAACACTAAGACCCTAGGCCACTGCTTTCTAGCACATATGATAAAAAGGGTTAGGGGTTGCCATAAGAACAATAGGGCTGGGACTGATATATAGGTGTTAGGGCTTGACATGACCAGCTGACTGATCAGAGGGGGGATTTCTGACCACCTGTTTAGCCCAAGTAAGGGACAAAGTGGAGTGTTGCATGTCATGGACTGCTCAGCCTCCAGGAGTTTGTCCTTAAGCAACACGGGTCACCACTGAAGATCAAAAGGTGACCCCATGCAGAGGTGCAGTCAGCATATTCTATTGCTCCAGCTGACAGGGTTGATGATATGGAGAAACTATCACAAATAGGACAAAGGAAATAATATATATAAATATTTGCAGTATTTTTGTATGATTTTTAAAAAGGTCCTTAAAGAGGCCATCTAACACATTATTCCTAAAGTCTAACCTCTCCTCATTGTTGCAGGGGTTTGTAAACTTGAAGTGTCAAGACCATGCCGTTGAAAACTTCCAGATAGAGTCACCCAAGGTGGACAGTGGTACTCGGGCCACAACCCGGTAAAAGGGGCTCTGGCAAAAATGAAAAAGGCGTTTCCATCATCATCCTGAATTAATGGCTTTTGGTGCACTTGTCACTGTGACTGTGGAAAACCTGTGACAAACAAAGGTATCTCCTTCCCCTGACTGAGATATGCATCTGGGGTTTGGGGACTGCTTCCATGAATTCACCACAGGTGAATTCGTTGGTTGCAGCCAGCTTAATCGACCCAGGGTGAATGCCATTACAGAACAGAAAAGACGGGTAAGGATTATCTGATCCTGAAACCATGACTGAGTGAACATCAGATAAAGGATTTGTTGGCCGCACATCTTTGTTTTCTTGCAGTAACAGCCTGATATATATATATATATATATATATATATATATATAACTTATATTGGTGCAACTGAAAACAATTGGAAAAATAGGTGATATAATCATAATTTAAGCTTTAACAACAGAAAATATACAAACAGTACTACCTTATCCAAATATGTGTGGCACATTAAAGATACAGCAGGCATAATACCTCTGATAAAATGGGAAATTATAAAAAAGGCCCAGGCATACAAAGGCGGCCAGCATAAATGCGATCTCTGCATGGAAGAAAAATTGTGTACCCTACAAAATACAAACACAAATTTATTGAACAAGTGAACTCGTTTCGAAATGCAAATTTTTATTGTGCCACTTACCACCTGATCCTAATTAATCCCTAAATTTTCACCCCCCTTTTATTAAAGAAAAAAGAAAAAAAAATCATCTGGACAACACGTGCATTAAGACCAAAGCAAGTTTGTTTTATTTTCCTTTTTTTATACAACTTTAGCGCTATAACATTCTATCGCATGAACACACTTCACGTTATAGAAATGCTAAACAAGCTAGAGTTTTTTTTTAAAAAAGAACTTTAGCGTTATAACATTCCATTACATGAACACGCTCCATGTTTATATAAATGCTAAAAAAACTACTAGTTTTTTAAAATCTCAACCATTTGACTCTCGTCTGAGGATTGCATAAGCATGAAACTAATAGTAACGTGATAATAATATCCATAATATAATATATTATCGATTGGTATATATATATATATATATATATATATATATATATATATATATATATGCTGTAGATAGAAGGAAAGTGTCAAGCCCCGGCACCGCCACCACCACATGTATTTAAACGTATGCTTTGCTTTAATAAAGTCTCAGATGGCTGAGGAAGTCTGTGAATACAGACGAAACGTATCACCCTGTGACTTGTTTGAGTTGATCATTTCTTGACCACTTTCCTTCTATCTACAGCATATCGTCGGATCCTAAACCCATCCACCCTTCCTTCATATATATATATATATATATATATATATATATATAATATATATACACCAACCCCTCCACATAAGTAAGATGTGACATAAGGTCAATTTCTAAGTGGAGTTTAACATGTTTGAATTTAGTTTTCCTTTTCCTAAACTTGTTACTTAGCCATGGTTAAAGAGCCCAGTCTGTCCTATTATTTACCCATAGCTGGACAGAAAGTAGTTGGATGCATACCTTTCCCAAGGGTATTAGCACTATGGGAAATGCAAACAGCCTTGCCCAGTATTGGAACTCAGGTTGACGAGTTCATTTCCTATGACTCTAACCATTACACCACACACCTCCATATATATATATATATATATATATATATATATATATATATATATATAATGTTTCCCCGGCATTCATTATATATGCTGTAAAAATATCTGAGGTAGGGTTTATCGTCCTTGTCTACAAGCCTCACTATCAAACCAACCAATCACATCCCAGCATACTTTGGCAGCGAAGCCAGAGACAAATTCTTCCTCTTTCTGATCCACCAGCACCGGAGTTGGATGACGAAAAAGGATGTGTCTTATATCTGTCATAACAGAAATATATATCTCTTATGATTCACAATCCTTATTTCACAATATATCCACTCGCTAACAAAGCAAAACAAAACACGAGTCACGGACGCCTACCAGCGGAAGTTAACCCAACGGTACCCTAAAACAAAGTGACCAAATTGACGCAGTTCTGTGCATAGGCTCGGATTGAGTTACGCTTGAAAGGAATTCCAAAACAACAAAAAATAATATCATAAACGGAATCCGGATTTTTGGCGAAAGGAGATTACTACTAATCTTTTAACGACTACCACATCCATATTCAACACTTGTTTATTCTTAATAAACGATATAAATCCAAAACATTGTTGTCCATTTTTCCTTTTGCAAACCATACACGCATATAAAATACTTCATTTTATTTCAATAATCATCCTCCAGTCTAAAGTGGGATGTAAATACTATGCATAAAGAAATCAAGTGTTAGACCCAGGAAGGGGGCCCCTAATTTTTTTTTAATTTTAAAGGAAAATTTTTGAAAAAAGAAACGTTTTTTTTTCTGAAGTCTGCAGATGAGCATTTTTTTTTTTTAGTTCATTACAGTTTGAAAAAAAAAAAAACACATATGAACACAGACACTAGAGACCAAAATTTTTCTTGTAAAGTCAGTAGATCAAACAATTCCACTTTGAGAAGACACATGTAAAGACAGTGGAGAATATCCATTTTCTTGTCAAGTCAGTAGATCAAACAATTCCACTTTGAGAAGACACATGTAAAGACAGTGGAGAATATCCATTTTCTTGTCAAGTCTGTGGATCAGCATTTTCAGTCGATTCCAGTTTGCAAAAACACGGGAACCTACAATGGAACGAGACCACTTTCTTGTGAACAGTGTGGATCAGTATTTTTTTTTTTTTATAGAAGTCACATTTAAAATCAACTTGAAACATATACAAACTATTTTCTTGTGAAGTATTTCTTCTACAGAATTTTATGGTTTTAAAAAATCATTTCTAATTAATAAGAATCATTTTATTTGCACACATACATATGTTATGAAACATTCCTATTTAACACCAATAATTTGCAAGCAATTTTTTATAATAATAATCCTTAGTAAAAAAATTATAACTTGAAGTAACTCTTCTTTATAATTGGCAGAATTATACGTTATCTAATATTCATATCTAATAAAAATAATTTTCAAACAAATTTATTTGAACTATAGATAGTTTTGCATTGTCTTTGCATGTAGCTTTTTAAATCACGCCTTAAAAAATGCTTATCAATAGAATTCATAAAAGAATGTTTTCTCCTAGTGTGTGATTTTTTAAAAAATACGTAATCCTAAAAATGCTGATCCACAAACTCCATAAGAAAATTGTTTCCCTTCAGTGTATCTTTGCATGTGGTTTTTAAGATAGGAACTAAAAAAATGCTGATCCACAGACTCCACAAGAAAATTGTTTCTCTCCAATGTATCTTTGCATGTGTCTTCTCAAAACAGAATCCTGTGAGAATACTGACCTGCAGATTTTCCTAGAAAATAGCTTCTCTCCAGTGTGTGTTTGCATCTAACCTTTCAATTCATACCTCCGCAAAAATGTTGATCCACACAGTTCACAACAAAATGTTCTCTCTCCAATGAATGTTTGCATGTTTTCTCAAAGAGAAATGGACTGCATATGCTGATTCGCAGACTCCACAAAATCTTTTTTATAATTTTTTAAAAACATTTTTTAGGGACCAAGCAGCTCCTTCTTGAGGCTAACACTTGATTCTTTTATGTATAGTATTTATATCCTACTTATATCCAGGGTTCGTTTTAGGATGGAGGATGTTCCTTTCATAGCTGCTATTTGTACTTCATAGCAACTTGGTTTACCAGTTATTGTGTCAATGTATTTTCTTTGCTTGACCAACCTGGTTGCCCTTACACTAACTGGTATAATATTGATTTCTTCCTCTCCAATGTTGCAGGTGACTTTTTAAATGGGAAATTATAAAAATGCTGATTGACAGATGTTGAAAAAAGTAGTGTCTCTCCTATGTGTGTTTTAAAACTGAAAATCTCTCTTTAAAAAAATGCTTTTCCACAAACTTTGTAAGAAAACCCTTTCTCTTCAGAGTGTGCTTCTATATCTGTTTTCAATTCTGCACTACACTCATGAACAAAATAAATGGGTCAAGCAAGTATTATACATTTTATTGTACAAAAAGCTAAATTAAACAAAATACAATTCAACAAAAAACAAAAACGAGTCTTATATACACAGAACAAGACATTTACTTTAATAAATGCTTAGTATGGAATCGCTTTCCTCTTTGATTTCTTTAAAAGATTAATCCTTTTAACTATGCTCTCAACCAACTTGGAACATTGTGAAGAGGGGATTCTATTCCATTCATTTTGCAAAGATTCCCACAGTTTTTTTTGTTCGAAAAGGTTCTTCCAGCCAATGCATGAGATATTATGGCCCAAATATTCTCGATTGGGTTTAAATCGGGGCTTTGGCCAGGCCAAAACATCACATCAATTGAATTATCGGCAAGCCATTTCTTAGTGACTTTAGCGTGTGTGCAGGTGCATTATCTTGTTGAAAAATAATGTTATGGGATATTCCCAGCTTCTGGATACTTGGAAACAGTCCTGTTTCTAATATTCGAATGTATTACTTTGCATTGATTGACGCCTCACATCTAATAAGTTCACCAACTCCTGCGGCATTAAAAGTTACCCATACCATTATCCCTCCATTCCCGTGTTTCACTGTCGTTTTTATGCAACTTGGCGATAATCTTTCTCCGGATCTTCAAATGCAGCGTTCGGGAGCATCACTAAATAGACAAAATCTTGATTCATTGGACCAGAAAACATTCCTAAACCATTCTGTATCTTTCTTGCCCTAACACGAGACAAATGTCTTTCTATAATTGATGTTCTTTTTAGATAATAATGGCTTCTTTGTGCACCTTTTTGAAGAAAATCCCATTTCCTTCAATCGTCTAGATATTGTCATTCTAGAAATGGAATTTCCATCCACTGTTTTGAATTGTTTGCTATGGTCAACATAAGTTTTCTTTCGGTCCTTCAAAACAGTCATTTTAAGCCTGTGGTCATCCTTCACAGTGAATGCTCTAGGGCGACCAGATCCAGATTTCCTTTTTACTGAACCTTCGATTTTGAACCTTTGACCAATTCGCTTCACAGCAGAGAGAGATGTTGTCACATTTTCTTTTTTCAAAATAGCGAAAATCTGCTTGTAAGTCATATTAGACTGCCTTAATCCTGCAATTCGGTTTTTAATATCCTCGCCCAGATGCGGTCTTACCTTTTTAGGACTCATTTTTACCACTAAATTATTATATACTATAATATTAATGATCTGAAAAATAGGAATTTGCAGTTAAATTTCAGTAAATTCCTGAAAAATATCGAAAAATCTATTTTCTTCCTTCTTTCAATCTTGGCCCATTTTTTTCTGTTCACGAGTGTATGTTAAAATGCTAATCAACACAAAGGAGGAATTTTTCAAATTCAGTCTATTTTCCTGGTTGTTCTTTGAAATATAAATTTAGGGAAGAATGCTCCCATACTGAACTGCAAGAAAAGAAATTGTCTTAAGTTCTCAATATGTAGATGCACATATATTGGAAGAATACATTTTTCCTTTGGTAAGTGATGAACATGTCTTTTTACATTTCAAAACTGTTCTTCTTCAATTCAGCTGATATCTGTGAAGAATAAAAATTAAAGTATCATGAAAAGAAAGGGAGACTCATACATTTGTAATTATAATATTAAAATCAGCTTATACTTCAATTAAGATTATCTTTTTAAACACTGACAGTAATCTATTGTCATTTCTTCACTTAGAGGAGTTTGTAAGTCAGGATTTCTCTTTTGCAAAATAAAATTTCATTTTTAATATATCATGATGTGTATTACTGTATCTGTTATTGAACCTATGGTGGAGAGTAAATAAAGCCAGATGCAGTTCTCTTATTTGGGTTATTCCAAGTATTGTCCTCATCTGTATTGTTATATACATTTTTTGGACGATATGCCTTCCAGCCTGCTTCATGTATTTTATGTCAAAACTTAGGAACATTCACAGAACTTCAAACCAAACCTTATCTTTCAGGAACTTTCTTGTCGAACTTAGGAACATTCACAGAACTTCAAACCTTAAAACTCAGGAACCTTTCTTGTCGAACTTAGGAACATTCACAGAACTTCAAACCAAACCTTATCTTAAACTCAGGAACCTTTCTTGTCGAACTTAGGAACATTCACAGAACTTCAAACCAAACCCTTTATTCAATCCACTGGGTAGACTGTTCTCATTTTGTTAACCATGACCGGGTACAAGTTTTAAGCTATTTTAAGTATTCTATATTTTTATCACCTTGGCCTTGGTAAATCTATATTTTAAGTATTCTATATTTTATCACCCTTGACCTTGGTCAATCTAATATTTTAAGTATTCTATATTTTTATCACCCTTGACCTTGGTCAATCTAATATTTTAAGTATTCTATATTTTTATCACCCTTGACCTTGGTCAATCTAATATTTTAAGTATTCTATATTTTTATCACCCTTGACCTTGGTCAATCTAATATTTTAAGTATTCTATATTGTTATCACCTTTGACCTTGGTCAATCTAATAGTGAATTTTATTTAATCGATCTAAAATGTAAGTTTAAAAATGCTCAATTTTACGCAACATATTTTTATATAAATTAATTAAAGCTTTTTTTTTTTGTTGGCAGCCTTCCGTCTACAAGAGACGATGGAGGAGTGTCAACGTTTTTTTCTCTTTGAACTACATAGTCTGGGCGGGTTTGTATGGAGGATAAGCTGTTGCCCATGTAGCAAATCCCCCCTCTCCACACTGCCGCTGTGATCTAAAGGAAAGGTAAGGAACCAATGTGGTTTGGCAATGGTAGTATCGCAGGAGTTGATGGGTAGCACTGGATTTCAACATCATACCACCTTAGGGACTCCGACTCCTGATTTGTTTTCGGGGTTTGCTCCCCTAGCCTTTCCTTGAAAGGCAGCAGAGGTTTTGGGTTGGACTTTCCTTGACTTGTTTGGTTGCCGTCCAAGGCTAAAGAGCCCCTTTTGACCTATTTGGGTTTCCATGCGAGTAACAAGTACTGTAATCCTACTATTATTGGTGTTCCTATTGATGACTAGGTCGAATTATTTTTTCACGGAGGGGTTAGTAAATACGCTCAAAAAGCAAGAAATAAAAACATTAAAGCTTTATCTACAGTAAAAAATAATATCTTCAACATGGAACCTTCAAGACATTTAAAATTCACTCTTAAAATTTTTTATTACAAAAATAGAAAATCCCTTTTTTTTCATCAATTCAAAGAAAAATACTGTTAAAAAAAAAACATGTTAGAAAAATTATTTTTTGAGCTTTAAGAAAACAATTTAAATTTTCAAGTAACTGTTTTTAGGTAGTGAATATTTATTTTTTATAGGTTCTTCAGGATTTGATCTTTCTAGATACTTTTTTCTTCACATGATCAAAGGTCATCCCGCCCCCACATTCTGAATTGATAAACTTTTTTTTTCGTATTTAAAAAAAAAAATTAGCTATTCATTATAAAATTAACTCATTAATGAATAAGTGGTGAAAATTTCATTAAAATTTGACTATTCCCTGATTTTTAGTAATAGTTTGAAAATTTTTTAAAATTTTGAATTTTTTTATTACTTCCATTTGCGATTTGTATGCATACCTACTAATAATAACCCAACTAAACGAGATAGAAAAAAATGGATAAATATTTTCTTGTTAGGGTTAAGATTCGTTTTTTATTTAAATAAATTTTTATAATAAAATAATTTTAAATGATTTGACGGGAATATAATCAGCTATAGGTACACCCAATTCATCGAAAAATCCGTGTTTTTTTTTTCAATACAATTTTGACCCTCCCCCCGTTTGAAAAAAATTACTAAAAATCAGGAAATTAGCTGATATTAATGAAATATTCAGTGTTCAATTTTATAATGCATCAGTTATTTCATTTCAAAACTTTCTGATTATTTTCAGGTCAATTAACTTTGACCTCCCACTTATTTTGAGGGCACAAAATATTGGTGTGGTATATATGTGATTGATACTATTTTCAGCATAAATAAAAAGAAAAAATACTGAAGGTGTGAATTTTTCATCTGCTAAAAATTTAAAAAGCGAATTAGAATTAATTAAAACGATTATTTAAGGTCAAATTTTTGTGTAAGTTGAAAAGTCGTAACATAATGAGCATCAATAAAAATTTAAAAATAAAAATAATATTATACATGTCATTTCATTTTTAATACATTTAAAACGATTTTTACAGTAAAAAAATCCGTGCTTACAAAATAAATTGTAACATTTGCGATTGCAAAAAAATTTACCAAAAATCAGCGAATTATCCGATTTTAAGGAAATTTTCAGTATTTATCAATTAATGAATTTTATAATGTATCAGTTATTTTATTTCAAAACTTTAATTAAGTATTTCTGCTATGATAAATTAATATCTAAAATTCATTTAAAACGTGAGCAGCAAAATTTAAAGTTTAGAATGTCATATCATTAGATTCTAAAAAATATCTATTTAATAACTACTTTACTTTAGTATCAATCACCCATATTTTTTTGATCGAAAACTGTAGCTACTGGCAAAATGAGCCTAAAATACGTTTTTGACAAAATGACTTTAGCCCCCCCACTACAGAAAATAATTTACCAAAAATCAGGGAATTATCGGATTTTAATGAAAATTTCAGTGTTTATTTATCAATGAATGATCTTTATAATGCATTATTTATTTTATTTCAAAACTTTCTCATTTTTTCAGTTAGCTTAATTTTGACCCCTCTTATGTTGGGGGGCGTAACATTTTTTTTCAAGTTGGTTTTATATTGTACTGATTACAGTATAAATAAAGAGATAAAAGACTGAAGTTATGAATAGAAACAAAAAAAAAATTTTACGGTGGCTATTCTATGAGAAAATAAGTACCGAAAATCGAAAAATAAAATGTAAAAAAATAATAGATAATTAATTTTTTGGAGATTTGTTTTTAATCATTTTGATAATTATTTAATTGGAGGATTTGATAATCTTGGCTCATCTAAATTCGCTTTTAAAACTCCTAGCAGACCCCTATGCTAACAAAAAACAATGCTTGCAAATTAGGTTTTTATGGGTTTTTTTTTTTTTGTTTTTTTTATTTGTAAAGAAGAAAGATAATAACAGAACGTTATCTTACTTCTTTTTTTTTTTTTTTTTTTTCCTTGGGGCCACACCATGTTAGGTAAAAGTAGGAAAACATAATATATTAAATAAAACTAATGTTTTCTGGTTGAATTAAATTAAAAGATATCGTTCATTTGCAATCAAAATTAGAAAGGTTTTCTAATGAAAGGTAAATAAGGGAGATAATTCGGATGTTTTTTTCAGCAAAAATTCATATTCATTCAATCCTTAAAAGTAACAAATGACAAAAAAGAGAAAAAGGTTTGTGCAAAAGATAAATGTTATCTTCTGTGGAACATTTTCGTTTCAATATAATTTGACGTTTAAATAAAAGTAAATATGAGATTAGGCAATGCCATGAAATTAGATATTCTGAAAAACTTACAGCTTGGGAGACAATTTTTTCTCTTTGAACTACATACCTGAAGAAGGCCGGAGGGCATATCGGCCAAAACGTTATACAAATAACAATGAAGATGGGGACAATAGTAAGATAACGCAGATAATACTAATCTTCAAGCCTCATCTCAAACATTCAGACAAATATTAATTTTTTTAAAACTCAATTTTTAAAAACTCATTTTTTATATTTAAACCATTGATGGGACCCTAACAGGTATTATTACTCCAGGCCAGAGTTGACCTGGGAGTAATGGAGATAAAGGGGTACTCCATATTCCCAAGAGCTCCAGAATTGGATCCTTACCATCAGATAGAGTTTAACATAATGCCAAGGACAATAAGACCCTCAGCCACTGCCTTCTAGCACATATATGATCAAAACTATTTGGGATTGGCTATAAGGGCAATAAGGTTGGGACAATCATATACTTGCTAGAGCTTGACATGACCAGCCATTAGATTGGAGGTGGCCTCTCTGACTGATCACCAGCACCACTTGAACACCTTATTGTAATTATTACAATATTGACTTCTGCAGTTAACTATAATTAATCAATATCTTGATTAATACAGTGAATTTAACCCTGAAAATCCTTATGGTGAAACTCGAGTAGGTTATTTCTATACACAGTGTAATACTATATATATATGTAGAAAAAAATAGAACACAAAGTATTCCAAAAAATGAGTTTATTTCTGATGTAAGTTTTCATAAACCAAAATGTTATAACATCGAGTTCACCATCAAAATTAAACTCATCTTTTGGAATATTTCAGGTTTTTCTATTTTTCTACATACTGTCTGATTTAATTCTATATTTTACTCCAATATATATATATATACATACAGAGATGATGATAGGTATGTATACTGTGTCTCTGACACCTAAAAAAACTAAAAGGATGCAGAAAAATCATGTCTCAGTGTATTTTTTCCAGCAAACTGTAAATACATTTCAATAGATGCTTTAGTTGTTCATAGATAAAAACTCTACAATTTATTAAGAAAATTTTGCTGGGTCTAATTAAATTTCCCGGGGACTCATTCAAATCAAATTTGTGTGTCCCAGGATGCACTAAATTAAAAAGCTATCAGCATCACTGTATATATAAATAGGAGAAGGAAAACTCCAAAATTTAACCTGCGGCAGCTGCTGCAGCCAATGATGTTGACTTGTTCTTCTTTTTGGTTCAATGTGGCAGTTACTTAGAGAGTGGGACTGGTTCTGTGCAAAGCCTTTCCTCACTTAAAAAAGCTTCAGGCACAGGTACTGCTTGATATGCAATACATGTCTTGTCCTTTATGTGTACTAAGGCTGGCTGTAGCCTAAAACGGCAAAATCTGGGCTTCAAATCGGTCTACTATGTGACTAGTGTGGAAGGCTATGTATGAGCAAGGCTGGCCTGATAAGTCACCAATCAGCGGGATGGACTAATAAAATACCCTGTGCTCCCTGGAATTACCTATAAATGTGAGAAGATGTGCAAGACTTTGGCAGGACTAAAGAGCCACTTTCGTGCAGCTCATTGTTGAACTTTTTGAAGCTCACCATTATATTCTTTGAACTGTTGAACATTTTTTTTTCTTTTTATATATCAAGCAATGGCAATACTTGAACACGAGTTTGCTGCTATAATATATAGATATATGATGGAAATAGCATGGCTTAACTAATGTTAATAACTAAAAGAAAGTGTTGAAAAAAATGTACATATAATTAAAAGCCTTTGGAAATGAAACATGAGAAAAACATAAATAATTTACTTTATTTTGGGAATTCAATCTCCTTCAACTGAAAAGGAAAAATTGTCACATTCTTTTCAACAAGAAGTAATTTATACAAGGGTAATCCCAAAAGTAATGTCTCCAAATCACTGGGGATACATGAAAACTGTTTTTGCAGCTATAGGCAACACTTGTATTTGTTGACTTATTTTGCTATATAAGGTGTGTGCTAGATGGCTGCTCTTATTTATAGACTCGGAGATAACCATGTGATCATACTCTTGGCCAATTGCTGGCAGTACTCTGCTGCTGATATAATACTTAAACCCAACAGTACTGGCCATAACTACTCATAACTACTGCCATTTTCGTGGACGACGGACATAGGATTATATCACTGGACCTTTAACAATACGCAGGATAGGACTTATTCACTTACCAAAGGATTCCATAACTCAGGACTTATACGCAGGATAGGACTTATTCACTTACCAAAGGATTCCATAACTCAGGATTTACTTACTCTAAGCCCTTTTCAACTGGCTAAGGATGGCATTTAAAAACATAACAGTATTTGTTGTGTCTACACCTGTGTGCACCTCACTGTCACACTTAGTCTTGGTTTGGCTTATGGGGAGTTTGGCCCCCTATTTACGTGCATGTGGAATTGGATACATTAAAATAATTAAGTTTTCTGAAACAAGTAATTTTACAATTGTATAAGTTTAGAATTATGTAAACAAAAGATAATCGAATAAATATTAGTTTAGAAATATTTTAGCAACAATATAAACAATGGTTTAAATTGCATTCAAAATATGTACGCCATTGGAATGTAACAAAATCATCCAATAATTTACGTCATGACAAATCACCTTATATTTGATGAATATTTTAGCTTAAAGAGCACGTAGACACTTACAAAACAATTATAAGAAGACCCATTTAGCTGAAAAGCTTCAGTAGGATACCCCAAATTTGACAGTTGGGGCGAATGCTCCCTAACTTGACATTGGGAGCGGATGCTCCCAACTCAACACAATGGTGAGACACAAATTATGTATCAGGTCTGTCTCTTATTTCATTTCCATTCTCTCTCTCCCTCTCAACGCAACAAGTTTCAATCATAGACATTGTTTTAAACAAAACTGCTACAAATTTGACAACTCCAAACAAACAAAATATAAATAAATCTTATGCACTCAGCAAACACAACTACCAACAGACACATACAGTCAGCACATCAATGAAAGAACAATTGACTATCACTATATGAATTGTAATATCTTGTATATAAAGTTGTTTATTGTATAAATTTTATCTTCTTCTTTTGTTTTCTATGGAAACTACATTTCTGTAGTGTAGCTGCCACTAAAAACTGACCAGTTTAATTATGTTTTATTTTTGTATGAATATTTTTGTTTGTATAAATTAACTACCACCAAGAGAATTAAATTTATGGTAGTTTAAGAGTTAACATCATTTGGTGCAGAGCACTAGTTTCTGTGGTCTAGGAACCCTAACCAAAAAGTGGAAAGGGGACCTTTAGTTAGATTATCGCTGCCAGGCTGGTCGGAATGAAGCAACAAGCTGTGAGTTTCTATCTGTGATATGTCTATTTGTTGAAGTTTCTGTATTTTGAGATTCTTTTAATTGTTCTTCTTTGTTGTATTCGCTGTTTGTTTTCTTACAGTTTCATGGTGTTAATTGAATAAAATTAATTACATCAGTAAGAATTGTCATGCCTTCACATTTATCCAGACCACGGCAGCCGTTACACGTAGTCTTATACATTTAAATTGTGGGGATCAAAACTCGGATCTTCTTCACACACACACAAACACCGAGCAAACACGGTCCCCACAGGCTGTCGTTTCTGATGGAGCTCCCAATTGACGCTACCACAAAATGTAATGTTTGTTCAGTTATTCAATTTTTGATTGCAAAACTTTTATTAAACTGAATGAAATTTATCACCAGTTAATGGAAGCATATGGTGAGTTATGTATGGATGTGAAAAACGTTGGTGTAGAGAGTTTGCAATGACGACAAGGTTCGATACTCCCTCAACAACATGGCAGTTAGTATGATATGGGCATGAAAAAATGTCACAGTGCCTACACAAATGCATCAACCAAAATGATTATTATATAGAAAAAGATACATGCTCAAATTTTAAAATGATAAAAATATCATTGACAATAAAAAAAATAAATGTTTCTGTGATTTCTAAATATTTTGGAGACCTTACTTTTGGGGATTACACTCATATATATATATCAATTTCGGTTGAGCACTTTATTTAGAAGGGATTTAATTGCAAAATTCACCATATTCGGCGTTCAGCTAAGACTCACTTTGTTTACAAAGTTTGAGACCTCTAGGTGAATTCATTTCCGCTTAGAAATTTAACGATTAAATAGTCTGCTATACTTGGCAGCTGACTGTGGCCGTATGGGTAAGAGGTTTGGCGAGCGTAAGTTCATTCGGGTCTCGAACCCGGCCAGAGGTAGCTGCTAAAATGGTATAACTGCACTGATGAGAGGTGATACCTCGAAACATGTGTCTGTAGTTTACTCTCTCTCTCTCTCTCTATATATATATATATAGTCATATATATATATATATATATAGTCATCCAAAAACACGTGTTTTGACTTATCAAGTCTCTTCAGTGTGGCTAGATATTTGGAAGCTACCTACAACCGGGATTGAAATCCGATCGATTCAGCTAATTATATATATATGTGGGCAATTCCATGTCAAATCATCCAGAAAAAAGTAAAGTTGTCACCCACCTCCTTCAATTTTTCTAAAATTTTGTACAGGTGTTGACTATTTTAAAGTTAGACAGTCCCTGAAATTTGAGTTTCCAATTCCAAAAATTTGTGGAGTTATGTCGATTTTTAGCTCTCAAAATTTGGTGGAGTTCATGAAGAATTGCGACTATCTGTAATCTATTTTTTTCTGTAAAATGAGTTCTAGACCTGGCTATGGCCTGGATGATTTCAGATGTAATTACCCATATATATAAGTATAAAAATAAGAAAAAAAAACAAATATTCAGAGGATGTATTTATTTATGAATGAATGGTTATGTCTACGTTCAAGCAATTTCTGAGGGGGGGGGGGGTCATATTAAACCATCATCAGGACAATATCATGAAACTCCTTCAAGAAAAGTTATAAAAAATGTGCTATGAAATAGTTGCTCATGAGATAAATACTTGTCTCTGATTGCTATTGATATTGGCAATATGTCAAAAATAGGTGAAAAGTTATTCCCCTGTTAATATTTGTCAAAAACAGTTTGTCTTCTCTGTGTGTTTGCATATGTCATTTAAAACTGGAGTTATATAAAAATTCAATTCATCCTACCCTGAGGTTAGGGTTAGGACCATTCTGGAAACACTGAATGTATTTTCTATTTTTTAAGATGAGATTGAGGAAGCTACCATTCTGTTAATTAATATTTCAGAATAGTAGCTGAGAGAAAAGTTCCAAGTCACTGAGAAAATCCTATTGAGGAATATTTAAACTTTCCTGAAAATGAAATAATAAAAAATCTGAAACAAATTGTGGTCATATAATAACAGGTTCAGTGAGAAGGTGTGTACGGAAATGTCTTTTCAAATGTGAGCGCTGTGAAAATGCAGTTTGGCACACTTCACAAGAAAATGGTTTCTCTCCAGTATGTGTTCGCATGTGTCTTCCCAAACTGGAACACTGTGAAAATGCTGATCCACAAAGTTCGCAAGTAAAGGGTTTCTCTCCAGTGTGTGTTCGCATGTGGTTTTTCAGATTACAACTTTTAGAAAATGCTGACCCACAAAGTTCACAAGAAAATGGTTTCTCTCCAGTGTGTATTCGCATGTGGGTTTTCAAGCTGAAACTCACAGAAAATGTTGATCCACATAATTCACAAGAAAATGGTTTCTCCCCAGTGTGAGTTCGCAAGTGTTTTTCCAAATATGAACTACTATAAAATGTTGCTGCACACACTTGACAAGAAAATGGTTTCTTTCCAGTGTGTGTTCGCATGTGTTTTTTCAAATGCAAATGCCTAGAAAATGTTGATCCACAGACTTCACAAGGAAATATTTTATCCCCCGTGTGCGTTTGCATGTGTGTTTTCAAACTGGAACTCTCTGAAAATGTTGAACCACAAACTTTGCAAGAAAATTCTTTCTCTTCAGAGTGTGTTTCCATGTTTGTTTTTTGATACTGTGAAAATGATGATGAGCTTAATAGACAAAATTTGGTTTTCACTAAAGTATTTTCCCACCTGGTCTTTTAAATATGAATTTAGGGAAAACACTTATGTACTGACTTGCAACAAAAATAAGTTTTCCTTCAGCATATGTTTGAATATGTCTTTTTAAATTTCAAATTTGTTCTTCTGTAATACTGTTGTTATCTGTAAATAAATAGAAATAAAGTATTATTAATTTTTTAAAAATTTGGCGGACCTGAACTTTCAGAACCCCCCCATCTAAAATTTTTGTTTTTAATTTTTTATTCTTTTTCAATGGATTATTATTGATTGCACACCAATCTATTAGACTGTGAAAAAAAAATTCAAAAAAGCTATTTATTTTTCGAGTTTTCAGGGGTGCTCATTTCCCCGTATAAGTTTATAGTAAACCGATCCCCCATACCGGAACCGCTCGAAAGGAAACTGGTGCAAAGGTGTCAAAGTTAGGGTGGCCCAGAAAAAACAGAACCCAAATTATTTATTATTATCGAGCGGTTCCAATATGGGGGATTGATTTACTATAAACTTATACGAGGAAATGAGCACCCCTGAAAACTCAAAAAATAAAGAACTTTTTAGATTTTTTTTTAACAATCTGATAGATTGGTGTGTAAACGATAATAATCCATTGAAGAAAAAGAAAAGAAATTACAAAGAAAAATTTTTTTTCAGCGGTTACAATATGGGGGATCGGTTTACGATTAACTTATACAGGTAACTGAGCACCCCTGAAAACTCGAAAAATAAATAACTTAAAAAATTTTTTTTTTTACAATCGGATAGATTGGTGTGCAATCGATAATAAACCGTTGAAAAAAAAAAAAGATTAAAAACAAAAATTTTAGATTGGGGGGGTTCTCAAAGTTCAGGTCCGCCAAAGATTTGAATTGGAGATTCATAGGATTATAATCTTGCGATCTATTTTCTTAATCTCACTGAAATTATTCTGTTACTAATGCTTTTACAGCATTCACCCTGGGTCGTTAGAGCAGGTGCCAACCAACAAATTTACCTACAGTGAATACCTGGAAGGAGTAATAATCGATTATGAAATTAACAAGTGGTCCCTGAACCCTGCATGCATATTCCAGTCAGAGAAAGGAGATGCCTTTGTTTGTCGCAGATTTTCCACAGTCACAGTGACAAGTAGGCCAAAAACTATTGATTCCTGATGAGGATGGAGATGTCTTTTGGATTTTTGCCAGAGCTCCTTTCGCCAGGTTGTGGCCCAAATACCACTGGGTGCCAGACCTGTTCGCCTACCAGGAACTTAAGTTCCCAATTACACTGCCCTGGCTTGATGAGGAGTGGTTGGACTTTAGAAATAATGTGTTAGATACCTGTTGAGCAAAGAGCTTCTCCCGCCCTTTGAGTCAAATTGTTCAATGTGCTACTAGTACTATGTAACCCATTACTACCTGTTTCATAGTTGGACCATGGCAACTTAACCGGTAACCCCACAGATTTTGTCTGGTGAGGAGGGTGGCTAAACACCCTGCAGGATTGAATCTGTTCAAGCATTGAATATCAAGAAATCAAATTTTATTAAAATAAATCAAATTATTCACTCAAGTGTTTAGAGATTTTATTGTGCTGTGGTTTTACGAAGCGAAAAAAATTCACTTCTGGAAAAAAAATTGCTTTCTGGGTGTCACTTAATCATCACATGAAAGCACAATGGGTTCGTTGGTTGGTTGGTTGGTTGGGTTTTACGGCATGTCAAACCATTGGGTTATTTTATGCCGAAGATATTTTGTTTCATTCATTCTTGGTGGCTATTCAATTTCTTTTTAAAAACTCATTTTATTCTATTAACCCTTATGTTTACTACCACTCTGAGTCAGAGTGAACCTGGGAGTAATGATGATGAAGGG
Organism: Doryteuthis pealeii; assembly: GCA_023376005.1. NCBI lineage: Eukaryota > Metazoa > Mollusca > Cephalopoda > Myopsida > Loliginidae > Doryteuthis > Doryteuthis pealeii. The sequence continues at coordinate 93,829,093 of CM042151.1, forward strand.
GTACTCCACATTCCTTATAGAGTTTAATAGGACAATAAGACACTTAGCCTCTACTTTCTAGCACATATATGTTAAAAGGTTGAGGTTTGCCATAAGGGCAATAGGGTTGAGACAATTATACAGGTGCTAGGGCTCGACATCAGCTGATTGATTGGACGGTGCCTCTCCAACCACTTATCGAGCCTGAGTAAGGGCCAAGGCAGAGTGTTGCATGTCATGGACTGCTCAGCCACTAGGGTTTTGTCCTTAAGCATCACCACCCATGGCCAATATTTGTGGTATTTTACCCCTCTGCAAAGGTGCAGTTAGTGAATTCTAAAGGCCCAACTAACAGGGCTGAAAACACAATGGGGTGATGCAAAAATAAGACAAAAAAGATTAATGGGGAAAGAGTGGGATATTAAAAAAAAGAAAAAACACAAACTTAATGTCTTCTTTTTTGTCTTGACTCCTCAAAGCTTACATTTCAAATTGTTTTATTTTTTAATCCTTTAATGAATTTGATGATTTTACTTAGGGTACAAACTCGCTGACATTGAATTTTTTACTCCCACCCCTCAGGCAATATGTTTCAAAAATCTATTTTTACATCGCCCGGAGGGTGTTTTTTTTTGTACTAGTAAACATTTAATTATTTCTTGTCTAATGCGGGTAAACAACAATAACAAATTCAAAAAAGAAAAAGAAAATACAATATATATGATGAAGAAAAAAAAGAAAAAAACACAAAGGTTTGGGTTAAGAGGAAATGAAAATTTAAGTTTCCATAAGTTTTTGAAAATATGCAATGCACTAAAAAAATAAAAGATAATTAAAAAATAAAGATTAATAAAAAATCCCCCCCACAAAAAAAATAAACAAGCAAAAAAAAACAAACAAACAAAACAATAAAAAAAAACCTGGTGTGCATGCACACAGGCACACACAAATACAAACCTAAGTTATGGAATATACAAATGGAACTAAAAACAACACTAACCTCCCCCAAAAGAGCCTTTAATGGTCACTAATTTGACCTTCATTTTTACCTATGTATTTTTTGTTTACCAATTTAACTATCATCACAATATCTATTCTTGGAGTAATTTAGCTGATTTTTGAAAGTGACACTTTTATCAGTTACTGCTGACCCTTGAAATTTACTGTGGACTATAAGATTCAATGAGGAAATGGGTAAAGGAAAAATACTTATCTAAAAATATGTAGACATAACAGATCAAATTAGTAACTGTTACAGAGCCTGCATTCCATTACTCACTCCTGTTTAATCAAATTAACAGCCCTGTTGGCTGTAGAATATTCTGACTACACCTCTGCAGAGGGGTAAGACCTTACCCTATAGGGCCATCTGGTGGTCATTTGTGATGACCCGTGATGCTCAAGGATGGAACCCTAGTGGTTGAGCAGTCTATGACATGCAACACTCCACTTTGGCCCTTACTTAGGTGAGAAGAGAGGTCTCCTCAATCAATTAGCTGGGTGTCCCGATCGTATCGCTCTTATGGCAAACCCCAACCTTTTTATCATATATGTGCAAGAACGCGGTGGCTGAGGGTTACAACTATATGCAATTTAATGTTATACCTAGGCCACTGTAGTTTTCTGGTGTTGATGTCATGTTAGATAAATTTTAAAGAGATTGAATATCCAAATGCTTATTGAAATAACCATTATGGTCATAGAAAAAACCCCAAATCACTAGATAACATCTATTAATAATGGAGATTCGCTTCCGGTTTTTGTCTGCAACAAAAATTACGTCACTGCTTATGTCACATTACCCAAAATCGTCATAACAGAATAAATTCACTCAAAATTTGAACATGCAATATTAGACAGTCCTCATTGTTTTTTAAAACAAGTTTTAATAAATACATGACTGGTATTATATATCTATATATAGTTTGTTTTATTTTAATACATATTTAAAGTTTACATTTCCAATTGTTTTATATTTTTAATCCTTTAATGAATTTGATGATTTTACTTACTTAGGGTACAAACTCGCTGACATTGAATTTTTTACTCCCACCCCTCAGGCAATATGTTTCAAAAATCTATTTTTACATCGTTTTTTATTTTGTACTAGTAAATATTTAATTATTTCAGGTCTAATGCTGGTTATTTTAAATTTGACCATGTGTAAGGTTAGATGATTGATAGGTAATAAGGTAATACCCTTTAGGTAACCTTCTTTCCACTGTTTTTTTGATGGTTAGTGAAGTTAGATTTTGAATTAAAATTTGTTGAAATTCAAAATTGGAGGGGGCTAGATGATTGATAGGTAATAACCTTTAGGTAACCTTCTTTGACTGTGGGAATGAAGGCCCAGAGCTTAGTCAGATAGACTGGAGATGTCATAATGCAAGCATGTACAGGTCTCAACTCAGCCGCAGTTGAAAACGCCTGGCTCTGAATAAAAATGTGATCACATAAAATATAAGCCTTGTGTTGTCTCTGCTAATGGCAGCCTTGGCAAAACCTTCTTAAAGTCAGACCAGCATCTTACAGACCACAGAACCAGACAAGATAGAAGAAATAAAACAAAAGATGAACAAGAACAGAAAAAATAAGGTACCAGCTAAGCTACTCCAAGTAAGTAAGATAAAGACTTAAATATGCGGGATATGAATACCTCTCATCTCCTCATAAGAAAAATAAAACTTTCTCCCCAGTTATATATCCAGTATATGACATCTACAGCTAAAATTAAAATTTTTTTAAAAAAAATAACAATACTCTTTATCATTAATGTAAAAAAGCATTTGATTAAAAAATGACTTTTAATTCAATGAAAAAAAAGTAGGCAGAGTAGCCTATTGTCAGTATTAGCTGGACAGCAAGTGCTAGGGCTAATCAGGAGGATTGTATTTGCTGAGTTGGAGAGCTACACCTATCATCAGCTCCCACTTTACCTAACCTGTGGGGACTGGCATTAAACTACGAACTTTGTAATCCCTTGCCGGATGCTCAACCAACTGAGCTAAACCAGACCCTTATTTCAATGAAGAAACCCGAATATTTTCTAAATGAAGTTAGTTAACAGTAATTTTGTCAAAATAATTTTTAGTGATATATATATATATATATATATATATGTTTTATATATAGGCGCGTGGCATAATGGTTAGAGTCGTGGGAAATGGATTTGTCAACCTGTTCAAATCTTAAACAAGGCTGTTTGCATTCCACATAGCGCTAATACCCTTGGGAAAGGTATGAATCCATATATTCTCCCTCCAGCTATGAGTAAAATAGTAGGGCAGACTGGGCACTTTAGTTAACCAGTCTAGGAGAGGTATAACTCTGAATTCAAAATTCCTGAGGTCAGTCGTTGATTGGGTTTGTGGCATTCCTTGATGCACCAATTCTCTCCTATCGTCTGTACCAAAAAGTGCGGAATGGTCCAACACAAGCCTTCACCACTATAAACAAATCACTGTGTTGGTAGTTTACCGAATGAACACTCATGCGTCAAAAATCGACGAGAGAGTCCTTTTTTTTTAATATATGTGTGTGTGTGTGTGTGTGTGTGTGTGTATAAGATAGATCAATTGTTAATGGTTTACACTTGAAACCCTCACCAAAGTTTGAGAAAAAAAATCTGGAAAAATAAAGATTAATTTAATTTTAGAATAATTAAATTCATTTATATTTAAATAAAATAACATTCAGGTGTGATTACATCATATATATTTCCACTTAGGATAATATCTTTAGACAAGTATGTAACCAGGAATTAATTCCTAGCCAAGAGAAATATAAAATGTAACTTTTTTTGTTCATTTTAGGCCTCCATACTTTAGGTATGCTCTAAGGTAAAAAAGAAATAAAGTCATTGTCTGGTATTTTAATTATATAATGTTTTAGAAAAAAATAACTTAGTTAGACTTTACATTTTGCAATTAGTAAAAAAGCAGCTTGATTTTATAATTGAAAAATATTAAATTTCAGTCATTTAAGTTTTCTCGATAATTATCGATACATATCAGCACCTACACGGACTTTTGATATTTCTAAACAATGTTTAGTAAACATGTTTCAAAATTTAAATATCAACTTTAAAGTTTTATTTCTGCTTTTAATTAAACGATAATCGTTTGAAGTTTATCATTAAAATGAAGAAAAGAAAAATATTTTGCATATTTGGATCCGGTTTAAAATGATTGTTTTGTTTCGTACTGTTTACATTTTTATCAACATTTCCTAAAATTAAATAAATGGGGTGAGTGACTTTAATATTTGTTTTCTTTTCTTGTTATTCAGTAAAATTAATACCTACCACATTATTTTTAGATTCATAAAGAAGAAAATATTTTCTCATATTCAAAAAATATTTCATCTTAATTCTTCTTTTCTTTGTGAATAAAAAAAAATAATGTTTACATTTTTGTCAATATTTACTAAAATTAAATAAACGGGGTGAGCGACTTTAAGAAATAAAGCAAAAAATATTTTATAAGGATTATAATTTTTATATATTCATTCATAAATAAGATAACTATCCATAATTTCATTGAAAAAAAAAATCCTGTCTTTAGTTTTACATTTGGCACAAAAAACAATTTCATTTTTTTTTATTGATAAAATACGACAAACGTTAAAAAAATTAAAACTTTATACTTCTTTCGGTTTTTTCATTATTCAGCAAAATTAACATCTACAATTTTTACATCATTTCTTAGATTCATAAAAAAAGAAAAGAAAATATTTTCAAATATTCGAAAATCTTTCGTCTTAATTCTTTGTGGATAAAAAAAACAAAAAAAAAACACTTTCTTGCAAATGACTAACGAAAGAAAATAATAGATCGTTATACTTACTTCCGTTTGATTTCTTTTCATTTGGGCAATGCAACATTAGAGAAAAGACAGAAAGTGTAAAATTTTAAATAAAACTAATATTTATTCAGGTGGTTGGATTAAACTAAAAAATACAAAACTATTATTATATGCATTAACGAAGATGCAAAAATATTTTCCAAAAAGAAAAACAAAAATCAAGGGAGATAATTGATATTTTTCTCATCCAACGAAATTAAGATCCAGTAATCATGTTAAAATATAGAGAATTTTTTTTTTTTCAATTTTTCCCCATAAATTTATGAATACAAGAAATAATCTTTTAAAAATTAAAGAAAATTTGGGCTAAACTTGCAAATCGGTCGGAAAATTAGAGTGCCCCAGAAAAAACAGAACCCACAAATTTTGTAATAAAACTGTTAATTTTAACTAGGGGGTTTAGGGTTAGAGGTTAGGGTTAGGGTTTAGGGTCAGTTTAATGGGAAAATAGATAAATAATTTGGGTTCTGTTTTTTCTGGGTCACCCAGTAATATGTTTTAATTTTGTGACCGATTTGCAAGTTCAGCCAAAATTTGATATTAAACCAGAGAGCATCAGATGCTGAAGGAACACAGGTCACTCAAAATAGCACATAAAATACCACCACAACATAAAGTTAGCGAAGTGGCCTTTTGTCAGTATCAGCCAGATAGCGAGGGAGTCTATACTCTTCTCGCTAGCGCAAGACAAGGGAGATTGATTTCTTTTTGGGGGGGTGGTTGCTGAGGTGCAACGCGATATCTACTGTCAGCTCATCACTTTACTGCACAGATCAGATTACCCAATCTGTGTTACTCAAACACTGGATTAGTGGGGACAGGTCTTGAAACCAGAACTTTGCGATTCCAAGGCAGGTGCTCTGCTGACTGAGTGTATTAAGAAAATACACAAACACACATCAAAAAGAAATTCAAAAGATTATTTTCTTGGACAAAACCAAATGATCTATTATAGGTAAACCCAAAATTGACCTAAAATCTGTTTTTGACAAAATGTATTTTGTCCAAAATTTACCAAAAATCAGGGAATTATCGGATTTTAATGAATTTTCAGTGTTGATTTATCAATGAATGAACTTTATAATGCATTATTTATCTTATTTCTAGACTTTCTGAATTTTTTCAGGTCACTTAATTTTAACCCTCACCCCTTATTTGGGGGTGTAAAACCTCAGCGAGTTGGTCAGTGTTTGATACTAATTACAGTACAAATAAAAATATAAAAGACCGAAGTTGTGAATAGAAAAAAAAAAATTTTTTCTGCTTAAATTTTTTTGGTGAAATTTTCAATAGAGTTTTTCTTCAAAACTTATACTTTGTTTGACTAAAATAAGGTGTGCATTAAGTAGATATTTATTTCTAGAATCTAAAAATATAACATTTCAAACTGAACATCAGAATATTCATATTTTAAATGAGTTTTATATATTAATTTTTCATAGCAAAAATACTTAATTAAAGTTTTGAAATAAAATAATTGATGCATTATAAAATTCATTAATTGATGAATATATACTGAAAATTTCATTAATATCGGATAATTCCCTGAATTTTGGTAAATTTTTTAAAATCGCTAATGTTACATTAATTTTGTAAGCACGCCATTTATAAGATCGTTTATGGCCGAATGCAATTGAAATTGACCAAAAAATCGTTTTAAATGTATTAAAAATGAATTAAATGTGTAATATTATTTTTCTTTTTTAATGATGGTCATTATGTTACTACTTATATATTTAGACAAAAGTTTAACCTTAAATAATAGATTTAATTCATTTTAAAAAGAAACAGTAGCAGTCGATTTTTGGGTATATCTAATCTATTATATATCTTATAATGGAGATTTGGTGTCTGTTTGTCTGTAACCAAAACTACATCACTGCTGATATCTCAATATACTCTCAAGAATTGATAAGTTTAACAATAAATATTTAATTTATAGTCATAGCCTGTGGGGATTAAAACGAAACTAAAATTTAGAAAAAAACAACCAACCCTATGAACCTTCACCAGAAGCACCCTCCATGCATGTGCGAGAAAAAAGACTGACTTCTGACTCCCAAGATAATATCTCGCCCATTCAAGTTTAGGCCTTAATTGTGTGTAGTCGCTTCCTCAGCCAGGGTATATTCCCTGGCCACAGGTGACTATGGCTGGTGAATAAAGCCTAAATCATAAAACCACCTTCTGCCTTTGTCTCTTTCTTTTTCATTCCTTTAATTCCTTCCCTTTCAGCATGATCACCAAATGAGATGGGGTTGAAGTGAAAAGCCTAAGAACACACACAGAGAATATCTGGAAATCTTTAATCCTTTAAAATACCAAAACCTCTTACTGCCCCATAAGCCAAAATCATTCATACATAGAATAAATCTTATATTCATTAACAATGTCTCAATGAATATCTAAATTAGATTTGCCTCAAAACAGCCAATGTAATTACTACATTTAAAATCCTGCAATGTGTCTTATATATCACTATGAAATAAGTCAAAAGTCATCGGGGCGGCCTAAAGTCGGTATCAGCCAGTTAGCGAGGGAGTCTATCTCCTTTTCAATAGCGCTAGACCAAGGAGATTGTTTTTTAGCATCTGAGGTGGAGCGCCACACCTACCATCAGCTCCTTACTTTACCGCACAGATCCCTGTGCTACTCATACGCTGAGTTGGCAGGGACCGGTATCGAACTAGGAACCTCGTAGTTTCTAGCCGAACGCTCTACCGACTGAGCTAACCCGGCGCACATAATATATGGCGTGATTCTTTAATATTATTGTTTTATTCTCCAACATATTAAAATCAATCTGATGAATGATTTTATATTAAAAAAAACAATTAAAATATGATTAAAATAAGTGTAATCTTTTTATAGGCATTCTTATTTAATTTTGTTAGTCTTTCTATTTTAATATATTTCATTACATTAAAACTTTAAAACTTACACCTAAAGGGAGCATATTCTTGCTAGCAACAAAATAAAAAAATCTTCTTCAGAGATTAAAAAAACAAAACATTAGTTTTGAATTTAAAATAATTTGTTAAATTAAAAGATATATTGAAGGGGGTCGATGACAATTTTACTTTTTTCTAGATGATTTGACATGGAATTGCCCAGTTAAATCTTCCAAAATAAAATTAAAAAAACATGATTAGACCTGGATAAGAAAAAGAGAAGGTTATATTGGTGAGACTCCAACACATAGCTATACTTAAATCACATAGGGTTACATCTTGCAAATGAAGAACCACCCCTGATTAGATCTGGATACAAAAAAGAAGAGTTCTTATTGGTGAGACTCCTCCACATGGGCTATAGTTAAATCGTATACAGTTACATTTTGAAAATTGATGAACCACCCATGATTAGACCTGGATATAAAAAAGAAGAGGTCTTATAGGTGAGTGTCCTCCCCATAGGCTATATGTAAATCACATACCAAAATGAAGAACTACCCATGATTTGACCTGAATACAAAAAAGAGGAGGTTATATTAGTGAGTCTCCTCCCCATAGGCTATATGTAAATCACATACCCTTACATCTTCCAAAATGAAGAACTACCCATGATTTGACCTGAATACAAAAAAGAGGAGGTTATATTAGTGAGTCTCCTCCCCATAGGCTATATGTAAATCACATACCCTTACATCTTCCAAAATGAAGAACTACCCATGATTTGACCTGAATACAAAAAAGAGGAGGTTATATTAGTGAGTCTCCTCCCCATAGGCTATATGTAAATCACATACCCTTACATCTTCCAAAATGAAGAACTACCATGATTTGACCTGAATACAAAAAAGAGGAGGTTATATTAGTGAGTCTCCTCCCCATAGGCTATATGTAAATCACATACCCTTACATCTTCCAAAATGAAGAACTACCCATGATTTGACCTGAATACAAAAAAGAGGAGGTTATATTAGTGAGTCTCCTCCCCATAGGCTATATGTAAATCACATACCCTTACATCTTCCAAAATGAAGAACTACCCATGATTTGACCTGAATACAAAAAAGAGGAAGTTATATTAGTGAGTCTCCTCCACATAGGCTATACGTGAATCATATACAGTTACATCTTGAAAAATTATGAACCCTCTATTATTAGACCTGGATACAGAATGGAAACAAACATAAAAAAGATGACACTTTTTTTTTTACTTTATTCTAATTAATTCTAATTGATTTCAATATAAAATTATATATAGGATTGCTTTTAATATGTTTGTGAATAAAACACTAATATTTGACATCAATAACACCATGTAGTTTTCTATTGAACAGGATTTTATTAAAACCAGACTGCAAATTATTCTAATCATATACTATATAAACATTTATTTCTTAATGATATATAACACATATCGTAGGTTTCTAAACACATTAATGATAAATAAGAAAGATTCTTAATTAAGATTAAATAAAAGTCGTCGGGGGTGGCCTAATGTCGGTATCAGCCAGTCAGCTTTTCAATGGCGCTAGACCAAGGAGATTGTTTGGGCATTTGAGGTGGAGCGCCACACCTACCATCAGCTCCTTACTTTACCGCACAGATCATTGTGCTACTCATACGCTGAGTTGGCGAGGACCGGTATTGAACTAGGAACCTTGTGGTTTCTAGCCAAACGCTCTACCAACTGAGCTAACCCTAAGATTAAATAATGATTATTTAATATCTGAAAATTGTCCACCAGCTTCTCTTTCTCTTTCTCTTCTTCTTCTTTTTCCTCTTCTTCTTTCACTTCCTCTTTCACTCTCTTGACACTCTGTTACTGAAGAGCAAAAATGCAATTCTCCGTTCAAGCAAAAATAGGTCGCTTTTATAGCCAAACAAAAGTTGCAATGCACCATGGGTAGTCACACAATGCCTCGCAACATCTATAAAAAGTCCACTCTGCCCCCTCCAACTTAAACTCAGAGTGGATACAATGGCATACTACATTCCTTCTTCCCCCATGGATAGTTTCGCAGGCCAGGCACAGAGGACGCTTTGAGTCAGGTAAGTTTGACTCATTACTACAATATCCATAGAGAATATAAAAATAACTAAGGGAACGTGTGATGCTGGTCATGATGTAGTTTCAGTTACAGGCAGATAGTCACTTAATCTCCATTATAAGATATATTTCATTTTTACATATTCTTGCTAGTATAAGTAATGATAGAATTACCTAACACAGTAAAAAAACACTATAAAAATGTAATGGTATCCCACAATTTATAACATTTATTTTCCATGTGCCTCTACATTGATTCCTATCTGAAATAATATTGTTATAATATCAATAACAATATCAGTTTATTGTTAATGGAAAATTATTTTTTTAACATATGCTAAGAACAACAACATGAAATAACTAATCTTTTTATTAACTGTCCGTAGAGGCACATGGAAAAAAAATTTTATGAATTGTGTAATGGGTAATTCCATGTCAAATCATCCAGGCCATGTCACCCACCCTCTTCAATTTTTTGGAAATTTGGTACAGGTGTGGAGTATGTTCAAGAAATCCGATCGATTCAGCTAATTATATATATATGTGGGCAATTCCATGTCAAATCATCCAGAAAAAAGAAAAATTGTCACCCATCTCCTTCAATTTTTCTGAAATTTTGTACAGGTGTCAACTATTTTAAAGTTAGACAATCCCCAAAATTTGAGCTTCCAATTCCAAGAATTAGTGGAGTTATGTCGATTTTTAACTCTCCAAATTTGAGGGGGGGTCACGAAAAATGGTGACTTTTTGTAATCAATTTTTGTCTGTAAAATGAGTTCTAGAGCTTCCTAAAAAAGTGGTTTATAAAAGCATTTTTGTTAGAGATTTCCAAAAATGCTATCATAAATGTCTTATAGTTAACCAATTTCAAGTTATTTATAATTTTTGATTTTTTCATAGCAAGATCAATATCCCAATGTTGTACTGCATCTATGACAAAGATTTTTCCATTATTATTTCACATATATTGAACATTATTTGAACCAAAAAGATAGGTTGGTTTTTTATCAGAACCAAAACTACAACATTTTGTTAGAATTTGTTAAAATTTTGTACTTCAATTTTTCTGAAATTTAGTCCAGGTGTGGACTATATTTAGGTTACACAATCCACAAAATTTGAGCTTCCAATTCCAAAAATTGGCAGAGTTATGTTAATTTTTATATTTTCAAATTTGAGTGGTTGGTCATGGAAAATGGCAATTTTTTATAATCTATTTTTGTCTGTAAAATGAGTTCTAGAGCTTCCCTACTCCTAAAAATTGGTTTATAAAAGCATTTTGCCAAAGGAATCCAAAAATGCTACCAAAAATGTCTGAAAGTTAACCAGTTTTAAGTTATTAATGATTTTTGATTTGCAAAATTTTAACTGATATTGTAGCTTCAGTTCTGAGCAAAAACTAAACTATCTTTTTGGTACGAATAATGTTCAATATATGTGAAATAATAATAGAAAAAAAAATTTGTCATTGATACAGTGCCACATTGAGATATTGATCTTGCTATAAAAAAAATCAGAAATCATCAATAACTTAAAATTGGTTAACTTTAAGAGATTTAGGATAGCATTTTTAGATTCTGCAGGCAAAAATACTTTTATAAGCCAATTTGAAGGAGTAGGGAAGCTCTAGAACTCATTTTACAGACAAAAATAGATTACAAAAATGCCATTTTCTGACCCCTCCTCCCAAATTTGGAGAGCTAAAAACCGACATAACTCTGTCAATTTTTGGAATTGGAAGCTCAAATTTTGGGGAGTGTCTAACATTAACATAATCCACAACTGTACAAAATTTCTGAAAAATTGAAGGGGTGGGTGACAATTTAACTTTTTTCTGGGTGATTTTACATCGAATTACTCTAATACTATTTCTGAAAAGCATCCTTTTATTTAAAATAAAAATAAAGAATAGTTTATAAATAAAAAACTATTTTTATTTCAATAAACATATTTCCATGTCTCTTCTGATCAAGATGCTGGATGATATAGGTCTTACTGTAATTATTAGGGATGCCAGAAATAATGGAAGATTGGCAATTAAAATATTGAGATAACATTATTTTGGAAGCAGTAAACCCAGGATAATTTCTTTTAATACAGAATTGACATCATTAAAAATGTCAGCACACGAAAATGTCACTGATTATATGCTAAAAGGGGAGAATGCTGTGTCTTCATTAAATTCAGCCAGTGAAAGTATATCTGACAGCTTATTGATTGTAATGATTTTGAAAGGATTACCCAGCGATTTTAAACACTTTTCGACTGTGATAAACACAGAGAAAGGACAAATTGAAATTTAATGAGTTCAAATCAGCTCTCAGAATCTACGAAGAGACTGAAAAATGCAGAAAAAATGGGCCACGAGAAGATTACTTGATGAAAGTTAATATTCAACAAAAAATATGAAAAACATACAATGTTTCAATTGCCAGAAGCTGGGGCACCGAAATTTTGAATTCAAAAAAAGATGGTGTGAATATTGCAAAAGAAATACACACGACACAAAATATTGCAGAAATGAAAGAAAAGAAAATTCAGTCAACTCACTGAAAGATACAGAAAAAAAAATCATTTCTTTTCACTGTAAGTACTTTTTAAAAATCCTTTGAAGATGATACATTTAATTTGCTAGTAGATTGTGGAGCTACAGCTTACATAATTACAGTTAAAACAAATTTTTTTTCGTTTTAATGAAGATTTTAATGCCTCGTAACATACCATTGAACTTGCCGACGGTACCCAAACCACAGGATTGGTACATGGAAAAGGAGATGCAAATTTTTCAATAAAAGATAATAAGGCAATACTCATGAAACAATATTAAAAAATATATTCCATCCTATAAACAAAATATTTTTTCCGTACAGTCAGCAACCCAAAATGGCGCTTCCCTCATTTTACAAAAATGGCGCCAAACTCAAGACACCTAATGGATGTGATGTAATATTAAAAAACAAGGAAAGTTATATTTCCTAAATAACATAAAAACGATACGAACTCATACTTTAAAAGAATGGCATAGTATTCTTGGACATTGTAACAAAGAAGATGTTTTAAAATTAGAGCAAGCTGTAAAAGGCATGAAAATAAGTCATAAAAATAAATTTGATTGCAAAACTTGTACTCAAGGGAAAATGTGTCAATACAGAAATACAAAAGCCGATAAAAAAGCAAATAAAATACTTGATTTGATTCATTGTGATTTGGCAGGTCCTATTGAACCAATTTCAATAAATAATTCAACATATGCAATAACTTTCGTTGATGACTACTCAGGATTAATAATGGTTTCTTAAAAATAAATCAGAAGCAGCAGATGCAACAGAAAGATTTTTAGCTGATATATCACCCTATGGATCTTAAAAGATTAAGAACAGACAATGCTCTTGAATTTACTTCTACAAAAATAAAACAAGAATTTTCAGCTCCTTATTCACCACACCAGAATGGCACGGCTGAAAGATCTTGGAAAACACTCTTTGAAATGGCAAGATGTTTATTGATAGAATCTAAATTACCAAAAAACTTGTGGAATTATGCACTTAGAACATCAGCTTATATAAGAAATAGATGCTTCAATAGAAGAACTGGAAAAACTTCCTATGAAATGTTCACATCTCAAAATCCTGACAAAAGCAATATGCATACATTTGGTAGTACATGCTTTGCCTATATCCAAATAAAACAAAATTGGACCCAAGGAGTCAACAAGGAATTTTTGTTGGATATGATCCAACAAGTCCAGCTTATCTATTTACTTTCCAGACAGAAAAGAAATTAAAAGAATAAGATGTGTATCTTTTCATGAAACTCAACAATCTGAAAAGAACTTGACACCCATGAAAAAAACACTGAATCACAAAATGATAGTGAAGAAAAACTTTCTAAAGGAAAAATTAATAAACCCAAAAACTTTCTAAAAAAACTTTCTAAAGGAAAAATTAATAAACCCAAAAAATTAATAAACCCAAATATTTGGATGATTATATATTAGACTAATTAAAATGGGAAAAAGCAATGAATGATGAAGTAAATGCTCTTAAAGAAAATGGAACTTATGAACTTACCCCTGTACTCCAAAACAAAAAAAAAAAGGATTATTGGAGGCAGATGGGTATATGCTGTAAAATTAGGAGCAAATAATGAAGAACAATTTAAGACTAGATATGTAGCCAAAGGATTTTCACAGGTAAAAAATGTGGACTATAAAAAGACTTTTTCAACAAAATCTTGTTTGCGAACTAAAAAAAAAAGTCTTTATATGGACTGAAACAAAGTGGAAGAAATTGGAACAATTTGTTACACAATTTTTTAACTAATCAAAATTTTGAACAATCATTAAATGATTATTGTGTATATACAAAAAATTACAAAAATTCAAAAATAATTGTAATAACTTGGGTGGATGATATTATTATTGCAACTCCTGATTTAAAAAGCTTAAATGTCTTAACAAGTAATTTATCACAAAATTTTAAAATGAAAGACTTAGGTCAATTATCTTACTCTTTAGGAATAGAATTTCAATTAAATAATAATACTATTAAAATGAGTCAAATAAAATACCCACAAAGAGTTTTGAATAGATTTGGGATGGCTGATTGCAATCCAAAAGCTATACCCTGTAATTTAGATATTGATAAAAATAAATCTTGTGACTCAAAAGAATTAGTCGATGATTAGATTATACAGAGAAATTATAGGTAGCCTGATCTATGCAATGACATGTACTAGGCCTGAACTGTTATATAGTAGGGAAATTGTCCCAACACTTGTCAGAACCTACAAATGAACACTTGAACCGTAGAAAATTTGTCTTAAAATATATCAAGGGAACAGTTAATTATAGCTTATTTTTCAAGAAATCTAAAAATAATTAGAGCCTAATTTATCATTGTTACTCAGATTGGGCAAATTCTGAAGACAGGAAAAGTATTTCTGGATACTGTTACCAATTGAACAAACATGGACCATTAATTTCATGGGATCCAGAAAACACTCAACAATGGCTCTCTCGACTTGCTAAGCAGAATATTTAGCTTTATGTAATGCAGTGCAAGAAGCAAAATTTATAAAGCAATTATATAAGGACATGAATGGTGATGAACTTGAGATTGACATATATGCAGACAATCAAAGTGCTAACAAATTAACTAAAAATCCCATTAATCATCAAAGATCTAAACATATGGATGTAAAATACCATTACATAAAATCAGAAATCCAAAATAATAAGTAAATTTAAATTATATCCCTTCAAAAGACAATATCGCAGATATGTTTACAAAACCATTGAGCAAAATTGAATTAAGAGAATTTATAAAACCTATTTTAGATTAACTAGCAAATATATGCACCCTCCGGGTGCAAGTATTTGAATTTTAATGTAATGAAATATGTTAAATTTGAAATACTTTTGAAACTAAATAAAAATCCAAATAAAATGATTTGAAAAGAGGGGGTATAATCGAAGAATAGAACAACTTTGAAACTAAGTCTTCCATCATTTTTCATCACTCCCTCCTTTTATTGCTGAATTTTCCTAATTTAACTATTTAGTTAAATTAGGAAGTAAAGAATAAAATTACTGTTATTTCTTTATATTAAAGGATTTCTTTTAAGATTTATCCCCGAGTTTTTTGCTCATATTCATTAAGAAAAAAACAAACAATTAGAAATCAATAAGTGCATATTTAATAAAATTAAACTTTTAATATCAATATGCAAATTAGCTTTCCTGTTCACACTGTAACCCGCTATTTTGTTGCATATATAAATACAATTGCATGTTATTAGAATGTAGATAAAGTCAAAAGTATTAATAAGGTATAACAATTTTATCAATAACTGAGGTTTAAATAAAAATAAATTCATGGTGAATGTGACGTCAATAACTAAGGGAATTGTGACTTGAGTAGTGATTTAGTTTCAGCTTCAGACAGACAAACACACAATCTCCATTATAATAAGATTTAGCAAGAGTTGCCTACCTTACACTGTCAATTTTAACCTTATTTAAGAGATATCTAATCTTATAGGGGAGTGTTGAGATATTATAAGCTTATATTCCTCTTCATGATATATTTGATGTAACATCAGCAGGAGCTTAAAGCTCCACCCACTTCCGCCTAAATTCTTTTTCCGCCTTTTGTAACGATTATTTTTCAGTTCGGAATACAATGTTTGCTGAGTTAACCTCATGTGTCTAGCTCCTCCCTTTTCTTTACTTATTGTTAATTCTTGTTTTTTCACAGGTAGAAAATGTTAATTAGCAGGAAATGTTTGCACCAAAAACAAAAATTTTGAACAATCATTAAATGATTATTGTGTATGTATATACACAATAATCATTTAATGATTGTTCTAAATTTTTGTTTGCAAAAATTCAAAAATAATTGTAATAACTTAGGTGGATGATATTATTATTGCAACTCCTGATTTAGAAAGCTTAAATGACTTAAAAAGTAATCTATTACAAAATTTTAAAATGAAACACTTAGGTCAATTATCTTACTTTTTAGGAATAGAATTTCAATTAAATAATAATACTATTAAAATGAGTCAAACAAAATATCTACAAAGAGTTTTGAATAATTTGGGATGTCTGATTGCAACCCAAAAGCTATACCCTGTAATTTAGATATTGATAAAAATAAATCTTGTGACTCAAAAGAATTAGTCAATAATAGAATATATAGAGAAATTATAGGTAGCCTGATCTATGCGATGACATGTATTAGACCTGACTTGTGTTATGTTGTTCCCAACACTTGTCAGAACTACTTGAATCGTAGTAAGTTTTTCTTAAAATATATCAAGAAAATACTTGATTATAGCTTAGTTTTCAAAAATCTAAAAACAATTTAAGCCTAATTGGTCATTGTGACTCAGATTGGCAAATTCTGAAGATAGAAAAAGTATTTCTGGATACTGTTACCAGTTGAACAGAGATGGATCATTAATTTCATGGAGATCCAGAAAACAATCAACAATAGCTCTCAACTTGTGAAGCAGAATATTTAGCTTTATGTAATGCAGTGCAAGAAGCAAAATTTTACAGCAATTATATAAGAACATGAATAGTGATGAACTTGAGATTGACATATATGCAGACAATCAAAGTGCTAATAAATTAGCTAAAAATCCCATTAATCATCAAAGATCTAAACATATTGATGTAAAATAACATTACATAAAATCAGAAATCCAAAATAATAATGTAAATTTGAATTACATCCCTTCAAAAGATAATATCGCAGATATGTTCACAAAACCATTGAGCAAAATTAAATTAAGAGAATTTATAAAACCTATTTTAAATTAATTTAGCAAGAGTTGCATACCTTGGACTATCAATTTTAACCTCATAAAGAGAAATCTGATCTTATGGGAGGAAGTGTTGAGTATTATAAGCTCATATTCCTCTTCATAAATATGCTTAATGTGGCATCAGCAGGAGCTCAAAGCTCCACCTATCTCCGACCAGCATTTTTTCCGCTTTTTGTAACAATTCTGTTCAGTTCGTAATAATTCTTTGTAGAACCTACCTTGTGTGTTGCCCATCTTTTCACTTCCTCTTTACCTATTGTAAATTCTTTTTTCTCACGCATTGTTTCCACTATGCAATACGAAGCTCAACAGGAGTCAAAATTAAGTGAGCTGAAAAAAATGAGAAAGTTTTGAAATAAAATAAATAATGCATTATAAAGATCAATCTTGATAAATAAACACTGAAAATTTCATTAAAATCCGATAATTGCCTGATTTTTGGTAAATTATTTTCTGTAGGGGGGCTAAAGTCATTTTGTCAAAAACGCATTTTACATCAATTTTGGGCCTCCCTAATATATATATATATATATATTATATATATATATATATATATATATATATTATGTGTGTGTGTGTGTGTGTGTATGAATATATAATATATATATATATATATATATATATATATATATGAATATATATGTATATAATCTTCATACAATGACTGCTATTTATACAGTAGCATTGCAACCAACAAAGCCTTCATCAGATGATGACTCTGGGTTCAGGCATGGTTTCGGGGCCGAAGCATCATTACCACTAACCCAGAGCACCCCAGCAGTATCTCACGATACCACCAGACTTTATCGGTTTGATGTCCAATATAGGACTGCCATATCCACGCCGATGCGGTTAGAGCTTTCTCCTGAATCTTTTTTAAGTATTTCATCTTGTCTGGTAGAGAAAGTCCAATGAATATTATATATATATATATATATATATATGAATATATAAATATATATATATATATATATATATATATATATATATATATATATTATATATATAATCATTAATTATTTATATAATTTTTTTCAGTAAATAAAAGTCCATGTCTGATTTGTCGTCTACCTGTCTTAGTTGAATAATACTCACTAGTTGTTAGCATTTAAGTTAAAGTCCTATATTTTGATTACTTTTATATTTTATTCAAACATCAAATTTTATTGAATTTTAAATGTTATAAATTTAACCTATTATTGTCTTCTTCTCTACTTTGGCATCTGTCAATTTTAAGAATTACATTGAATGAAACTTAGATATTGCTAAATAAGAAAAAAAAAAGATCCGAATTATCTCCCTTGCTTTTGTCTTAATTGCAAACGAACGACACATTTTAATTTTATTCAAGGAGAAAACGTTAGTTTTATTGAAAATAACACATTTTCTACCTTTTTCCATAACGTGGAAATCAGACGAGTGAAAAGAGAAAAAAGTAAGTATAAAATTCTGTAAATATTTTTCTTTACAAGTATAAAATACGTCAGGTTCAGGAAAACTGTTTTTTTCTCTTTCCACTGACGAAGAAGTGAAACAGCTTTTAATTTTTGACAATACTTTATCCAACCTCTATAGATATAAAAATATGTTGAAAACATTTAAAGAATAATCTAATTATAAAAAAAAAATAAAATTAATTTCATCGTTTAATTGAAATGTTATTTTCTCTACTATCCCTGTACATCGGTTTGTTGACTAAACAAAGCCCCCCACCCATTGAAATCATAGGTCAGTGCTAGCCGATTAGATTTCTCTCAAGTCTTTTTAAAACTATTTTACTATGTGGGGAGGGCCTTAGTAATAGGGTAGTAGTAGGCAAATCAATCTCAAACCGAACAGCGGCAACTGACACGGACAGCAAGGAAATAAGATAGGTATTGTCATTGATGATGTATTTTACAAAATAAATTACCCCTTCCCGCTGATTGAAAAAAAAATAAAAAAAAAAACCAAAAATCAGGGAATTATCCGATTTTAATGAAATTTTCAGTGTTGATTTATCAATGAATGAACTTTATAATGCATCAGTTATTTTATTACAAAACTTTCTGATTTTTTCAGGTCACTTAACTTTGACCCCCCTTATTTTGGGGCGCAAAATATCACCCTTAAAATGTTTTTTCTTCTATTCACACCTTCAGTCTTTTTATTTATACTGTAATTAGGGTAGTTTCCTATAAGTCCAGCCTAAAAAAATTGCGATAAAATTGTATTTGCGCATTATTTGAAATGAAGTTAGCTGTTTCTAAAAACAGTCTTTATATTATGTTCGAGTCAAAACATGCGGTTGCATGGAAAATACCAAGATGGGAGATAATGGCGGAACGCTATAAACTTCCGGTTTCTTAAAAAAAAAATAAGCAAACCACTCTGATTGTAGATAATTATTGATGATCGATTGATAATGATAAAGATCCATTATTTATTTATTTATTTATTTTTACAAAATTATTGTAAAAATCTTAATGCCTAATTTGTATTTATTTTATTTATTTATTTTTTAAATTCATTTTATTATCAATGAATTTTATCTGTTAATTAATCTATGCATTATTTCCCCATTGAACTAACCCTAAACCCGTCTTCTTTTTTTCTAGAAGATCACATAACATAAAAATTGTTTTTAGTAACAGCTAACTTCATTTCAAATAATGCACAAGTACAACTTCATCGCAATTTTTTAGGTTGGACTTATAGGAAATAACCGTAATTAGTTTCGAAAGTATATAACATCACCGATATTATGGCCCCTAAAAATAAGGTGGGGGTCACAGATAAGTGACCTGAAAAAAAAATCAGAAAGTTTTGATGCATTATAAAATTCATTCATTGATAAATCAACACTGAAATTTTCATTAAAATCGGATAATTCTGAGATTTTTGGTCATTTTTTTAAAACGGTGTTAAATTTGTTTTGTAAAATACGGATTTTTCGACAAATTGGGTATATCTATTTTTTATGTTTTTGATTTAAATGATTTGTAGGTATACCCAAAATTGACGTAAAATCCGTTTGAATGAATAAACTTTATAATGCATTATTTATTTTATTTCAAAACCTTCTGATTTTTTTCAGGTCACATAATTTTGACCCCCACTCCTTATTTTTTTTATTTGGTCATTTTCTGTACTAATTACAGTATAAATAAAAGATAAAAGACCGAAGTTATGAATAAAAAAAATTGTACGGGGGATTTTCTGTGATAAAATAAGTACCGAAAATCGGAAAATAAAATGTAAAACAAAAATATAAAAAAAATTTTTTGAGATTTTTTACTCATTTTGATAATTATTTAATTGGCTATTATCTTATAAAAGAAAAAAAATATACATCAATATTTTTTCTGCTTAAAAAGTGTGTGGGGGAGGGGCTAAATTTTCAATAGAGTTTTTCTTCAAAACATTACTTTATGCACCTAAAATAAGGTTTACATTAAATATATATTTATTTCTCGAATCTAAAGATATAACATCAGGATTTTCATATTTTAAATGAATTTTATATATTAATTTTTCATAGCAAAAATACTTAAAGTTTTGAAATAAAATAACTAATGCATTATAAAATTCATTAATTAATTAATATATATGAGAATTTCATTAAAATCGGATAATACCCTGATTTTTGGTAAATTTTTAAAAATCGCTAATGTTACTTGAATTTTGTAAACATGGCATATTTCAAGAGCGTTAATGGCCAAACGCAATCAAAATTGACCAAAAAATTTGTTTTAAATGTATTAAAAATGAATTAAATGTGTAATATTATATTGCTATTTTTATTGATGGTCATTATGTTACTACTTATTGATTTAGACAAAAGTTTGACCTTAAATAATTGATTTAATTAATTTCAATTCGTTTTAAAAAAAACATTAGCTAACTATAGCAGCTGATTTTTGGGTAAACCTAATGATTTGTTTTATTGTAGCATAAAATCTTTTAAGTAAATTTTTCAATTAATTTAAGTTTATTTTTAAAAAAATAACAACAAACAAATTACGCATTCATGCTTTTGTGTGATTCAGTAAATTCGTTTGAAAGAAAATTAAATAATTCTTTTTTTATGTATTTCAAAAATAGAAAGGAAAAAAATACTAAAAATCAGGGAATTAACTAAATTTAATGAAATTTTCATTGTTGATATATTAAGGAATAACAGATATAATTCATCAGATATTTTATTTAAAGTTACATTTTTTCAGGTCAGTTGACTTTGAACCACATATCTTTGAGAATCTGTGTTATGCCTCAAAGATATGTGGTTCATAGTTAACAGACCTGAAAAAATGTAAAAGTTTTTGAATAAAATAACTAGCACATTATATCTTTTATTCATTAATATATCAACACTGAAAATTTTGTTAATTCCATGATTTTGGTATTTTTTTCTTTCGGCGGGGTGATATATAATGGTGGAATTTAGGTCTGTTAAGTTCAATTTAACCAAAAAATCAGTTTAAGATTAGGCTGATTTTTTTTTATCCATATATATATATCCTTGGGGATTATAATACTTTGCTGGGTCAGGGTTTCAATTTATGGACCAATGCTCCAGCACAGTATCACAGTTGTTGGGTTGGATGATACCAAATATAATATTATAGTGTCCGAGGATTATTCTATGCTGGTCATAGCACAGATTTTGTTTGTTAGTCTCTTATTCATTTCGATCATTCTTTCTGCTCTTTAGCACTTTTTTTCTGCTGCTCTTTCTTTCTTTCTTTCTTTCTTTCTTTTCTGGTATCCTTTCCTTTTCTTTTTTTCTTTTTTTCTTTTTTTTTGTTGTTGTCCTTTCTTCCATTCAAAAAGTGGTTAAATAAAATCATGTGAAAAAGATGGTTATATTCCACCAAGATATCATATTAGATGATAACACAATCAGTTTATCCCACTTGAGTATGTAGTCCTACTAAGTATATATAAAACCATCAAACCTACTATATTTGTACAATAGTGTATCCTGGTACCGGCACCAAATACAATTAAGTCATATTTGATAAAGTGCGTGCTAGGCCAAGAATCAAGAAACGAAAAACGTTGTTACTTGGGTACGGGGCGGGGATATATCGCTGGCGTCGGTAATTGCTAGCTGTTTAGGTTAAACGACACAACCTTTAGTGGAACGGTGGCCCCTGTGTTGACCAGGAAAGAGAGAACAATTTATAGGTAGGGGTCAAAAGAAAGATTTGCGATGGAAGAAGACATAAGAAGAGCTGGTTCTATTCTTTCTCATCAACTCAGTCGGGTTAAATGATAACCAAATTACCTAAAACTGTCAACGGGTCAACAAAACAAATAAACAAATATTTATGTACAAAATATATACATTTATTTTTGATATTTTGTATGATGTCAATGGAGCGTGGATGTTGAAAGTAATTTCTTTGTCAGTTGACTGGCGATCTACAGCTAGTTATCTTTGGTTAAATTATCAATTTGGTATCAGCAAAGCTCTGGCAAGGAGCCCCAAGCTATGGCGAGCTCTCGATATCTGTGTGCTTGATTCTGGCTGACGGTCTCCGCTTTACCGTTCTCAGTGGAATTTCTCTTATTTATAGTGTCCAGAACCCCCCCCCCACCGAACATACATCTCTGATTGGCCAGCCACTCGGTAACATTGCCTACCTATCTAAATGGCCTTGTGTCGGCCTTAGTTGTAGTTTTCCATTGTTTTTTTCCAACTGCCATAAATCAAGGCCAACCATTGTTTTATTTATGTAAGTTTTTGAAATTTTTGACCAACTTTCAAAACCTGGAATCTTATTTGTTAAATTATTGCTTTATTTTTTCAAAATTTAAAATTTCTGTGATATCAGTCAAATTCGATAATTTAAGGAATTTATTTGCCTATGGGACACCACTCTTTGTTTGGATAAATTTAAATTTTTAATATAATCATTATTATTATTATTATTATTGTTTTTCTTATTTTTACATTTTATTTTCTTAAAGTAACTTTTAACTTCTAGCAAACTACACCAATTAATAATTAGGGTAGTTTTAATTAATTAGTAATTGATTAAAAGATCGCCAATCAACCCTTAACTTTTGTAATGTTATAGGATGGTAACTTCTCAGAAGAACAGTAATGCCTCTTTTTAGAATGTATAATGCGAAATGTATTTTAAGCTCAACTGTGCATCCCTAGAAATTAAGGAAGAAGAATACTTTCTTCAATATAAGAAACCATGAAGACAATAAAGGTAATTGATAATGTTGTATAATCTCTACTTCTATTATTCTTCTGCTCATCTTTGGTATCTTACGTTCTTCTTCTAGTGTCTGGACTTCATCTTGGGGTCCCATCTATGGTATCATGCATTAAGAATGAATTTATTTCACAACTTTGTTGGCATTAAATGACCCACCGAGGTTGATATGCCGTAAAACAAACAAACCAAATCGTCTTTGGGACTTCGTGTCTGGTCTTCCATTGGGGATTTCTCTTTATCAGAAGCCCTGTGTCATTGGTAGTTTTTAGATAATAACCCAAGACTTCAATTTGCTTTAGATCATATTTTATTCCGAAATCCCCACCAGACTACCTGCGCAGATTGAATCGGCCGTGCGCTTAACACGACTTAACATGACACGTGGTTTGGCTGATACTGACTAAAAACTCTTTCTAATCTAAACCGGAAGAGGGTCTTCTCCATCGATTCTCACAGTATCCACCGGAAGGATCAGGATGTGGTCAAGCCTTGTCACTCAATCCTTCAAGGCCGCCGGCTGCAACTTATAACAGCCATTTTGGTTTCTACACTACTGTAAATAAGTGTTAGGATACTAACAATTATGTAACAATAATGACAGGGTATTTCTTCAATGGGCCAAGTAATCTTTAGTCTATGCAGCTTTGACAATACCAACTGTTCTCAATCAGGGTGGCTGCTATATACCAACACAAGAAAAATTATGCTAATTGTCACAGTCTTCACAACATTTCATAGCACTACTCCGTCTGGTTGATTGCAGCCTGGGCAAATCAAAATCAGCCCAATAGGACCACCTGTTGGCCATTGGTGGCAACCCATGATGCTTAAGGATGGAACCCAGGTGGCTGAGCAGTCTATGACATGCAACACTCCTCTTAGACTCTTACTTAAACTAGACGGGCGGTCGTAGTGGCCCCCTGTGATCACTCAGCTATATTATTGTTCCAACCCTATTTACCATATATGAGTTAAATAGAAAAATGTGTTTATAAAAAAATTGAGTATCTTTTTTTTTCAAATTTTTTAAATTCTAAAACAATTACCAAAAATCAGGGAATTGTCCAATTTTTTAATGAAATTATCAGGACTTTATTCATTAGGGAATGAATTTTATAATGAATAACTTATTTTATTAAAAAAAATTGGAAAAAAATATTTTTTCATCAGATAACATTATAGGGATGTTTTCAACCTTTGGTAATTTAAATTTAAAAAAAAAAATTTCAGTTCCTATTTTTTATATTTCTAGAAAGATGAAATTAAAAAAAAGAAAAAAATCTTAAAACAGGAAACAAGTTATTTGAAAATTTAAAAGTTATTTATTTAAAACTCAAAAAATAATTTTTGTTGCATTTTTTCACTTTTCATAATTTTAAAAACAATATTTTCTTTCAGTTGATGAAAAAAAAATTCACTGACACAATTGACCTCATTTTATTGGATGATGTAAATATTATAATTTAATGAATAAAAAATTATCTAATCATTTAGATTTAACAAAATATCAGTTTTATTAAAATGTAAAACTGATATGTGAGTTAGAACATAACAGAGGAGCATCAGGTCGTAGTGTCTGGAACAGATACTACACTTTGATCTTCTCCACTAGACCATGGGGCGTTTTTCTTTTTTTAAAAATTAAAAATGATTATTTATGATTGTTCTTTTTTGTTTAAGCATTTATATAGTGCTTAAGGAAAAATGGGTTTTTCCCTATTTACTTGAAATACCAAATTTTAACTCTGGGAACAACAACAACTGTTTCAGTATGCATATCCATGTTGTGTTATTTTTTCTTACATTTTTTGGCTAATGTAACTGTCAGCTGGGGCATTAGAATGCACCAACTGCACCTCTGCAGAGGGGTAAGACTCCCCCAATGGGGCCACCTGTTGGCCGTGGGTGGCAACCTATGATGCTTATGGATAGAGCCCAGGTGGATGAGCAGTTCATAACTTGCTATACTCCACTTTGGGCGGACGGGCGGTCAGAGAGGCACCCTCCGATCAATCGGCTGGTCACGTCAAGCCCTAGCACCTATATGATTTTCCCAATCCTATTGCCCTCATGCCAAGCTCCAACCCCTTTTTATCATATGGGTGCTAGAAGGTGGTGACCAAGGGTCTACATGTCCTGGGAATGACGTTAAACTCTATTTGATGGTGAGGTTCCAGTTTTGGAGAATGTGGAGCACCCCTTCATCTCCATTACTCCCTGGTCCACTCTGACCCGGAGTGGTAGTACCTTTTAGGGTCCCATCTATGGGTTAAATAGAAAAATCTATTTGTAAAAAAAAATATCTATTAAGAATGACTTTATTGGCATTAAATGACCCACTGAGGTTGATATGCCATAAAACCAAACCAAACCAAACCTTTTATATCTGATAAATATTTGTCTAAGAAAAATTACAGTATATTTTATTAAATTTCATTAAATATATTTCATTATTTGTTGAAAAGTAGAATAACTATTTTACTTTTGATTTATCAAGAATTATATATTGCAGTTAATTGAATAATTATTTTAAAATAATACTTGAATTTTTGTCCTTTTACAGACATCAACTATTTTGGGGAAGAATAATTTTGAAATCAAACAGACACCCTCAAACACATACCAGAGGAAACATGTATTCTTGCTAAGCGTGTTGATCTGCACATTAAAAGCTCAAAAGTCAATTCTTTTTGTTGTGAGTATTTTCCCTAGATTTATATATCTAAGAACAACAGGAAAAATTGGCACTAGTGAAAGCCAACTTTTCTCCATTATAAAGATCAGATTTTTCGCATCATGGAGGATTTGAAAACATGCACGGAAACACACATTGAAGTGGAAGCATTTTCTTGCAAAGTTTGTGGATCAACATTTTCAGAGAGTTCTAGTTTAAAATACCACATGCAAACACACACTAGAGTAAAAGCATTTACTTGTGAAATCTGTGGATCCACATTTTCAAAGACTTCCCATTTGAAAAGACACGTGCGAATACACACCGGCGAGAAACCATTTTCTTGTGAAGTCTGTGGATCAGCATTTTCAGAGAGTTACTATTTGAAATCACACATGCAAACCCACACTGCAGCAAAAGAATTTACTTGTGAAGTCTGTGGATCAGCATTTTCAAAGCGTTCCAGTTTGAAAACACACGTGCGAACACACACAGGAGAAAAACCATTTTCTTGTAAAGTCTGTGGATCAGCATTTTCACAGAGTTCTACGTTAAAATCACACATGCGAGCACATACCGGAGAGAAACCATTTCCATGTAAAGTCTGTGGGTCAGCATTTTCAGTGAAATCCAATTTGAAATCACACATGCGAACACACATTAGAGAGAAACAGTTTTCTTGTAAAGTTTGTGGATCAACATTTTCAGATAAATCCCATTTGAAATCCCACATGCAAGTGCACGCAGGAGAGAAATCATTTTCTTGTACAGTCTGTGGATCAGCATTTTCAACGAGTTCCAGTTTAAAAAGACACATGCGAATACACACTGGCGAGAAACCATTTTCTTGTAAAGTCTGTGGATCAGCATTTTCTGAGACTGCCAGTTTGAAAAAACACATGCGAACACACACTGGAGAGAAACCATTTTCTTGTAAAGTTTGTGGATCAGCCTTTTCAGTGAGTTCCAGTTTGAAAAAGCATGTGCGAATCCACACTGGTGAGAAACCATTTTCTTGTCAAGTCTGTGAATCAAAATTTTCTCACAATGCCCATTTGAAAAGACACATGCAAACACACACTGGAGAGAAACCATTTTCTTGTGAAGTCTGTGGATACGCATTTTCACAGAATTCTGATTTGAAAACACACATGCGAACACACACTGGAGAGAAACCATTTTCTTGTAAAAACTGTGGAAAATCCTTTACACAGAGCTCCAGTTTGAAAGTACACATGCAAAAACACACTATTTATAAATGAATTAAGTATTAGCCCCAGAACATTTTCATAGAATTCTGATTTGAAATCACACATGCAAACACATTTTAGAGAGTAAGAAAAAAAAAGAGACAAACCATTTTCTTGAAATGTCTTTGGCTCAGCATATTCTTGGAGTTCAAGTTTTAAGTCACAAATTTGTACACACAATTGCAGTTATCAAAGAATCATCCTCCTTCCTAAAATGATCCCTAGGATATAAATCCTATTAATAAAGAATTAAGTTTTAGAAGGGATCTCTTGATCTCTAAAATCTTTTAGAGTATGTATTTTCTAGTAAAGTTTAAAGGTTTTA
The DNA here is from genome assembly GCA_023376005.1 of Doryteuthis pealeii. Taxonomy (NCBI): domain Eukaryota; kingdom Metazoa; phylum Mollusca; class Cephalopoda; order Myopsida; family Loliginidae; genus Doryteuthis; species Doryteuthis pealeii. The sequence goes on from CM042151.1 coordinate 93,856,728, forward strand.
AGAAATATTCAAAGCCAAAAGATGTTAGATATATGGCTAAAACAGCTATGTGACTCACTGATATCTCTACCTCAATTACAACTGTTGTAAGAAGACGGTTTAATAAAAAGATTCATCCTTCAATACATGTCATGTTTTGTCTATCTTTCCCTTGCCCCATATACACATAAGGCCAGCAGAAATTCTTCTTCCCTCTTTCGATGTTCCTGTGTACCGTTCATTCTTGTTTGAAGCACTTGGAAGAGAATGGATACTTCTCATGAGAAACCTTGCAGGTCTTTTTGTATGTCTGTGAACTATCGCCTCTAGGAATGTGGTAGAAACCACAATATATGCATTCCTTGTGTGAGCCTTTTTCTTTGATTTATACACATTCAAGTTTATGAACTTTTAAAAGTAATGATCACCACTCCCACATGAACTTAATTAGGAAAGTGATGTTTATTGTTCTGTTTCTGACATTGAGGGTTTTGCATATGCTATAGGTCTCTTCCTTTCCATCAGAGCAGCTTCCTGGCCATATTCCCAGACATCATTCTCCAGTTACAGCTCCTCCTGGGGATAGTGATATTTGAGGAGTGGCACACTATTGATTAGGTATTTCTCTGAGTTTACAGCCGCTTAATGTGAATCTGACCACAACCATGAAGTATCCGTTTTGTGTGGTTTTGAAGGGACTTGGTGATGGAGGTCAAGTTGAGAATTAACTTACCCACATAGGTAACCATACCCAGCAATCTGTGCAAGATTCCCACATCTTCTGAACTAGATATGTTTTGGATAGTATACACCATATCTAGGTCTATCTGAATCCCTTTTCTGGTAACCTGATGTCCCATGAATGTGATGTGCAAATCCATCTCAAATTTTGCAGGATTGAGCTTCACTGCAAAACTGATGTATGCACAAAGAATAGGAGTTATACATATAAAACCATTATACTGCAAGTTTAATGTCTAAATATATGGAATCTGATGAAATACATCACAAAATATAAAAATACTTATAATCAAATGAAACCCTTTTAACTACAATTAGCAAATTGTTTGATAAATGTATAAAATAGTAAATGATTCCAGATATTTGTAAAATAGACATTGCATTTTCAAGTTGAGAATTAACTTACCGACATAGGTGACCATACCCAGCAATCTATGCAAGATTCCCACATCTTCTGGACTAGGTAAGTTTTGGCTGGTATGCACCTTATCTGGATCTATCTGAATCCCTTTGCTTGTAATCTGATGTCCCATGAATGTGATAGTGTACAAATCCATCTCAAATTTTGCAGAATTGAGCTTCACCACAGCTTTCCTTCAGCTTTCATGAAGCACCTGAAAGTATTTGTCATTAGTCTTTCAAAAGTGTAACAGAGAACACGAGGTGAGTGGCGAATGTGAAGGCCTGCCGTATTCTTGAAGGAAGCAGGCTAGGCTTTGCCTAGCATGTAGGACTGTAGAATCGAACCCGCGTCCTTCAGAATGCGAACGGGCGACACATTGACACCAAAGTCGAGATGCTACAGTCCCATATGTAAGCGCCAGGTGCCCAGATGATAGCTGCGAGGATTCCGGCGGACGGGATTGGCTCAAAAGTCTCGTGTATGGGGCACAGACGCCGGATGTTAAGGGAAAACAGTAGTATAAATAGAAGTGGGGTGACGGCAGGAAGTAAGTTGCAATTTTCAGCTGCTAAAACTTTTGATGACGAAGGATTTTCAGCTGCTAAACATTTTGATGACGAAGGATTTTCAGCTGCTAACATTTTGATGACGATGATGACATTGTTGTAGATGAAATTGTTGAGAAGGTGTTTGACTCGCTTCTTTTTGCACCCCCCTCAATATTTATTTCCCCCCCACCTCTATTTTTTTTCCTTCTAGAAAAAGCATGTCTCTTGTTTGTGGTAACCAGCTGACTAAACCATGGTGTTATCTTCTCTATGGGTTAAATGACACCTATTTACTTGGCCTCTCCAGTTCTGTCTTCATTTTTGGCCACATTGATATAGGCACTCTGATAGCATCAGGCTTCAGCTGCAGTAAAGTTACTCCAGGTAATTTACCAAGTTTTTCATCAAACACATCCTTGAATTCTTGTTTCACAGTTACAGCAGTTATGTAGTGAAAATTCTTGTCTTTTACTAAAACAAGGTCAATCGGTTCACATTTTGGAGACCTAACAGCATGTTGATTAACAATAGTCATGTATATTATTTTCTCATATGGAACAAATGTAAGAATAATTATCGAGATAGTGATAAAAAGGATATCTTATTACCTGAACAAACTTAATAAAAAATACAAACATGATAGCAGATACAAAGAAGAGCTTACACATAGTTGCACAAGAGAAATGTCCTCATAGGAAAATAGTCTTTTAGTAAATAAAACTTAATAGAGAATACAGACATGACAGAAGATACAAAGAAGAGCTTACACATAGTTGCATAAGAGAAATTTCCTCATAGGAAAATAGTCTTTTAGTAAATAAAACTTAATAGAGAATACAGACATGACAGAAGATACAAAGAAGAGCTTACACATAGTTGCATAAGAGAAATGTCCTCATAGGAAAATAGTCTTTTAGTTAATAAGAGTCTTGAAGCTGCTGATAAAAGAGGATAGTACAAACACTTACATGTTGAGCATGTTCTCATGTTCCATGCAACATAAAATGCTGTGATATTTATTGGAGACATCAATTTGGTTAATTTTTTAGCCCTAAATCCCATTTAAAAACTAAGTAATCCTCCATTTACAGTATTTTTAATTCACTGCTTTCTGGTTAAAGGATGGGGGATTGACTTGTCTCTCAAAAAATCAATATGGCCACCATTAGAATTGCTTTCTTTCATTTTTTGAGGGTGTAAAGGTTCATGAATAAGATGAGGTAATAAGAGTTAAGTGGACTCTGTAGCATTGGTAGGCAACTGATCTAGGAGAATAACAAATTATAATTTAATTCTTATTATGCATTGCTGAAAGGAAATACATAGATCTCTACATCTATTTTACTAAGAGCTGAGAGCTTAGTAAAATAGTGATTGAATAAATATGATGCAGCAAAAGAAAAAATATACTTACCTAATTTCTTTCTGGGGAGTATTTTCTACCAACCAGTCCGCACAAGCAGGATGTGATACAAGGTCTGTACCAGCATTAGGAAGAACAAAGTAGTTTTTGATTTTCACAGTTATTTATTGGTCTTCTGTACACTTGAGTCTTTGATATATTCGAAGTGGTTTACCGTAAACTAAAATATAATAAAAAACAAAGGATATAACAAATGCATAAATAAACCAGTTAACAAAAGATAAAATTTCAATTTCAATGCAGCTTACCAACTTTTACTTCCTCCAGGGCTGGTAGTAAAATGATGTCAAGGTCTCATGTACTAGATGTACTAATATAGCACATCGCATGCAAATATACCAGTATAAAACATTGCATGCAAATGACCAGCATAAAACATCGCATGGAAATGATCAGTATAAAGCATCGCATGCAAATGATCCAGTACACAAAAAACTGTGCTGCAATTCTGCTTTACTCGTAGAAGGCCGCGAGTTCAATCCTCGACGAAACTGCCAACCATGCTGCAACAAGGTCCATTTTTAAGCATTGTCTAACCGGTATGAGTTCAGAGTTTTTGTTCTCCTAGACCTTTGTCCATACTAAGGGATTGAATAAATATGATGCAGCAAAATTTCTTAATTTCTTTTTGAGACCTACATTTGGTGATTCACCATTAACTCTAATTCCAACTGTAAATCTAAATATGTCACGATTTTTAAATCACCACTTTCCGACCAATGGATGGGGGATTGTCTTTACTCTCAAAAAATCAATATGGTCTCCATTCATTATTTAGGGTGTAAACATTTATGAATAAAAGGAGGTAATAAGAGTAGAATGGACTCTGTATCCTTGGTAGGCAACTGATCTAGGAGAATAACAAATCATAATTTAATTCTTATTATGCAGAAAGGAAATACATAGGCCTCTACATCTCACAGCTCTGATTGAAATAGTGGAAGTGATTGAATAAATAAATAGATAGATAGATAGATGTGAATGAACTGAAATAGATAGATAGGTGGGACTAGACTGTGATAGATAGGTAGATAGAGGTAAATAGACTAAATAAATAGACGGGAATAGGCTGAGATAGATAGATAAGATGGGACATAGATTTTACAGATAAATAATGAAAGAAAGGATTTGTATTTTGTATAAAACGAGCCATTAGACAGGCTTGATCGTATCGATTATCCTCTCTCCACGATATCCCAGAATGCATCTCGTTTTTGTAAGTAGATTTTTCTTTCTTTCTTACTTTCTTACTTTTTCTTTGTCACAAAGACATTTCCTAACAAATAAATGGATTCCGTTTACGAACAATGCATAAACAATAAATAATTAATTTCTTTTTTGAGAGTATTTATATACTTACACATTCACACGAGTAGGATGTGACACAAGATCTATTTTTAAGCAGTGTCTAACAGGTATGAATTCATATTCTTTGTTCTCCTTGATCAGTGTTCATACTAAGGTTACAATGTCATGTCTGCCCTACTATTTACCCATAGTTGGAGAGAGAAAAGTTGGATCCATATATTTCTCAAGTGTATTAGTTAGGTATGAGCAAAAAGGTAGATAACTCATGAAAAAAATCTCATAACTTATTTCAAAAAATGGATTACAATTTGGCAAAGTAATTGAGGCCTACATGTATAAAATTTATACAGCAAAGTTACAATGCATAGCCAAAAATATTAGAATACATAACAACACAACAAGGACAGGTGTACTGAAAGAGTTTTTGCTCTCCTCAGAGGGAAAATCAGGTTATTTTGACAAAAAAGGAATGACTGTCATTGTAATCTTCCATAAATAAAAAGAACAATTATTAGTAATAATTTTTGAATATTATATATTTAAAAAATTACTAATAATTGTTCTTTTTATTTATAAATTTATATTTATAATTTATTATATTATGAATTATTTATTTATAAATCTGAAAAAATATATTCCACAAAATTGTGCATTTTGAAACATACATTTTTAGATAGATTAAATCAATCTTTATTACTGATAAACATTTTGTGTTCAACATGCCACTTTCTGGATGTTCAAAATTTGCCATTTCCTCAGATTCAATTGTCCAATTCTTATTCACATTAAAATGTGAATAAATATTGACCAATGGAATCTGGGGTAAGACTCTTTTTTTTTTTTTTGCATTAATTCAAAGAAAAATAGTTTTTGAAAATAACACATCAGTCAATAAGCCCTGAGCCTGACATTATAGATGGTACCACTAATAAAAATCCATATGATCTTATTATAATGGAGATTGTGTGTTTGTCTGTCGGTAACCGAAAGTATATTACTACTCAAGTCACAATTCCCTTAGTTATTGACATCACATTCTCCATGGTTTTATTTTTTATTTAAACCTCAATTATTAACAAAATCGTTTTACATTATTAATACTGTTAACCATATCTACATACAACAACATACAATTATATTTATATATACAACAAAATAGCGGTTTACAGTGTGAACGGGAAGGCTAATTTGCATATTGATATTAAAAAATCAAATTTAATAAATATGTGCTCAGTGTTATTGATTTCTAATTGTTTGGTTTTATTTTAATAATATAAGCAAAAATCTCTTCAATAAATCTTAAATGAAATCCATTAACAAGAAAAAATAACTGTCATTTTATTCTTTACTTCCTCTTTTAACTAAATACTTAAATTAGAAAAATAACAATAAAAGACAAGAATGATGGAAGAGTAAGTTTCAGTTGTTCTATTTTTCGATTATACTCCCTCTGTTTCAAATCTTTTTATCTGCATTCATATTTAGTTTCATTAGCCTTTCTAATTTAATACAATATTTTATTACATTAAAACTTAAATACTTGCACCTGGAGGGTGCATATATTTGCTAGTTCTTATAAAGTACCAACCTTCAAATCGCACATGTCAAAATTTGAGCCCAATTGGATTCTTAGTTTACTGAAAAAATCTGAATTTTGTGTGTTGATAAAGCATTGCTTTCTGATGGGAAAAATACCGTTCAAGCAAAGCAATGGCTTGATAAGTGTTATTCGTATTCTGCTCCATCAGAAAAAATGGTTAAGAGGTGGTATGCTGACTTTAAACACGGTCATACACAATTGATGTTGAACACTCAAGTCACTCAAAATCAGCTGTTGTCCCAGGAAACACCCCCCAACCCTCCCCATCACAAACTCGTTTTGGCTGATTGTAAATTGAATTTGTGTGAGATAGCAGAGGAGTTGAAGATATCAGAAGGCATTTTGCATGAACATTTGTGTATGAGAAAGCTATGTTCAAAGTGTGTGCCATGTTTGCACACAGTCGATCAAAACCAACAACGTGTCAATGATTCAGAGCATTGTTTGCAACTGTTTCAACTCAATAAAAAGCAGTTTTTGTGTGTGTGTATATATATATATATATATATATATATGTGACAATGAATGAAACATGGATCCACCACCATACTCCGTCAGCTGGAGTGGAAAGTTGTAGGTGAAAGCTGTCCAAAATGACCAAAGACACAAACATCAGCAGGCAACGTTTTGGTCTCCATATTTTGGGATGCACAAAGTATCTTGTTCATTGATTACCTTGAGAAAGGAAGACCCATCAATAATGAATATTATATAACATTATTGGTGCATTTGAAGGAAAAAATCACCAAAAAATGGCCACAAATGAAAAAAAGTGCTCTTTCACCAAGACAATGTACTGTATCGCAAGTTGATCGCAACGATGTTAAGTTTTTTTATAAGCTTATATTTCTATTATTAATAAATATATTTGATGTGACATCAGCAGGAGCTCAGACTTTGCCGACTTCCGCCCAAAGGTTTGTTCCCGCCTTTTTAACCCTTTTAAGAAATTAAATCAGTTCGTAATAAATCATTGTTGAATTTACCTCATGTGTTAACCTCTGCTGACCTATCCTTATTCTACCCTGTGTGACCAGCTCCTCACTTTATACTTTTACCTATTGTAAATTCTATTATTTCACGCATTATTTTCACTATGCACTCCTCTGCTACTTACCAAACCTCAACAAACGATAGAAAAACTACATGAAATGAAGTCCAAATTGCTTCCGTATCCACCCTGTTCTTCAGATCTGGCCCCCAGTGACTACTGGCCTTTTGCAGACCTTGAAAGAATGCTCCAGGGAAAGAGATTTGGCTCCAAACAAGATATGATATTGGCAACTGAGGTGTATTTTGAGGCCAAAGACAAATTGTTCAACAAAAAAGGCATCAAATTGTTAGAGAAGTGTTGGAATCAGTATCACCTTAGAAGGAGACTATCTTGTTTTATTAGTTAGGCTTGGGACTTATCGAGTGATGTGTTATGGGAAAATAATACTACAAAACTCATTTTTTGTGTTTTAAAAAAAATCACTTAAATTTTCAAATGATTTTTTCCAATATTAGATTTTTTTGATTTTTTTATATATTCTTCAGGATTTGATCTTTTTAGAAATGTAAAAATTAATGCCAGGAAATATTTTTTATTCAAATGATCAAAGGTTAAACCCCACTTACATTCTGAATGGAATAAAAAAAATTATTTCTTTATTTCTAGAAAAAGAACAATCATTAGTAATAATTTTTAAATATATGAAAATATGGCAAATATAATATTTATAGCATCCTACACTTCAGACGTTCAAAATTAATAATAATAATTTTTAAGTGAATAAAAATTGATCAATTGAATCGGAGAAAATACTTTTTTCATCAATTCAATGAGAAAATATAATCTAAAATAGGTATAGCCAAAAATTCGGCTGCTATTCATTTTAAAAATGAATTAAAATTAATTAGATCTATTATTTAAGGTCAAATTTTGGTCCAAGTCAAAAAGTAGTAACATAATAAGCATCAGCAAAATAGCAAAATAATATTACACATGTAATATTACAGTAAAATTGTAAACAAGCACTTAAAATCATCGAAAAAGAGACAGAATGGCGGATATCGTCGAATTTGACAAAAACAAATTGTTTTAAATGTATTAAAAATAAACTGCATATGTAATGATATTTTTTCTTTTTTTAATGATGGTTATTATGTTACTACTTATCGATTTAGACGAAGTTTGACCTTAAATAATAGATTTAATTATTTCTAATTCGCTTTTAAAATTCCTAGCAGACGACAAAAATGCCAGTCCAGTTTAAATACTCACTAGTTGTTAGTATTTAAGTTAAAGTCCTACATTAAAATTCGATTACTTTTATATTTTATTTAAACCTCAAATGTCATTCAATTTAGAATGTTATATATTTAACCAATAAGGCTCTTCTTCTCTACTTTGTCATGTGTCAATTTTAAAAATTACAATAAATAAAACTTAAATATTGCTGAATAAAAAAGATTGGAATTATCTCCCTTGTTTTTGTCTTGATAGCAAATGAATGGCACAGAAAACGTTAGTTTTGTTGAAAATTAATACATTTTGTACCTTTTCCTTAACGTGGTGTATAGCCACAAGGAGAAAAGGAAAAGAAAAAAAGCAGACGAGAGAAAAGAGGAAAGTAGTAAGTATAACATTCTGTAATTATCTTTTTTTTACAAATAAAAAATACGTCAGATTCAGGAAAACATTTTCAATTGACGAAGTGAAATAGCTTTTAATTTGTAACAATACTTTAAAAAGAATAAACTAATTATTCTTTACAATCTAATTAATTTCAATATTTACTTGATATTTTATTTTCGCTACTATCCATGTTCATGAGTGGATTGACATATAAACAAAGTCCTCCACTCCATCGAAATCCTAGGTCAGTACAAGCCGATTAGATTTCCGTCAAATTTTTTTTTAAATATTTAATTTTGAATAATGATTTTATTAAATACAAAACGAACCTTAACTGTAATCATAAAGCATTTATACATTTATTAGGTATGTCCAATTTAACTAAAATGACTTAAGAATATTTGTTATTCATTTTTTTTAAATTTTTAAATAGGAAATGATTGTCGAATTTTAATGGATTTTCCCCGATTTATTGATTAACGACTTAATTTTACCACGTTTTGTAAAAATTGAAAAAGAAATCTTTATTATCAATTAACATTGTTGGGACGCTTTCAACCTTTGGTAATTAAAAAAAAAAAGTCCAGTGCCCAGATTTTACATTTCTTTGAAAGATGAAAACCAGAAGACTACATTAAAAACTACACACACACACACACACACACACACACACACACACACACACACACACACACACACACATTCAAAACATGAAAAGCAATAATTGAAAAATTAAAAGTTATTTATTTAAAGCTCAAAAGTAATTTTTATAGCGTGTTCCAATTGATTAAAAAAAAAATCACTGATTCGATTGACCTTATTTTTTAGTGACTTTTAAATAAATTTTATTGCGTGATTTCTCTTTTTTTCGTAATTTTAAAAACAGTATTTTTAATAATGATAAGAATGTTGATCCCAGATACGTTGAAAAGAATAACGTGAAACAAGCTAAGGCAAGAACAACAACATATGAAGTAGTTAGAGTTAACAAAACATCAGTTTTATTTTGGTATGTGTACAGATCGCAAAGGGACATAATAATAACATTTTTTTACTATTACCAAAATTCATGGCATTGTCCGATGTTAATGAAATTTTCACCAAATTATTAATCAATGACTTAATTTTATGATGAATAGCTTATTTATCAAAATAAACGTAAAAATGGCAGTTTTTAATCAATAGACTACTGGGGTGTTGACCTTTTTAATCATTTGAATAAAAAAAATTTGCAGTCCCTAACATTTACATTTCTAGAAAGATCAAATCTTGAAGCTCACATAATTTTTAAACTCAAAAATAATTTTTATAGCGTGTTTTCTAGGGACTGGCATTTTTGTCATCTGCTACGAATTTAAAAAGCAAATTAAAAATTATCAAATCTATTATTTAAGGTCAAACTTTGTCTAAATCGATAAGTAGTAACATAATAACCATCATTAAAAAAAGAAAAATATCATTACATATGCAGTTTATTTTTAATAGATTTAAAACTATTTGTTTTCGTCAAATTCGACGCGATCTGCCATTCTGTCTATTTTTCAAAGGTTTTACGCGCTTGTTTACAATTTTTATATAACATTCGCGATTGCAAAAAAAATTACCAAAAATCAGGTAATAATCCGATTTTAATGAAATTTTCAGTATTGATTTATCAATCAATGAATTTTATAATGCATCAGTTATTTATTTCAAAACTTTAATTTAGTATTTTTGCTATGAAAAATTAATATATAAAATTCACTTAAAATAAAAATATTCTGATGTTAATTTTAAAATGTTATATTTTTAGATTCTAGAAATAAATATCTATTTAATGCAAACCTTATTTTAGATACATAAAGTAATAAGTTTTGAAGAAAAACTCTATTGAAAATGTACCCCATCCCCTTTTCAAGCAGAAAAAATATCAATGTATAATTTTTTCTTTTATAAGATAATAGCCAATTAAATAATTATCGAAATGAGTAAAAACGAAATCTCCAAAAAATTAATTATCTATTATTTTTTTACATTTTATTTTTCGATTTTCGGTACTTATTTTCTCATAGAAAACCACCGTAATTTTTTTTTTTCTATTCATAATTTCGGTCTTTTATCTCATTATTTATACTGTAATTAGAAAAATATAAGACCAACTTGAAAAAAAAGTCACGCCCCTCAACATAAGGGGGGGGGGTAAAATTAAGTGACCTGAAGAAAAATGAGAAAGTTTTGAAATAAAATAAATAATACATTATAAAGATCATTCATTGATAGATAAACACTGAAAATTTCATTAAAATCCAATAATTCCCTGATTTTTGGTAAATTATTTTCTGTAGGGTGGGTGGGGGCTAAAGTCATTTTGTCAAAAACGCATTTTAGGCTCATTTTGCCAGTAGCTAGTGTTTTCTCTTTTCGTAATTTTAAAAATAATATTTTCTTTCAATTGATGATAAGTAGGTACCACCAAAATAGGTCACGTGATCAGTTTAGGACATATTGAAGGAAGAAACGTAAATATTTTTGAATTTTTTCTTATAAAATCTCGCAGATACTGAGTAAAAATTGTGAGGAGAAATGAAGCCAGGGCAAATAAACTGAGTGTATCTTTGTTTATTAAATTTATTGTTATATGTTCAATTTCAGGTCCAAGTTATTGAAATAACACCCAACATAACTACATAAACAATACTTCAATATTAACATGCAACACAATTTGACACAACAATATGAGTACCTTAAAGCAGTATTTTCAATGAATTATCTCCCTTGCTGAGGAGGTGCTCAGGTGGTGTAACCGGCTATGCTCCCTATGCTTTTTTTTCAGTCACTAAGTGGCAAGGTTTACTCTTCAAAGTCTAGCCTGATTGAGAGAGAGTTTTCACCACCAAACAAGGGACATCAATTTTTAGCTTCCTGTCCCTTGGGCACAGGAGATTTCTAAAATCTATTTAAAAATGTACGATTTTGTAGAACATATTTTCTGAGATTTTTATATATTTAAAAAATTGATAATAACGATGTTTCTTTTTTTTTAAATTTTTAAATAGCCTGACTTTTTGTCTGGGAGTTACACTCGGAATTTTTTATTTTTTCGTATATTTTTTAGCTACCCAGTGTAACCTTGTTTTTGGAATTTTTTTTACACATGCAGGCTTCCATAACCTTGCCTAAATGGATGTAACGTGGGGGTATCGATATACTCACCATACCAAAACGGATATACGTAACGTTCTAATAGCTTTATATGTTGTATAGCGGGTCTTGTCAACGTTCCTCCAAATTCTCGACACTAAAAAGGTGTTTGGCATGCGGCAGTCATCTTGTCGATAAAAAAATATAACGCGAGAAATATATCTTCACAAGCTGCTTAGCTTTTATTTCCAGGGCTAGTCTCATGGGTTGTGTCGGAGAGGAGGAAAGACAAAGAGAGAGAGAGAGGACACTATTAAATTACTGCGATCCCACAACTGGGACCAGAGGTCCGGTCCGTACCCTACGCATCCGAAAGCAAATTCAGACTGGTATTTTTCTTCATCGTTCCACGTCACACCGTGACTTCCAGTCAACACCCAAAACTTCCGGTTGACATTCAATTCTCCATTCGGGGGGGTCATGCCCTGGTCAAAATCACGACAACGGTTTTGTGCTCATCACTATTTTTTAAAACCTTTACTATCTCTTATTTCTTCTTCCTCCCTTTTCTAATATAGTAGTTCTCGCTCAGGATTATCCCTATCTTGCCTAAATGGATTAGTAATTTCCTATTCTGGAGTGATAGGAGTTGTCTCCCATGTGCATATACCTATGTAAAACTTAGAACATGACAATAGTCAATGGCAGAGAAGCATCAAGTCATAGTGTCTGAAACAGTTACCATAATTTGATCTTCTCCGCCAAGACCATGCAGTGTTTTTGTTTTAAAAAATTGAAAATTATTACTAATATTGTTCCCTTTCATTTAAGGACTTATGTTGTGCTTAAGGAAAAATGTATTTTTCCTCTGTTTACTTCAAAATATCTGAATTTCAAATCTAAGAAAACAACAAGTGTTTTTGCATGTGTGTCCCAGTGTTACTTCTCTTAGTTTTTTTTTTTTGCAGTGTAAATGTGCTGTACGAAATTGATATGTATTTGTACTTATAAATATCTTCCATTCTCACTGACTGTTTTAAAGTCAGAAAATATAATTCATCACCCTTTAACTATTATTATTTAAATTTTTTAACATACCTGTATTTATTCCAAAGAATAGATATGTCAATTGTTTTATATATTTCTAAAATAATACTTGAATTTTTATTCTTTCACAGACATCAACTATTTTGGGGAAGACCAATTTAATCTAAAGAAACCTTCAAACACATACCAAAGGAAAAATGTATTCTTGTTAAGCATGTTGATCTAGATATTGACAGCACACAAGACAATTCTTTATGTTGTTATGCAACATATAAGTGTTTTCCCTATACCCACACATCAAAGAACATCTGGGAAAATTGGCACTAGTGAAACTCAACTTCACTTAAGAGATTAGATTTTTCACATCATGGAGGATTTGAAAACATACATGGAAGAACACAAGGTTTGTGAAGCAAGTTTTTCAGATTTCCACCTTAACATCACACATGCAAACACACACTGCAGAGAAACCATTTTGCTGTAAAGTGTGTGGATCAGCATTTTCAATGAGTTCCCATTTGAAAATGCACATGCAAACACACACTGGAGAGAAACCATTTTCTTGTAAAGTCTGTGGATCAACATTTTTACATAGCTCCAGTTTGAAAAGACACGTGCGAGTACACACTGGAGAGAAACCATTTTCTTGTAAAGTATGTGGATCAGCATTTTCAGATATTTCCAATTTGAAAACACACATGCGAACACACACTGGAGAGAAACCATTTTCTTGTGAATTCTGTGGATCAGCGTTTTCACATAGTTCCCATTTGAATCAACATATGCGAACACACACTGGAGAGAAACCATTTTCTTGTAAAGTCTGTGGATCAGCATTTTCCCATAGTTATAGTTTGAAAACACACATGCGAACACACACTGGAGAGAAACCATTCTCTTGTAAAGTCTGTGGATCAGCATTTTCACTTAATTGGAGTCTAAAAACACACATGAAAACACACACTGGAGAGAAACCATTTAACTGTAAAGTATGTGGGTCAGCATTTTCGATGAGTTCCCATTTGAAACAGCACATGCAAACACACACTGGAGAGAAACCATTTTCTTGTAAAGTCTGTGGATCAGCATTTTTACATAGTTCGAGTCTGAAAAGACACGTGCGAGTACATACTGGAGAGAAACCATTTTCTTGTAAAGTTTGTGGATCAGCATTTTCAGATATTTCGACTCTGAAAACACACATGCGAACACACACAGGGGAGAAACCATTTTCTTGTACAGTCTGTGGATCAGCATTTTCACATAGTTCCCATTTGAATCAACACATGCGAACACACACTGGAGAGAAACCATTTTCTTGTAAAGTCTGTGGATCAGCATTTTCCCATAGTTATAGTTTGAAAACACACATGCGAACACACACTGGAGAGAAACCATTTTCTTGTAAAATCTGTGGATCAGCATTTTCACTGAGTTGGAGTCTAAAAACACACATGAAAACACACACTGGAGAGAAACCATTTAACTGTAAAGTATGTGGATCAGCATTTTCAATGAGTTCACATTTGAAACAGCACATGCAAACACACACTGGGGAGAAACCATTTTCTTGTAAAGTCTGTGGATCAGCATTTTTACATAGTTCTAGTTTGAAAAGACACGTGCGAATACACACAGGAGAGAAACCATTTTCTTGTAAATTCTGTGAATCTGCATTTTCAGATATTTCAACTTTGAAAACACACATGCGAACACACACAGGGGAGAAACCATTTTCTTGTACAGTCTGTGGATCAGCATTTTCCCATAGTTCCCATTTGAATCAGCACATGCGAACGCACACAGGAGAGAAACCATTTTCTTGTAAAGTCTGTGGATCAGCATTTTCACGTAGTTATAGTTTGAAAACACACATGCAAACACACAGTGCAAAGAATTGTTAAAAGAAAATTTTAGAAAAAAGAGGTACCATTTTCTTGAAAATCTGCCCCCCCCCCCCGGCATTTTTTGATAGTTCCTGAAAGTCTGTCGATTTGTATTTTCAAATAGTTCCAATTTCACTGTAATGGCTCAAGACTGGCAAGTTTCCATTTGATCAGATACTAATAATTATATCTTGAAAGGTCAGAGACATCTCACAAATGGGTTCAAAAAGATAATCAGTGCATATTCTGGCACTCACCCATTGAATGTCAAAGCCACCTAATATCTGGATGCCAGATTCTCTTGACAGGTGGACACTACACTCTGTGTCACAACAAAGTATGCAAATATCTCCACTGCAAAATCTGTGGAGAGATGCAGCTTGACTGACCACAATACATCTGGTATCATGAACCCTCACCAACATCATCAAACAAAAGGTGACTGTGTTCTACAATAAAGTTATTCAATGAAGTAGATATCTAAAAGACAAGGCCATTAAGCCACATATTGTGATTTGGACTGTGCACCTTACGGATTTAGCTGATGAATCTTCCAAACATAAAAGACAATAAATACATAAACGAGTCACAATCGATTTTTTAGTTACCAATTCTCAAACCAAATGATAGTGTGAAAATAAAATTCAATAACAATTGCTTCAGAATAGGAAAAGTAATCCAGAAACTAACCCAACATCTTTTTTATGAAAATTTACTTAAAATACAAGAAACACAAGAGTAATTAAGTATTTGAGAATAATGATTTTAAAATATTAAAAAACGGAAGATGTTAGATATATGGCTAAGACAGTCAATCACAGAACTAACTGATATCTCTGCAGCAATTTGAACTACTGCAGTTGAAAGAAGTCCGGCTTTAATAAAAGATTATTCCTTCAATACGTGTCTTGTCTGTATGTCTTTCCCTTTCACCATATACACATGAGGCCTGTCAGAAAATCAGGAAAGTAATGTTTATTATTCTGTTTCTGACAATGAGGATTTTTCATATGCTACAGGTCCCTTCCTTTAGATCAGAGCAGCTTCCAGGCCGTATTCACAGGATTGTAAGGACTGGTATGGTAGTGATTAGATATTTCTCTGAGTTTAATGCTGCTTGTTGTGAATCTGATCCCATCCATGTAGTCTCCTTTTTTATGTGGTTTTGAAGAGGTTTGATAATAGAAGTCAATTTGAGAATTAACTTACCCACATAGGTGACCATACCTAGGAATCTGTGCAAGATATTGTTAGTTTGACGAAATATCACTAGGTTATTCACAATGATGGCTGTTCTCTCCATGCCTCAAAAATGTTTAAGTAAGTCTCAACTCTGTATTTGTCTGTTACCTCTCTCAATTATATACACAATGATATTTTACAATACTGGGTATATATGATTATACAACAGGTCTCTACATCTCTCAGCTCTGATTGAAATAGAAGGGACTGAAAAAATATGATGCAACAAAACAAAAAAACTACTTAATTTTTTTTAAGAGTATTTATCTACTAACATGTTCACAGGAGCAGGATGTGACACAAGGTCCATTTTTAAGCAGTGTCTAAAAGGTATAAATTGAGAGTTTTTGATTTACTAGATCAGTTTTCATACTATGGTTAAATCAATTACCAAAAACAAGGAATTGTTCAATTTTAATTAAATGTTCAGCATGTTATTCATTGAGGAATTCATTTCATAATGTTATAACAGAAATAGATAACTCTCTTGATTCACAAATTTTACACCAACAAAATAAATTGAAAAAAACAAAAGCAACAAAACACTTTGGAATAGAACCTGTGTTGTTTAGAAATGTAACATCTAATGGATCTTGACCTGACAGTAGCTCTAAACGAAAGCTTCCATTTGAAAACAAATCAGCCGACAAAGAAACAGACTTTCAAGTCCACACCTGTCCTCACATAATCGGGCAAAGAAGGACTTCTCAGTATTTCCTGCTTTTTGTTTATTTCGAAATAAACAAAAATTAATACAAATTTTCTTGTCCGTTTTTCTTTTGCTACCATACGCTTATTTCAATAATGAATAGTTTCAATTAAGATTGTAGAGAGGTTTTCAACCTTGAGTCAATTGAATGAAAAAAATTTCCTGATCCTAATTTTTACATCTCTAGACAGATCTAATCCTGAAGAAAGTAAGACACTTATCTAAAAATTCAAAAGTATTTTTCTTAAAATTTAAAAAAAATGATTGTTGTTGTGCATTCAGTGAACCAAGGAGTACCAAAGTGTACAACCCTTAAAAACTTTTGTTTTCAATAAAAATTAAAAAAAAAAAAAAAAACAGAAACCTATTCATTATAGAATTAAGCCCATAATGAATAAAGTGGTTAAAATTTCATTAAAATTAGACAATTCCCTGATTTTTGGTAAGTGTTTTAAAATTGAAAAATAAAAAAATAAATCTATCTCGGTGGAATAAAGTGTATGTCTTGTTTAAATAAATATTTATTCATTACAAATATAATATTTACAACATATTACACTTCAGAAGTTTAAAATTCCTAATAAAATTTCTCATTGAATTAAAATAAGTCAATTGAATCAGAGAAAAGACTTTGCTTTTTTTTGTACCAATTCAAGTTGATCATTTCATTTTTATCTTTCAAGAACTGTAAGAACTATTTTTATTTTTACAAGTATTTTTATTTGGTATTAAATACCTAATAAAAAATACTGTAGTTAAACTAGGGACTGGCAAACGGAGCCTAAAATTCGTTTTTGACAAAATGACTTTAGCCCCTCTACAGAAAATAATTTACCAAGTATCAGGAAATTATCGGATTTTAATGAAATTTTCAGTGTTTATGTATCAATGAATGATCTTTATAATGCATTATTTATTTTATTTAAAACTTTCTCATTTTTTTCAGGTCACTTAATTTTGACCCCCAACATAAGTTGGGGGCGTAAAATGTTTTGCAAGTTGGTCATTTTCGATACTAATTACAGTATAAATAATGAGATAAAAGACCGAACTTATGAATAGAAAAAAAAACAATTTTTTACGGTGGCTTTTCTATGAGAAAATAAGTACCGAAAATTGAAAAATAAAATGTAAAAAATAATAAATAATTAATTTTTTGGAGATTTCTTTTTTACTCATTTCGATAATTATTCAATTGGCTATTATTTTATAAAAGAAAAAATTATACATCGATGTGTTTTCTGCTTAAAAAGGGGAGGGGGTACATTTTCAATCGAGTTTTTCTTCAAAACTTATTACTTTTGGCGCCTAAAATAAGGTTTGCATTAAGTAGATATTTATTTTTAGAATCTAAAAATATAACATTTTAAACTTAACATCAGGATTTTCATATTTAAATGAATTTTATATATTCATTTTTTATAGCAAAAATACTAAATTAAAGTATTGAAATAAAATAACTGATGCATTATAAAATTTATTAATTGTTAAATCAATACTGAAAATTTCATTAAAATGGGATAATTACCTGATTTTTGGTAAAAATTTTTACAATCGCGAATGTTACGGCAAAATTGTAAACAAGCACTTAAAATCATCGAAAACGAGGCTAAATGGCGGATCGAGTCGAAATTGACCAAAACAAATGGTTTTAAATCTTTTAAAAATAAACTGCATATGTAATGATATTTTTCTTTTTTAATGATGGTTATTATGTTACTACTTATCGATTTAGACAAAGTTTGACCTAAAATAATAGATTTAATTATTTCTAATTCGCTTTTAAAATTCCTAGCAGATGACAAATTTGCCTATAGCTAAGGTATTTCATTAATTGATTTTAAATAATTATTTCACTATTTAAAAAGAAATAAAAAGCATTTGAAATAAAAGCCAGTTAAAGGCTTGTATTTCGATTACTTTTATATTTTGTTCAAACGTCAAATTTGATTGTATTTAGAATGTTTTATATTTAACCTACTATTGTCTACTTCTCTGTCTACTTTGTTATATGTGAATTTTTAAAATTACACACAAAAATACTTATATATTGCTGAATGAGAAAAAAAAAGATCGGATTTATCTCCCTTGTGTTAGTGCTGATAACAAATGAACGACTGATTTGAATTTCGTTCAAGCAGAAAACGTTAGTTTTGTTGAAAATAATACATTTTCCGCTTATTTCTAACGTTTTACAGTCACAAGGGAAAGAAATCAGACGAAGGAAAAGAGAAAGAAGTAAGTATAACATTCTGTAATTATCTTCTTTTTTTTGCATAAAAGTTAATATTATCTTGAAAGATGTTTGTGCATTCGAAAGAAGAAACATTTTTTAAATCCTCAGCTTAGGAAAATAATGAAAATTATCAACGAAAAACAATGTTTTCATTTTTGCATTTAAATCAATTTAAATTTAACGTAGCTAAAAACAAGTTATGACTACAAGCTTTATAAAAATAAAAAAAGTCTATGAAAAATCAATTTATGGTCCAATTTTTACGAAAATTTCCATAACTTTACTCTTGGATGTACATTTCTGAAATAGTTTTTTCTTAAAATATATTTAAGAGAAATATATTTTTTACGCGGTCTACTCTGCTGCCTATTTTATGCTAGGAAGTATAAAAAATGAACCGACAAAAAACGATTTTTACTATTTTTTCTATAAAAATAAGTGTCTGATTAATTATTTCAGAAGATTTTTTATAAGCTTAGATACAAGAGCTTTTTAGTAAAAAAACAAAACATTCTGAATAAAATAAAAAAAATATCAATTAATAATTTACTATTAAAAGTTCACGGTGAAATTGACTTTACTATTAAAATTTCACTGTGAAATTGACTTTAAAAAATTGTCGGCGGTTAGGGTAGTAAATTTTAAAATCGAAAATGAAATGAAATGAATGAAAATTTGGATATTTTTCCTAAGAAAAAAAAAAACTGATAGAATAATAAAGAGTTATTTACTTTTATTGTAAAATAGGTTGAATTAATTCGAGAGGTTTTTTACGCTTAAAAAACAAACAATATAATAGACGGGAACGTGTCTCGTCTGTAGTTCCTAGGTAAAAAACAAATATGTCAGTTTTGCTCTTTCGTATATTCTAAGAATCACACATTACTATTCAACAATAAAAATTACAAATTCTTTTAAAAATTTTAATATATCGTGGATCGGACAAATTTTTAGTTCACCTGAATTCTAAAATTCATATATTTAAATATCCGTTAAAAGGATTTGTAAACACACACACACACACACACACACACAAAAGAAGATTTTTAAATGTTTAAGCACACAAAAGATTTAAAATCTCTTAAAAATGAATTACTTAAAATTTTCTTGACAATTTAATAGAATATAGTACATATCAATTAAAAAAAAAAAATGATGTTTTAAAATAATAATATGACATTTTTTGCACTTTTTATTTCCGAATTCATGAATTTTTCCTAAAAAAAAAACCCTACATTTTTATATAATCATTCAGACTCTTATCTTTATAGAAAAAAAGGTAAAAACGTTATTTTTTTATATGTCAAAAAATAAAAAAAGGGGGTTAGACCACGTAAAAAAGTATATTTTCCCTAATATATTCTAGGAAAAAAACTATTTCAGATAAATTTACATCCAAAGGTAAATAGTTATGGAAATTTTCGTGAAAATTGGACAATTAATTGATTTTTCATAGAATTTTTTAAAAAATCCTCTTATGTTTTTAGCTTATTAGTAAATTAACCCTAACCATAATCAGAAAATATTTATATATTTATTAGGTATGTCCTATTTAATTATAAGGGATGTTAGAAATATTTTTCTGATTTTTTTTTAATTTTAAAACAATTACCAAAAATCAGGGAATTGTCCAATTTTAATGAAATTTCAGCACTTTATTCATTAGGGAATTAATCTTATAATGAATATCTACTTTTATTAAAAAGAAACTTCTAGAAAGATAAAAACCAGAGCTAAGGCAAGGAGAACAAACTCACTCACAGTTGTTAGTTTTAAATCAGTTTTATTTAGGTGTGTGCTGAGATTGTGAAGGAAAATAATTTTAAAGAATAGCTTAAGAAAAGAATAAAGTGACACAAACTAAGGCAAGGAGAACAAACTTGTTGTTAGATTTATCAAAACATCAGTTTCATTTAGGAATTCACAGAGATTGCAAAGGGAAATGTTACATTCGCCTATAGTTTTCAATGTTTACACGCTATTTCCATCAGATATACCAAAGAAGAGATGAGAGGTGTACATGCAAATTGGCAATAGAACAACAAGACATATATATTATTTTATAAAGTAGTTTTATTCAATAATTCGAGTCTTGGAAGGAGGATAAAGTGGAAGTCCACAGGCATATATGTATAATATATATCCGCAAAGGGGATATTCATTATGACGCTATCTGTTTGGGTTTTAAGTGGGACGGCGAAATAAGGTGCATTATATCTTTTGTTCATGAGTCATAGTCGATTCAAACATACATATACATATAACTTGAATGAAATAGCAAGGTGACAGTCTATAGAGAAATTCCATAATGGAATATAGCACTTATCTTTGTTTTAGCTGATTCATTTCCATGTAATTATATCTGATAGTTATCTTCATTCATTTATGAAATTCCCTTCCTTATTGTAGAGTTGAAGTTTTTCTTCTGTGTCTCCTGGAGATGATTATCAACTGTCCCCAAACGGGTCTGTAGTCAAACTCTCCATATTAGTCAAAATTTCTTCTAGGCTACATGGAAGCGATTATCGCCTACCCTCAAAAGGGTCCGGAGTCAAAACTGCCAGTGGTAGTAAAGATTTCTTCCCTCCCCCCCCCAAAAAAAAATAGTGATGTACATTTCTGTCTATTGCTTGGCCCTCTCTTTTTCCAAAAAAAATTGCCTACGTCACATGACTAAGCAAATTTGGCCGTAGAGTCCTTCCGGTACTTGATTGTTTGGGTCATTTACTAGAACACACACCTCAGCTCTGACGTCACACTGCCCTATATTGCCAAATTATTAAGCAATGACTTAATTTCATGTTGAATGGTTTATTTTATTAAAAACAAACTTAAAAATAGATTTTTTTTTTAATCAATTCGGAATGTATGGGTTGTTGACCATTGATCATTGGAATAAAAAATTTTGCAGTCCCTAATTTTTACATTGCTAGAAAGATCAAATCTTGAAAAGCACATAAAAGAAACAAGAAAATAAAAATTCAATAGCCAGTAAGTTACTTGAAAATTTTAAGTTATTTCTTAAAACCCTAAAAATAATTATGTAGCTTTTTTTAAAAAAGCAGTACTTACAATTAATTATCTCTCTTGTTGAAGGGGTGCTCAGGTGGTGTGGCCAGCTTTGCTCCCCACTGAGTGTTTTTTTTTTTCAGTCACTGTTGACCAAGTGGCAAGGTGTTCTCCGCAAGGTCTGTCCTGATTGAGAGAGAGTTTTCACCACCAAACAAGGGACATCAATGTCTAGCTTCCTGTCCCTTGGTCAAAGGAGAGTTCTAGCCCCTTAAATCTATGTAAAAATAGAAGTTTAAAAATGTACAATGTTGCAGAACATATTTTAAATTTTTATAAATTTATTAACAATAATGATAGTTCTTTTTATTTATGAAAGATTAAATGTACATAATTCATCACCCATTTTTTAAAAAAAGTAGCTGGATTTTTTTCTGGGGCTTACACTTGTAATGTTTTGATTTTTTCTTATGTGTAACTTTGTTGGAAATTTTTTACTCATGCAGGCTTCCATAACCTTGCCTAAATGAATAATTTCTTATTTTGGAGTAATAAGAGTTGTTTCCCATGTGCACATACCTATGAAAAACATAGAACATGGCCATGATCATGCAATGACAGAGAAGCATCAGATGTCTTGAACACTTTGATGTTCTCTGCCAGGACCATGCAGCGTTTTTGTGAAAAAAATAAAAATTATTACTAATCATTGTTGTCTTTTGTTTAAGCACCTATATTGTGCTTAAGGAAAAATGTGTTTTTCCTCTCTTTACTTCAAAATACCTGAATTTTAACTCTAAGGAAAAAAGTGTTTTAGTATATAAATCCTTATGTTATTTTTTGCTGTGTAGTGTAACTGTGCTGTATGAAACTGACACGAATTTGTCCTTATAAATATTCTTCATGCTCACTGACTCTTTTAAAGTCTAAAGATATTGTCTATCACACTTTAACTTTTATTTTTTAACATACCTGTATTCATTCCAAAGAATAGATGTTGGTTTTATATTTCTAAAATAATATTTGAATTTTTATTCTTTCACAGACATCAACTATTTTGGGGAAGACCAATTTAATCTAAAAGAAACCTTCAAACACATACCAAAGGAAAACTGTATTCTTGTTAAGCGTGTTGATCTAGATATTGACAGCTCACAAGACAATGTTATTCTACTTATAAGTGATTTCTCTATATTTACACATCAGGGAACAACTGCAAAAATTGGCATTAGTGAAGCCCAACTTCACTTTAGAGATGAGATTTCCTGGAGGATTTGAAAACATATGTGGAAGCACATATCGAAGGGGAAGCATGTTCTTGTAAGGTTTATGAAACAACTTTTTCAGAGATTTCCACCTTAAAATCCCTCATGCAAACACTGACTGGGGAGAAACCATTTTTCTTCTAAAGTCTGTGGATCAGCCACCTTCAAACACATGAGGAAAAATGTATTGTTAATAACAATTTCACTTTAACCCAACTTCACTTTACTGATGAAATTTTTCACATCATGGAGGATTTGAAAACTTATTATAAGCACACATTGAAGGGGAACCATTTTCTTGTAAGGTTTGTGAAAAAAAAATTTTCAGAGATTTCCAACTTAAGCTCCCACATGCGAACACACACTGGGGAGGAACCATTTTTCTTCTAAAGTCTGTGGATTAACATTTTTACAGCATTCAAATTTTAAAATGCACATGCAAGCACACACTGGAGAGAAACCTTTTTCTTGTAAAGTCTGTGGATCAGCATTTTCAGAGTTCCCAACTGAAACGCCACATGCAAACACACACTGGAGAGAAACCATTTTCTTGTAAAGTCTGTGGATCAGCATTTTCACAGACTTGTAGTCTCAAAAACACATGCGAACACACACTGGAGAGAAACCATTTTGCTGTGAAGTCTGTGGATCAGCATTTTCACAGAGTTGCCATTTAAAACGCCACATGCAAACACACACTGGAGAGAAACCATTTTCTTGTAATGTCTGTGGATCAGCATTTTCACAGACTTGTAGTCTAAAAACACACATGCGAACACACACTGGAGAGAAACCATTTTCTTGTAATATCTGTGGATCGACTTTTTCACGTAATTCCAGTTTGAAAACACACATGCGAACACACACTGGAGAGAAACCATTTTCTTGTACAGTCTGTGGATCAGCATTTTCAGATATTTCCAATTTGAAAACACACATGCAAACACACACGGGAGGGAAACCATTTTCTTGTAAAGTCTGTGGATCAGCATTTTCTAAAAGTTCTCATTTGAAAACACACATGCAAACACACACTGGAGATAAACCATTTCCTTGTAGAGTCTGTGGAAAAGCATTTTCACAGAAATCCCATTTAAAAACACACATGCGAACACACACTGGAGAGAAACCATTTTCTTGTGAAGTCTGTGAATCAGCATTTTCTACCAGTTCTAATTTGAAAAAGCACATGCAAACACACACAGGGGAGAAACCATTTTCTTGTGAAGTCTGTGGAATAGCATTTTCTAACAGTTCTAATTTGAAAACACATATGCGAGTACACACTGGAGAGAAACCATTTTCTTGTGAAGTCTGTGGGTCAGCATTTTCACATAGTTGTGATTTGATAACACACATGCGAACACACACTGGAGAGAAACCATTTTCTTGTACAGTCTGTCAATCAGCATTTTCACAGAAATCCTATTTAAAAACACACATGCGAACACACACTGGAGAGAAACCATTTTCTTGTGAATTCTGTGGATCAGCATTTTCTAATAGTTCTTATTTGAAAACACACATGCAGACACATACGGGTGAGAAACCGTTTTCTTGTGAAGTCTGTGGATCAGCATTTTCTAAGAGTTCCACTTTGAAATCACATATGCGAACACACACAGGAGAGAAACCATTTTCTTGTACAGTCTGTGGATCAGCATTTTCACAGAATTCAAATTTGAAAAAGCACATGCGAACACACACTAGAGAGGTTTGTTAAAAGAACATTTAATTAAAAGTGAAAATATTTTCTTGTAAAGTCTGTCCAGCCGCATTTTCAGATAATTCCTGAAAGGATGTGGATTTGTATTTTCAAAGATTTCCACTTTAAAATCAGACAGTGTACACACATTGCTTCACTGCAATGACTCAAAAATTGCCAGCTTCCATTTGATCAGTAACTAGTAATTATAACTGGATAAGATCAGGGCCTATTCATAAATGGGTTCCAAAAAATGAACAGCGTAGATACTGATACTCAGCCATTGAAAGTCCAAGCCACCTCATGTGTGTATGCTAGATCTGGATAATCTGTGTAGAGATGCAGCTTCACTGACCACAATACATCTGGTATCATGAACATCCAACAACAACATCAAACTAAAGGATTTTAAAATATAGCCACACTGCCATGGGTCTCTTTAGATCAGAGCAGCTTCCAGACCTTATATACAGGTATCATTCACCAGTAGCAGGTCATCCTGTTGATTGTAAGGACTGGTATGATAGTGATTAGGTATTTCTCTGAGTTTAATGCTGCTTATTATGAATCTAACCACATCCCTGTACTATACTTTTTTATATTGTTTTGAAGGGGTTTGATGATAGAGGTCAATTTGAGAATTAACTTACCCATATAGGTGACCATACTTAGGAATATCTGCAAGATTCTCACATCTTCTGGATGGTATGCATTTTTTCTGGATCTAATGGAATCCATTTGCTGATGTCCCATGAATGTGCTGAAATTCTGCATGATTGAGCTTCATGACATCTTTCCTGCATCTTTCATGAAGCACCTGAAAGTATTTGTCATAGTCTTTCTTAGTTTGACCAAATACCAATAGGTCATCTACAATGATGGCTGTTCTTTTCATGTCTCAAAAATGTTTACACTTTCTCTTCTGAAAGATTTCAAAGGCAGAGTTCAAGCTAAATTTTAGTCTCAACCAGTGAAATCACCCACAACACATCTAGTAGATCACTGGATGTGTCATCAAATTGTACATGTCCCTAATAGGATGTCCCATGAATGTGTTGGTGTGCAAACCCATCTCAAATTTTGCAGGATTGAGCTTTACTGCAGCAGGTACTGAATCCTTCATGAAGCACCTGAAAGTATTTGTCATAGTCTTTCTTAGTTTGACCAAATACCAAATAATTTCCTTTTACTAAAACAAGGTCAATCGGTTCATATTGCTTAGATACCTAATAGACTTTTGATTAGTAAAAGTTGTTTAGTATATAATTTCCTTTTACTAAAACAAGGTCTATCTGTTCATATGCTTAGATACCTAATAGACTGTTGATTAGTAAAAGTTTGTTGAGTATATAATTTCCTCATGGAACAAATGTAAGAATAATTCCCGACAATAATAATAATTCTGTTGTGATTACTGGACATCCCTTCTTTTATGTATATCCAATTTTGCTAAAGGGAGGTAATAAAAACTTGTCAATTACCAAAAATCACGGAATTGGCTAATATTAATCAAATTTTCAGCATGTTAATCATTAAGGAATTAATTCTTTTTGGGTTAATGGTTGTCTAAACATATTCTTGATGAACCATGTTTCTTGTTAGTAGTGACCAGCTGACTAAATAATGGTGTTTTATTCTCCAGTGGTTCTGTCTTGGCTATTATAGATGGATTTTTCCTCACACAGTTATTCCCCTTGGACACTAGTTACTTATGTTTACCTTATTCACCTCCCTTTGGTATGTTCTGTTCTGAACAGCTTTTCCCTTTTCACCATTTACTCTTCCGGTCTTCTAGTTCTTTACGAATCTGATGCCATCCAAGTGGACACGTCTAATGTTCTTCTCCATCTATACAAGACTTCTCGGCATCACGATAAGAGAGAAAACATTCTCTTTCTTTCCTTTGCAGTTAATATGCTATTTTAGCAACCTATTGCATTACACTCTCTAGTATATTTTAACTGTTTTTTCCCCTTTTATTGAAGTTGCCTGCTTAGATATATTGTGTATATATTCTATTGCGATAAACATCTTCCTTAGCTTTGCCGTATTCCCACATAGGCTGTTGCCTTCATTTTGCATTGTCATGTCTATTTACCTCATATTACTTTTGTATTTATTGTTTATTATTGTTTATTTCCCCACACACTTACCATTGCTTCCATTCTTAGTAAGATTCATTTGTCTTTACTGTCCCATGTTATAATTGCTTTATTCCAGATAATACTTGCTATCTTTCACAGTTTCCTTTTTTCTGTCCTACTCTTCTTTTCTGGATGCTCTCTCTCTCTCTCTCTCTCTCTCTCTATTTTCTTTCTTACTCTTCTTTTCTGGATGCTCTCTCTCTCTCTCTCTCTCTCTATTTTCTTTCTTACTCTTCTTTCTTCTCTCTCTCTCTCTCTCTATTTTCTTTCTTACTCTTCTTTTCTGGATGCTCTCTCTCTCTATCTCTCTCTCTCTCTCTTTCTCTCTATTTTCTTTCTTACTCTTTTCTGGATGCTCTCTCTCTCTCTTTTTTCTGTCTTACTTTTCTTTTCTGGATGCTCTCTCTCTCTCTCTCTCTCTCTCTCTCTCTTATATATATATATATATATATATATATATATACACATATCCTATTTTCTTTCTTATTCTTCTACTCTCTCTCTGTACCACTCCTCTATTTTCTCTCTCACTCTCTCTCTCTCTCTCTCTCTCTCTCTCTCTCTCCAGCCTCATTTCTTTCTCTTACTTTTCTGGTCTCTCTCTCTTACTCATCAGCCCACTCTCTTTGTCTTAATGCTCTCTCTCTCTCTCTCTCTCCCTTTCTCTCTCTAGCTCTTTCTGATGTCTCTCTCTTACTCTTCTACTCACTCTTTCTGTCTCCGTGACTTTGGCATTATTTCGACCCCTTCTTAGTTTTAACCTCCCTTGTAAGTAACGCATGTAGTGAACATGTAGTCTCTGGGCATCCGCTTATATATATATATATATATATATATATATATATATATATATTAATAATTTGAAGGCAATTATAATGCGTGTAAAAAATAAAAACAAAAAGATGTTATTTTTTGTTTATTGATTTCAAAGAAACTTTATCTTCAGAGACGAATATCAGAAATGAACGTGCTTAAGTTTTACATATATTTGTGTGTGTATGTGTGTTTGTGTGTGTATATGTGTGTATGCGTGTGTGTATATAAATGAACAATGAATAGACAAACAATATGCGAAAACACATTCCATTACTAATAGTTTGTTGGGAGGTTCGGATTTTATGGCAAGTCAGTCCTTGTAGGCTCGGCAACTACACTCGTCCCCTTGGCTAAGAGTTTACTACTAAACTTCTTGTTCACTACCTTTGTCTCCCCTTTCTCCCTTGATTGCCTGCAACCATATTCGACCACCCTGTCTCTTTGATTAGTCCTGCTATATCATACCCCATTTTGATCAATTACCCTTGTCTCTTCATCCGTTTCCCAGAATTCTTAGCTTTCCCTACCCATTAGGAATACCCTTTAATTCTATTACCTAATTTGCTGTTTTGTCATGTGTCTTTTCTTTCCTTTCAGCTTTTTTTACCATCCTTTAGTTAATAAAGAATTGTGATTCCACCACGTTTTTTTTGTACTTTGTTGGAAGAGTTAACCTACACTTAATAAAAAGGCGGCCTCATACGCCTTGGATAGAATATAGACCATCAAATTAAGGAGGCATGATAGGTTCAGTGAGACCCATTTTAAATAGCCTCTTCAGTTGTGGCCGGATTAAAATATGCACCCTTATCGCACCAGGTTTCTGTTGCAATAATTTACTCTGAGTAAACACATCCTTGAATTTCATGAACACCTCTTTGAATTCCTGTTTCACATTTACAGCAGTTATGAAGCTCTGACCTGATTCATTGGTTAAATGGAAATTTTTAAAAAATGGAAATGTAGATTGTCCAGGTAGTTTTGGTCAGATTCTATCTTGAGGAAAATCAAAACAGATGGTGGTTATCATAAGGCTAATCGATATGATTAGAATGTTGTTGAGGAAATCGGAAGTTAAAAAATCTCAAGTGATTTAGAAAACTCCCCAGGACGATCACCACTTGAGTCAACTGTAATTGTTAGAATTAGTCCTTGGATGTAATCATGCTAGTTGGCCCAGGGAACCAGACTAATAGACACTAAGTCAAATGGTGAAAGATTATTAGGAAGTCGGGTGACCAGAATTAGCTTGGGTCTAAGAAAGAAAAAAATTTTTTTCCAATTAAAAAGCTAAAGAGGGAATAACCTAAATATTCCTTTTGGAGAGACCTCACACCTTGTTGAGGATCACTTGAAAGTGATCAGAAAATGATAAAGAGAAACTTGGATAAAATAAATCCAGATGTCAAAAAAGGCTACACTTTTTGTGGACCCACTTGAAGGTACCAGAAGAGATAGCACTTAGATTGGTGAGTGGAAGTGAATTTGATTGGCAGGTTAGGACCAAAAGAGGGCGGTACTTTTGCCAAAGTGGGATGTTCAGGGAAAATTACTAAGATCTTCATGCCAGCCAGAAACTGGAAGTTCTGGGCTGAAACATTATTTAACAAAGCCTTTTTCTCAGATAAAAGGGCAGATGAAGCTGAGCAAGCTTGAAGAGAAGATTAAGCTGTGGCTATGTTAACAATGGATGCAAATTCCAAGAGTCAACAGACAAACTGAAAGTTCCAGGCTGAAATATTATTTAACAAGGCCTTTTACTCGGCAAATGGGCAGACGAAGCTGAGCGAGCTTGAAGAGATGATTAAGCTGTGGCTATGTTAACAATGGATGCAAATGCCAAGAGCCAACAGACAATCTGACTTCAGCCAAGATTATTGAAAAACTTAGTCACATTTACGAACTGCTTTAACAATATCTTTGCAGAGCCCTGATTATATTCTGACCAGAAGTTATTGATTAGAGGTCCATCACTCCCACAGATTTGAGAAATAATTACTTTGTATTCTCTTATTGAATATAAATGTTGTGTTTGAAAGAAAAAAGAGTCATTGTTTTTTATGTGACCACCAGGCCGCTGTTAACCATGGAATATCAGTTCTATAGCAGATTTCTGGTTGTTTTAGATCTGAACACAGTGTGGGCATTCGGCTAGACTTTCAGCAAGTGTAGGAACCCTGTGACCCATGGTTGATGCAGAAGATCCGATCTTGACTGCCATTTTCGGAAATTCAGTGAGCCATTTAGCTCAGTAGCAGCCGACAATATAGTAAAAATTATTGTCTTTTACTAAAACAAGGCCCGTCTGTTCACATTTTCGAGACCTAACAGCATGTTGATTAACAATAGTTGTGTATATTATTTTCTCATATGGAACAAATGTAAGAATAATTATTGATAAAGTGATAACAAGGATATCTTATTACCTGAACAAACTTGATAAAAAATACAAACATGATAGCAGATACAAAGAAGAGCTTACACATAGTTGCATAAGAAAAATGTCCTCATATGAAAATAGTCTTTTAGTAAAGAAAAGTCTTGAAACTACTGATAAAAGAGGATAGTATAAACACTTACATGATGAGCCATGCATGTGTCATGTGCCATGAAATGCTGTGATGTTTATTAGAGACATAAATTTGGTCATTCACCATTAACACTAAATTCAACTCTAAATGTAAATAATTCACCATTTTTAAATTGCTACTTTCCAACCAAAGGATGGGGGATGGTGCTCACTTTTGTCGAGTGCTCCTTCGTAGAGGTGGTGGGTCTTCATCTATCTGCACATCATCTTCCTTGGTCTCGGCCACATCGTCATCGAGAGACTCTGCCATCACATCCTCTGCCGTTATAGGCCCCGTTCCAACCACCGACATAGTCCCTGACTCACTCTCGGACGACGTATCATAGAGAAATATAATGAATAGCTTATCTTATTTAGAAAGACTTGATATAAAGTTTCATATCCTGAAAAATATATGAAAAAAAAAAAAATGCTTCAATACCTGCAGACACTTATCTAAAATTTCAGAATTAATTTTCTTAAAACTTAAAAAATGATTTTTTTTTGTGCTGTCAGTGGACCAAAGAGTGCCAAATTGTGCAACCCCTAAAATCTTTTGTTTTCAATATAAAACAAAACAAAACAAAACAAAAAAAAAACTATTCATTATAAAATCAAACCCACAATGAATAAAGTGGTTAAAATTTCATTAAAATTAAACAATTCCCTGATTTTTGGTAAGTGTTTTAAAATATAAATTTAAAAAGAAAAATCCATCTCCCTTGAATAAAGTGCACGTCTAGTTTAAATAAATCTTTGTTTATTACAAATATAATGCACCTTACACTTCAGAAGTTTAAAATTCCTAATAAAATTTCTAATTGAATTAAAATAGGTCAATTGAATTAGAGAAAATACTATTTTTTGTATCAATTCAAGGTGGTCTTCTTTGTTTTAATATTTTTAAAACTAAAAAAAAAAATAGGGATGAAACGTTTTCATCTTTCTTGGACTGTAAAAAAAATGGGACTAAACGTTGACCCCCACCCCATTATTTAAAAAAAAGGTTGTTTTTTTTTTCAAGTGTTTTTTTAATAATTTAAGCCATTTATTATGCAAGCAATTGTTTAAAAAATAAAATATAGAAATTTCATTAAAGTAGGATGCTTCTCTGATTTTTAGTAATTATTTTAAATTGAAAAACAAAAACAAACATTTGAAATAAAAGCCAGTTAAATGCCTATATTTCAATTACTTTTATATTTTATTCAAACATCAAATTTTATTGAATTTAGAATGTTATACATTTAACCTATTATTGTCTCTTCTAAATAAAACTTAAATATTACTAAATAAGAAAAAATGATCTGAATTATCTCCCTTGTTTTTTGTCTTGATTTGCAAATGAACGACACATTATCATTTTTTTTGTTTTCAAGCAGAAAACGTTAGTTTTATTGAAAATAAATTTTCCACCTTTTCCCTAACGTGGTATAGCTCCAAGGAAAAGAAATCAGACGAAAGAAAAGCGAAAGAAGTAAGTATAACATTCTGTAATTATCTTTTATACAAATGAAAAATACGCCAGGAAAAGTTTTTTCAACTGACAAAAAAGGGAAATAGATTTCATTTGTGACAATACTTTATCAGATAAAGTATTGTCACAAATTAAAATGAATTTTAACAGAGGATAAAATTCATCCTATGTGGATATCCAATATATGGAAACATTTAAAGAATAACCATTTTTTTTTAAATATAATTCCCTTTAATATTTAATTGAGGTTTTAGTTTATAAGTCAACCCACCGATGAACATGGATAGTAGCGAAAATAAAACCTCAATTAAATATTAAAAGGAATTATATTTAAAAAAAAAAAAAAAAAGGGTTATTCTTTAAATGTTTCCATGTATTTGATATCCACAGAGGATAAACATTATCCTCTGTTAAAATACATTTTAATTTGGGACAATATTTTATCTCATAAAGTATTGACACAAATTAAAATGTATTTTAACAGAGGATAATGTTTATTAGGTACCACCAAACCGTTTATGCCATCTTGAATAAAACGGAAATAAATATTTCCGAACTTTGTTTATCAAAAATCTCGTAAAAACAAGATCGTACAGGGTTGTTACAAAGAAAAATAGTTAATTCAAAGATCAAATTATCCGATTGGGAAAAATTACATCGTTGTCTTAAAAAATAAACAAACCTATCCATATTACATGCGAAAGGGTAATTTTCAGACCACAATTTAGACAGAAAGAAATACATATTATTACCCTCTTACGGTTATGCATCTAAGTACGAATGGGTGTAACGGACAAACTTTTCTAGCCAAATTTTTCTATTAAAATGAATAAAATCTTTAAAAACTTTAATATTACAATTTACTATGAATAAAACCTTGAAAAAATTTAATCTTAAAATTTCGCAGTGAAATTGACGTTAAAAAATGTCTTCGGTTTTAGTATTAATTCTTAAAATCGAAAATAAACTGAAAATTTGAATATTTTTTCTAAGAGAAAAACTGATAAAACAATCATTCAATATATTATTTTTATTCTAATTGGTCGTAAAAGTTAAATAAAATAAAAAACAAAGAAAAATTGGTCGTAAAAGTTAAATAAAAAGTTAAATAATAAAAAACAAAAAAAAACAAACTTTAGTTACCGAGTGTTGTATTATTGGATCAAAACCTGTCAGAGTTACTTCCCTTGAACTGGAGAACGAGACGATACAATAAATATGGCTACTTAACCCTTACACATTCGTTCTCGTGTTCCTCATTGTAATTCAGATAACATATCACCGAGAAGCGTCTCGTCTCTTTGTATAAAAACAAAACAAATATGTCAGTTTTGCTCTTCCGTACATTCTAAGAATCACACATTACTATTCAACAATAAAAATTACAAATTCTTTTTAAAATATTAATTGAGCTCGGATCGGACCAATTTTAGTTCACCTGAATTCTAAAATTCATATTTTTAAATATCCGTGAAAAATTCGATTTTTTGACGCAGGAAAAAAAAATTTAATTCATTTCACGCAGAAAATAAAAATATTTAATCACACAAAAGATTGAAAATCTCTTAAAAATTAAATTTTTTGACAATTTAATAGAATATAGTACATACCATATACAAAAGCAAAAAAAAGTTTTCAAATATTAATATTATGACATTTTTTTGCACTTTTTATTTCCGATTTCATTAATTTTTCCTCAAAAAACTACACCTCGCACATTCATACAATTTCATTGATATAGTTATTCAGACTCTTATCTTTATTTTTTTATCTCATAAAATAAAATGGGGGGGGGGGGGTGATAGACCTTGTAAAAAATATTTCCCCTAATATATTTTAGAAAAAAACTATTTCAGATGTATTTACATCCAATGGTAAACATTTATGGAAACTTTCGTGAAAATCAGATTATTAATTGATTTTTCATAGAATTTTTAAAAAATCCTCTTATCGTAACTTGTCTTTAGCTACGTTAAATTTCAGTGGATTTAACAGTGCAAAAATGAAAACATTGTTTTTCAATCATAATTTTCATTATTTTCGTAAGCTGATAAAAAATTAAAAAATCATCAGGAGTTTGTTTAATGTTTTTTCTTTCGAATGGAAAAAAATTTTCAAGAAAATATTAATTTTTCTGCAAGTTTCATTGTGTTAAATGTAGGGGGGGGCGTAAATTGCACAGGGTCAAATTGGTGGTACCTAATGTTTATCCTCTGTGGATATCAAATATATGGAAACATTTAAGGAATAAACTATTTTTTTTAAAATATAATTCCTTTTAATATTTAATTGAGATTTTATTTTCGCGACTATCCATGTTCATCGGTAGGTTGACATATAATAGCTATACCCAAAATGGCCTAAAATGCGTTTTTGACTTTAGCCCCCCTACAGAAAATAATTTACCAAAAATCAGGAAATTATCGGATTTTAATGAAATTTTCAGTGTTCATGTATCAATGAATGATCTTTATAATGCATTATTTATTTTATTTCAAAACTTTCTAATTTTTTTCAGGTCGCTTAATTTTGACCCCCCTTATGTTGGGGGCGTAAAATGTTTTGCAAGTTGATCATTTTCGATACTAATTACAGTATAAAAAATGAGATAAAAGACCGAACTTATGAATAGAAACAAAAAAAATTTTTTTACGGTGACTTTTCTATGAGAAAATAAGTACCGAAAATCGAAAAATGAAATGTAAAGTATAATAAATAATTAATTTTTTGGAGATTTCTTTTTTACTCATTTCGATAATTATTCAATTGGCTATTATTTTATAAAAGAAAAAAATTATACATCGATGTTTTTTCTGCTTAAAAGGGGGTACATTTTCAATCGAGTTTTTCTTCAAAACTTATTACTTTTGGTGCTTAAAATAGTAGTATATAAAATATAATATAGATATAAAGTGAAGGGGCATTGTGAAATATCTACATATATCTGTTGATAAAAAGTGAAAAACACAGTATGGTAAATATTTGAAATTTGAGTTTATTGAAATTTGTGCAAATTCAATAAAAAAAATTATTGTAAACATGGAGGGAGAGGGGTAAAATATCTAAATTTATTTGCCAATAAAAAACAGCAATGATCATGGCTCAACAAAAACAGGAGGCCTGACAATTTTATTTGTCCATAAAATCTGTTTGCCCTTTAATGAATTTACAACTTTTCACCAAATTATTAATCAAATTTTCACCAAATGACTTAATTTTATGATGAATAGCTTATTCTATTAAAAAGAAAACTTGAAAATAGGAGTTTTTAATCAATCCATATATATGGGGATATTGACCCTTGGTCATTTGAATTAAAAATTTTCTAGTCCCTAACTTTTACATTTCTAGAAATATTAAATCTTGAAATGATTGACAAGCTGATCCTTTACTACTAAATAGAAATGTATTAATTTAATTCATTTCTCGTTTTAACTCTAAATCATTTGCTAATATTTGAGAATATTGGGTGTTTTTGCCAATTTTGATCATCAGACAGTTTTTGGTACATAAAGGGTTAAGTATTCTGCTCTGAAGAAGACTTGGGTATGTATGATTTTCTATTATATAGGGCCGGTTTAGCTCAGTCGGTAAAGTGTTTGGCTAGAAATCACAAGGTTCTTTGATACCGGCTCTTGTCATCTAAGCAAATGAGTAGCACTGGGATCTGTGCGGTATAGTGAGGAGATGATGGTAGGTGTGGCACTCACCTCAGATGCTAAAATAATCCCTTTGATCTAGCGCTAGTGAAAAAGGGATAGACTCCCTCGCTGTCTGGCCGATACCAACATTAGGCCACCCGACGACATTACTTACTTTACTTTTAACATAATTCTAATTAGAATGTTATATATGTAAGCAAATTCCCATCAAAACGTATGTCAGCATATAATAAATTTCAAACATACAAATATATTTCTATTTTCTCTATTTGTCTTTTCAACACACACACACATAAATAAATAAATATATATATATATATATATAAATATATATATATATATATATATATATATATATATATATATAGTCATCAACAACTTACTACCACATTTTCATTGTAGTAGCATAAGTATTTAATCCAAAAGGTCTCAATATATCTTGTAAAATATAAAGCATTAATAGTTATAGGAAAGATATTCACTCTACCACGGTTTCGGTGTTAACGGTACACCTTCCTCAAGAAAAACTTAGGCCTGTCTCTTCTTGCTGGGACTCTCCAGAGATGTATTAGATTGTTATGTCTCCACCAATTTGTATTGGGTGGGAGGGGTGCTCCCCCTACTTATATGTGTGTTTTTATACAGCCTCTTTTTATACTCTATCTTCATAGAGGTTTTTGGCTCACCAGCCCTGAATTATCCTTGTACACACCCTTGCCATTTTATACCTTCAAGTTTGCAACGAGATTTACTGACGTGTCACAGAAATGTGAAACAGTAGGTCTTTTGCCAACTCGAAAATCCACTTTCAATATGGACATTTTTTTAATTGCTTTGTGTCGTCTTATCATTGCCACCATCTGTTTTGATTCTCCAACCAAAGCCACCCGGCGAATTACATTTCTGTTTTTTCTTCTTTCTTTCTTTTTCTAATTTCAAAACCTGAATCAGGTCACAAATATTGCAGTTAATTAAAATATAAACTCATGTTAATGATATAATTCCAAAGAATAATTGTGTCATTTGTTTTTCACATGTTGAAAATAATATTTGAATTTTTATTCTTTTATAGACATCAACTATTTTGGGGAAGAACAATTCTGACACCTTCAAACACATACAAAAGGAAAAATGTATTCATGCTGATCTGCATATTGACAGCTCACAAGGCAATTCTTTTTGTTAAAATTCCAAATGTGAGTATTTTTCCTGATTTCATGTACGAAAGAACAAGGGGAAAAATTGGTACTAGTGAAATCCAACTTTTCTCCACTATACAGATCAGATTTTTTGCATCATGGATGATTTGAAAACAAGCATGGAAACACATAATGAAATGCAAGCATTTTCTTGCAAAGTTTGTGGATCAACATTTTCGGACATTTCTAGTTTGAAATTACACATGTTAACACACAGTAGAGTAAAAGCATTTACTTGTGAAATTTGTGGATCCTCAAGTTCCCATTTGAAAAGACACATGCGAACACACACTGGCGAGAAACCATATTCTTGTAAAGTTGTGGATCAGCATTTTCAGAGAGTTCCAGTTTAAAAAGACATATGCGAGTACACACTGGCGACAAACCATTTCCTTGTAAAGTCTGTGGATCAGCATTTTCAGAGAGTTCCGGTTTGAAATACCACATGCGAAAACACACGGGAGAGAAACCATATCCTTGTAATGTTTGTGAATCAGCATTTTCAATGAGATCCAGTTTGAAAAAGCACATGCAAACACACACAGGAGAAAAAACATTTTCTTGTAGAGTCTGTGGAACACTATTTACACGGAGTTCCACTTTGATATGTCACATGCGAACACACACAGGAGAGAAACCATTTTCTTGTAAAGTTTGTGGATCAGCATTTTCAGTGAGTTCCAGTTTGAAATGTCACATGCGAGTACACACTGGTGAGAAACCTTTTCCTTGTAAAGTTTGTGGATCAGAGTTTTCAGGGAGTTCCGGCTTGAAATACCACATGCAAACACACACAGGAGAGAAACCATTTTCTTGTAAACTTTGTGGATCAGCATTTTCACGGAGTTCCAGTTTGAAATGTCACATGCGAACACACACAGGAGAAAAAACATTTTCTTGTAGAGTCTGTGGATCAGTATTTTCACAGAGTTCCAGTTTGATATGTCACATGCGAACACACATTGGAAAGAAACCATTTATTTGTAATTTTTGTGGATCAGAGTTTTCAAAGAATTCTCATTTGAAAAGACACATGCGAGTACACACTGGAGAGAAACCATTTTCTTGTACAGTCTGTGGATCAGCATTTTCACAGAGTTCCACTTTAAAATTACATATGCAAACACACCCAGGAGAGAAACCGTTTTCTTGTAAAGTTTGTGGATCAGCATTTTTAATGCGTTCCACTTTGAAATCCCACATGCGAACACACACGGGAGAGAAACCGTTTTCTTGTAAAGTTTGTGGATCTGCATTTTCAGGGAGTTCCAGTTTGATATGTCACATGCGAACACATACTGGAGAGAAACCATTTATTTGTAATATTTGTGGATCAGAGTTTTCACAGAATCCTCATTTGAAAAGACACATGCATGTACACACTGGAGAGAAACCATTTTCTTGTAAAGTCTGTGGATCAGCATTTTCACAGAGTTCCGGTTTGAAGAGACACATGCGAGTACACACAGAAGAGAAACCATTTTCTTGTACAGTCTGTGGATCAGCCTTTTCACAGAATGCTCATTTAAAATCACATATGCTAACACACACGGGAGAGAAACCGTTTTTTTGTAAAGTCTGTGAATCAGCATTTTCACAGAGTTCCAGTTTGAAAAAGCATATGAGAACACACACTGGAGAGAATTGTTAAAAAAACATCTTTAAAAAAAAAGAGAAGAAAGCTATTTTCTTGTAAAGTCTGTAAATCAGCTTTTTCTATGAGTTCCTATTTAAATAGCTCAAGTGAACACACACCAAAAAGAATTAGAATGATCTTGAATGTCTTCTGTCTCTTTGTTTTGGGGTTTGTCAGTATCTTACTCATCATAGCTATGCACTAGGCTAAATGATGAGGAGTTTAGTGGTTCACCTTCTCTTAGTGATGCTACCACAAGTAACAACACTAAGCTGGATAGTCCAACAGACTAGCACAATACTTGTCTTGGAATTCAGGAAAACCAAGCAAGGATCACTATAAAAAGAAACTATGACATAGCAAAATGGTCCATTGAGGAGAAGAAAATTATTCTCCACTGTTATATTCTTAAATTAGCCCTGGGATATAAACATTCTGCATATACAATCAAGTATTATCCCCAGGAAGGGATCTCTTGGTCTTTAGATTTCTTTAAAAGAAGAATTAAAAAGAAAAAGAGAAAAACAATTTTTTTGTAAAGTCTGTATTAGTATTTTCAGATAGTTCCAGAAAGTCTTTGGATCTATATTTTCACAAAGTTCCACTTTAAAATCAGACATGTGAACATGCACTGGCAAGAAACCATTCCCTTGTGTAGTGTGTGGATCAGCATTTTAAGATAGTTCCAGTTTGAAATTATACATGCAAACAAACTCATAGAAGAATTTAACCAGAAATACATTGACACTGAGACTTCACTGCAATGGCTCAAGCGTTGCTAGCTAATATTTGATTGAAACAATACCTGGTGGACCTAGCTGCTATGAAGTACAAAGCTATCAAAGGAACAGGCTCCATTATAAAAACGATCCTTAGGATACAAATATTATTCATAAAGGAATCAAGTGTTAGCCTCAGGTGGGGCCCCTTGTTTTCTAAAAATTGTTAAAATAAATAAAAGTGAGAATTGTTTAAAAATAATAATAAAAAGAGACAAAACATTTTCTTTTAATGTCTGTTCAGCATTTTCTTGTAGTTCTAGTTTAGTGTTTGTAGGCAACTGATCTAGGGGAACAACAAACCATAATTTTTCTTTTAATGTCTGTTCAGCATTTTCTTGTAGTTCTAGTTTAGTGTTTTTAGGCAACGATCTAGGGGAACAACAAACCATAATCTCCCAGCATTTTCTTGTAGCTCTAGTTTAGTGTTTGTAGGCAACTGATCTTGGGGAACAACAAACCATAATTTTTCTTTTAATGTCTGTTCAGCATTTTCTTGTAGCTCTAGTTTAGTGTTTGTAGGCAACTGATCTTGGGGAACAACAAACCATAATTTTTCTTTTAATGTCTGTTCAGCATTTCTTGTAGCTCTAGTTTAGTGTTTGTAGGCAACTGATCTTGGGGAACAACAAACCATAATTTTTCTTTTAATGTCTGTTCAGCATTTTTTGTAGTTCTAGTTTAGTGTTTTTGATCTAGGGGAACAACAAACCATAATTTTCTTTAATGTCTGTTCAGCATTTTCTTGTAGCTCTAGTTTAGTGTTTGTAGGGAAACAAACCATAATTTTTCTTTTAATGTCTGTTCAGCATTTTCTTGTAGCTCTAGTTAGTGTTTGTAGGCAACTGATTAGGGGAACAACAAACCATAATTTTTCTTTTAATGTCTGTTCAGCATTTTCTTGTAGCTCTAGTTTAGTGTTTGTAGGCAACTGATCTTGGGGAACAACAAACCATAATTTTTCTTTTAATGTCTGTTCAGCATTTTCTTGTAGCTCTAGTTTAGTGTTTGTAGGCAACTGATCTAGGGGAACAACAAACCATAATTTTTCTTTTAATGTCTGTTCAGCATTTTCTTGTAGTTCTAGTTTAGTGTTTGTAGGCAACTGATCTAGGGGAACAACAAACCATAATTTTTCTTTTAATGTCTGTTCAGCATTTTCTTGTAGCTCTAGTTTAGTGTTTGTAGGCAACTGATCTAGGGGAACAACAAACCATAATTTTTCTTTTAATGTCTGTTCAGCATTTCTTGTAGTTCTAGTTTAGTGTTTGTAGGCAACTGATCTTGGGGAACAACAAACCATAATTTTTCTTTTAATGTCTGTTCAGCATTTTCTTGTAGCTCTAGTTTAGTGTTTGTAGGCAACTGATCTTGGGAACAACAAACCATAATTTTTCTTTTAATGTCTGTTCAGCATTTTCTTGTAGCTCTAGTTTAGTGTTTGTAGGCAACTGATCTTGGGGAACAACAAACCATAATTTTCTTTTAATGTCTGTTCAGCATTTTCTTGTAGTTCTAGTTTAGTGTTTTTAGGCAACGGATCTGAACAACAAACCATAATTTCTTTTAATGTCTGTTCAGCATTTTCTTGTAGCTCCAAAGGAACAACAAACCATAATTTTTCTTTTAATGTCTGTTCAGCATTTTCTTGTAGCTCTAGTTTAGTGTTTGTAGGCAACTGATCTAGGGGACAACAAACCATAATTTTCTTTTAATGTCTGTTCAGCATTTTCTTGTAGTTCTAGTTTAGTGTTTGTAGGCAACTGATCTAGGTGAACAAAACCATAATTTTCTTTTAATGTCTGTTCAGCATTTTCTTGTAGCTCTAGTTTAGTGTTTGTAGGCAACTGATCTAGGGAACAACAAACCATAATTTTCTTTTAATGTCTGTTCAGCATTTTCTTGTAGCTCTAGTTTAGTGTTTGTAGGCAACTGATCTAGGGGAACAACAAACCATAATTTTTCTTTAATGTCTGTTCAGCATTTTCTTGTAGCTCTAGTTTAGTGTTTGTAGGCAACTGATCTAGGGGAACAACAAACCATAATTTTTCTTTAATGTCTGTTCAGCATTTTCTTGTAGTTCTGTTGTAGGCAACTGATCAACCATAATTTTTCTTTTAATGTCTGTTTTCTTGTAGTTCTAGTTTAGTGTTTGTAGGCAACTGATCTAGGGGAACAACAAACCATAATTTTCTTTTAATGTCTGTTCAGCATTTTCTTGTAGTTCTAGTTTAGTGTTTTTAGGCAACTGATCTAGGGAACAACAAACCATAATTTCAATCTTATCCATGTTTGGCAAAAATGAAAAGGTTTTAAAAAATATTCAAAAACAGATGTTAGATATATGACTAGAATAGTCAGCTACATGACTCACTTATATCTCAGCTACTACCTCAGTCACTGCTGTTGTAAGAAGACAGGTGTGGCTGCCAATGTAGACAGCTTGTAGTAGTAGTAGTGGTTTTTGTTGTCCTGGTCATCAGGCCTGTTTTACGCCCTTCTCCTCCCCCTTAACTTTTTGAGTACCCTGTGACCTGGTCACTCCACTGTAAAAAAGCACCCTGTTACCTGGTCATCCCAAGTAAGAATGTTCACTTAGAGAAATCCATAATTTTTCTTTTAATGTCTGTTCAGCATTTTCTTGTAGCTCTAGTTTAGTGTTTGTAGGCAACTGATCTAGGGGAACAACAAACCATAATTTTTCTTTTAATGTCTGTTCAGCATTTTCTTGTAGTTCTAGTTTAGTGTTTGTAGGCAACTGATCTAGGGGAACAACAAACCATAATTTTTCTTTTAATGTCTGTTCAGCATTTTCTTGTAGTTCTAGTTTAGTGTTTTTAGGCAACTGATCTAGGGGAACAACAAACCATAATTTCAATCTTATCCATGTTTGGCAAAAATGAAAAGGTTTTAAAAAATATTCAAAAACATATGTTAGATATATGACTAGAATAGTCAGCTACATGACTCACTTATATCTCAGCTACTACCTCAGTCACTGCTGTTGTAAGAAGACAGGTGTGGCTGCCAATGTAGACAGCTTGTAGTAGTAGTAGTGGTTTTTGTTGTCCTGGTCATCAGGCCTGTTTTACGCCCTTCTCCTCCCCCTTAACTTTTTGAGTACCCTGTGACCTGGTCACTCCACTGTAAAAAAGCACCCTGTTACCTGGTCATCCCAAGTAAGAATGTTCACTTAGAGAAAATAGTTCCTTGGTTTAAAAAAAAAAAACTAAATATGTGTAAATGCATTTTTTGAGATTGTTGGAATACTTGTTTGCCTTTGTGTGGCTATGTAAAAGAGAACACTGGCTTAGGTGGTAATTGCAAAGGGTCTTTAGTAAAAAGTGTAATTTTGTAGGGTTTTGGATTTGGCATAGTGATTTGGTAAATAGTCAGGCTAGGAGAGTACCAGCCAAAATCTTTCTTTCCCTTTGAGGTGACTTTATGGTATAGTCACAATTTTTGGGCTCTCTGGATTTAGAGCAATTATTTTGGGCGGTAAATTTAGACACCACACTCTTAGTACAGATTTACTAAGATTTTGTCCATTCA
Organism: Doryteuthis pealeii; assembly: GCA_023376005.1. Lineage (NCBI taxonomy): Eukaryota > Metazoa > Mollusca > Cephalopoda > Myopsida > Loliginidae > Doryteuthis > Doryteuthis pealeii. Next base: position 93,899,403 of record CM042151.1, read on the forward strand.
AGTCCAAGTTCTTACGTGCCAAAAAAGGTAAACTAGGATTTTTTTTGTTTATTTCAATGTAGGGATGTGCAAAACATGCTCTTTTAATACGCATGAAAAGATATATTAAAACGGAAATAAAAAATGGAAAATTAACTTTTTGATGTTTTCTTTTACATTTGATACAAAGAACAATTCCAAGTTTATGTGTTATAAAAAAGAAAAAACAAATTTCTAAATTTTTGCATTTTAAAGTAAATTGCCGTAAATTACCGTAAATTCCCAATCTTTGTTGAGAGTTATCGCATCTTGATGTATGCACCTTTTCTTAGTATGGAGGATTATACATATAAAAAAATTATTTTCTGAAGCAAAAACAAATTACTAATTTAGCATTTCCTTGATGCCTCACGATTTAACTCTTAATATTATTGAAAAAGAGAGTTGGGAAAATCAAAATTAGAATGTTAGAAATTATTTCTAATAAAATTCTATCAAAGTTAACTTACCTTCAGAATTTTAACTGAACGGTAATATCTGCTTTCTGGATATAAACGGGAGAATTATTTGTTCTGTTGAGGTTTGGTAAGTAGCAGAGGAGTGCATAGTGAAAATAATGCGTGAAATAACAATAGAAATTACAATAGGTAAAAGTATAAAGTGAGGAGCTGGTCACACAGGGTAGAATAAGGATAAGTCAGCAGAGGTTAACACACGATGTAAATATATTTATTAATAATAGAAATATGCTTATAAAAAAACTTAACACTCACCTCCATTAGGTTATATTAATAAAGTCAAAATAAAATTTACAGTTAAAGGTAGGCAACTCTTGTTAGATTTAATTAAAAATAGGTTTTACAAATTCTCTTAAAATTTTGAGATAAATTGCTTTATAAAATTTTGGAGTTGCAATAATTATATTTAAATCTTGATAATAATTTGAATACACACAATAATTATTTAATGATTGTTTAAAAAAGTTCTGGTTAGTTAAAAAAGTGTGTAACAAATTGTTCCACTTTGTTTTAGTCCATACAAAGACTTTTCTTCTTTCCTTTTTTTTTTTTTTTTTTTTTTGATTCCCAAAAGTCTCTTTATAGTCCACATTTTTTATTTGTGAAAATCTTTTGGTTCCATATCTAGCCTTAAATTGTTCTTCATTGTTTGGTTTTATTCCATAACAATAATCAATTGAACAGTTTGTTTTATCTAATATGTCTGAATCATCATTTAATATGTAGTCATCCAAATATTTGGGTTTTTTAATTTTTCGTTTAGAAATGTGTCCTTCATTATCATTTTGTGATTCAGTGTTTTTATTTTGCAGTTCTTTATCATTATCATCCTGTAATTCAGGGTTTCTATTTTCCAGTTGTTCATCAATATCATCCTGTGATTCAGGGTTTTTATTTATGGGGTAGACAAAATAGCTGTTTTCCTCTTCATCAAATCGTTGACTTTCATGAAAAGATACACATCTTATTCTTTTAATTTCTTTTCTGTCTGGAAAGTAAATGAGATAAGCTGGACTTGTTGGATCATATCCAACAAAAATTCCTTGTTCACTCCTTGGATCCAATTTTGTTTTATTTTGATATAGGCAAAGCATGTACTACCAAATGTATGCATATTGCTTTTGTCAGGATTTTGAGATGTAAACATTTCATAGGAAGTTTTTCCAGTTCTTCTATTGAAGCATCTATTTCTTATATAAGCTGATGTTCTAAGTGCATAATTCCACAAATTTTTTGGTAATTTTGATTCAATCAATAGACATCTTGCCATTGCAAAAAGTGATTGCCATGATCTTTCAGCCGTACCATTTTGGTGTGGTGAATAAGGAGCTGAGAATTCAGGTTTTATTTTATTTTTTACAAGAATATTTTTAATGTTGTAGAAGTAAATTCAAGAGCAATGTCTGTTCTTAATCTTCTAATAGATCCATAGGGAGACATATCAGCTAAAAATCTTTCTGTTTCATCTGCTGCTTCTGATTTATTTTTAAGAAAATAAACTACTATTAATCCAGAGTAGTCATCAACAAAAGTTATTGCATATCTTGAATCATTTATTGAAATTGGTTCAATAGGACCTGCTAAATCACAATGAATCAAATCAAGTATTTTATTTGCCTTTATATCGGCTTTTCTATTCTGTATTGGCACATTTTTCCTTGAGTACAAGTTTTGCAGTCAAATTTATTTTTATCACTTATTTTCATGCCTTTTACAGCTTGTTTCAAATTTAAAATATCTTCTTTGTTACAATGTCCAAGAATACTATGCCATCATTTTAAAGTATGAGTTTGTATAGTTTTTATGTTATTTAGGAAATATAACTTTCCTTGTTTTTTAATATTGCATACACATCCATTAGGTGTCTTGAGTTTCGCGCTATTTTTATAAAAATGGAGGGAAGAACCGTTCTGGGTCGCTGACTGTACCGAAAAATATTTTGCTTATAGGATGGAATATATAATGCATCTTTTAATGTTGTTTCATGAGTAATGCCTTTATTGTCTTTTATTAAAAATTTGGCATCGCCTTTTCCATGTACCAAACCTGTGGTTCTGGTACCATCTGCAAGTTCAATGGTATGCTGCGATGCATTAAAATTTTCATTGAAACGAACAAATTTCATTTTATCAATAATTATATGGGCGGTGGCCCCACAATCAACTAGTAAATTAAATGGATCATCAAAGGATTTTTTAGAAGTACTTGCAGTGAAAAGAAATGACTTTTTTTCATCTGTGTCTTTCAGTGAGTTGACTGAATTTTATTTTATTTTATTTCGGCAGTACTTTGTGTCATGGTTATTTTTCTTGCAATGTTCACACCATCTATTTTTTAAATTTTGGCGGGCTTTGCATTCGAAGTTCCGGTGTCCAAATTTTTGGAAATTGAAACATCTTATGGTTTTACAATTTTGTTGAACATTTATTTTCATAGAATAATCTTCCCGTGGTTCATTTGTTTGGCATTTTTCGGTCTCTTCAAAACTTCTTAGAGCTGATTTAAATTCGTTGAATTTTAATTCGTCCTTCCTCTGTGTTATCACAGTCAAAAACGGTTTAAAATCACACGGGAGGCCCTTTAGTATCATAGCTATTAATAAGCTTTCAGATATGTTTTCGCCAACTGAGTTTAACGAAGAAGCAGCATTTTCTCTCGTAAAAGATAATCTGTAACACTTTCATGTTCTGACATTTTTAGTGATGTCAATTCCGTGTATAGAGAAATTATCCTGGGTTTACTGCTTCCAACATAATGTTCTCTCAATATTTGCATTGCCAACCTTCCATTATTTCTGGCGTCCCTCATAATTAGAGTAAGGCTTCTGTCATCGAGTACTTGGGTCATCAGAGCAAAAACTTCAGCATTTTTTCTTGTTGAATATCGTCAGTCTCGGATTCTATAATATATGCCAGTTTCTGGAGTCGTAGGTAGGAAACAAATTTAACTTCCCATAACTGAAATTGTTCAGGGTCTCCATTAAAATAAATTCTATTATTATAATTACTGGGAGCATAACCTGTTGAGGTTTGGTAAGTAACAGAGGAGTGCATAGTGAAAATAATGCGTGAAATAACAATAGAATTTACAATAGGTAAAAGTATAAAGTGAGGAGCTGGTCACACAGGGTAGAATAAGGATAAGTCAGCAGAGGTTAACACACGAGGTAAATTCAACGATGATTTATTACAAACTGATTTAATTTCTTACAAGGGTTAAAAAGGCGGGAACAAACCTTTGGGCGGAGTCTGAGCACCTGCTGATGTCACATCAAATATATTTATTAATAATAGAAATATAAGCTTATGAAAAAAAATTTAACAGTTTCCAAATAAAATAATAAATTTCTTCAAACATTGTTTGTTTGAGTTTTCTTTTACAGTGTATAATTATACACGCGTCACAAATTCGAACCTATTAACTTAAGGACCCAGAACACAGTGAAAACAACAACAACAGTTTTTCCCAAAACCAAGTTTTTATTTCTCTTAGATCCGTCCGTAATAAGAATGACAACAATTTTTAATTCAAACATTATTTTCAAAAATTTATAAAATAAAAACCGACATATATTATGTCATTATTTTTAGCAAGATATTTTCTATACAATATTTTCTTTGATTAAATAAATACGATTTTGCTGTACATTAAAGAAAAGTATTTATTTTACATTTTATAAATTTTTAAAAATACCTGAAAAATAAAATAAGAATGTAGACAATAGAAACTTTTAATATAAAATTCTTTTGAAAATAATCTAACAATTTAAAAAAAAAAGAAGAAAAAAAAGATACATATTTTTTCAGGGGCCGGGTTAGCTCAGTCGGTAGAGCGTTCGGCTAGAAACCACAAGGTTCCTAGTTCGATACCGGTCCTCGCCAACTCAGCGTATGAGTAGCACATGGATCTTTGCGGTAAAGTAAGGAGCTGATGGTAGGTGTGGCGCTCCACCTCAGATGCTAAAACAATCTCCTTGGTCTAGCGCTATTGAAAAGGGGATAGACCCTTCGCTGATTGGCTGATACCGACTTTAGGCAAGACCAACTAGAATTACTAGGCCAGATGGATCGAGTCTGACGTCACTGCGATATCATCATATCTAGTCCCAAGTTTGTTTCACCCAAACCGAGGCTACACGAGCAACACCGGCTAGATACACACGTGTCTAACAAATAATAGTCAAATAGTCAACGACTTTTTCTTGTAATTATTCAGTCAATTAATTTTATTTTATTTTAATTTATAAACAAAAATGCCTTTTAAGTGTGTTGTGCCTTTTTGTAATGGAAACTAAATGAAATGGACCAAAAGTTAGTGTTTTTTCTTTCCCTTATGATAACATTTTGGATTACGCTATCAGACGAGAACATTTTTACCTACAAAGAATTCCAAAGTGAGTAATTTTTTTTGTATTTTTGTATTTTTGTATTAAAACTAAATAAATTTAATTTAAACTTCAATAATTGAAGTATTTTAAAGTCTTTGTAATTCACAAAATCAAGTTTAAGACATTAAAAGCTCTGTCTTAAGTTAACAATTTTTTTCACATAAGAGCGTAAAGTAAAAAGTTTTGTAAAAACTCATATTTTAGAAATAAACTCTAAAGAAATTCTCGATATTAATTCATTAAATTCGTAAAGGGATATTTTTATAAACATAAAAGAAATAATTCTGATAATCCTAACAATATTTTTGAATAGTTTTATTCATAAATAAATGAGTCTATTAAATTAAATTGACTATTTTGGTTAGTCTTAAATGCGAGAAAGTAAATATTTGTCTAATGTCTAATAATCCCACAATTACTTTGATATAAATTTATTCAAATAAAAAAGGGATATTATTATTATTATTGATATTATTATTATTATCGTTATCATTATTATTATTGAACTAAAGTTGGAAAATACTTGACTTTTTTTTTTGGTAAGTAATTGTTTTATTTCATCAATAAAAAATCTTTCTTTTTTTTTATTTATTTACTTTATTTATCTATTTTTTTCCTACTTGGTTTTTTTTTGGGGGGGGGGGTAAGTCAGGTTAGTTAATTTCATTTTATTTAACGAATCTTGAAATATTGAGGACAATTTGCAAATTTAGCCTTTGTTATCATTATTTACTCCTTTTGAGTTTTCACATCAGTGTTAGCTGATGGTCTTTCACTGGAGTCTGAGTGACAGCAAGTCTCCTCAGGTCTCCAGGACTCTTCTGAGTATTCTGGCAGATTGCAGCAGTACAGTGTTCTGGATGGTATCAATCATTATAATTATTGCTATCATTATTATTATTAGTTTTTCACACCAGCTGATGGTATTTCCCTGAAGTTATTATTGTTATCATTGTTATTTAAATTATTATTATCATAAAAAATACTGATTCTAATAATAATAATAGTAATAATAATGATTCTAATAATGAAGGTTTGGAAAGTTTGGAAATCAGAGGAAGTATTGAAACCATTCAGAACACTGAACTGCTGCAATCTGCCAGAATACTCAGAAGAGTCCTGGAGACCTGAGGAGACTTGCTGTCACTCAGACTCCAGTGAAAGACCATCAGCTAATGCTGATGTGAAAACTCAAAAGGAGTAAAAAATAATAATAATAATAATAATAATAATAATAATAATAACAAAATTATTGATAATAAAATAATTCTAATAGTAATTAAATTAATCTCATGTCTTTGTAATTCACAATTGTAATTCAATTGAAATTTAGGATTAAAATTAAAGGATTAAAAAGGATTAAAATCTATCAAAATTTTCAAAATCATTTTATCCAAAAAATAATTATTCATTATTCTAATTCAAAAAATATATAAATGTTAAAAATTCTCTCTTTATTTGTACATAGATTTGTCACTAATAATTTTTTGTTGAATTGGTAAATTATGTTCCTTAAAGATATCAGAACACTCTTCATTTTTCCTAGAATTATAAGAAAAATGCTTCATATTGTAGATTTTTTGCTGACAAACTTTTAAGATTTTTACAAGGATTTAAAATAGGTTTTGATTTTTACAATATTTTTAGGTATGTGAACTACATTTTCGACCAGAGGACATAAGAAGAGAAGCATCAGCATTTGATGAAAAAACAGGGGCAGCAATTAAAGTTAAACTTTTAAAAAAATCTCTTTGTGATGGCGCAATTCCTAGAATTCTCCCAAACTGTCCCTCATATCTATCATCATCAATCACCTCTAGAGAGTCACCAGATTCTAGAAGAATTCGACTGGACAATTCTGCACTTAAAAGTGCTTTAAATGGACACAGAACAACAGCAAGCTAATCCCCCTAGTATAATTTTTATACTAAAATTAATCATGTCATTTTTATATTGATACAAGATGAATCAAGCAAATATTTTAATTCAATAAAATTTATATATGAGCAGCTAAAATTAATGACACAGAATAAGTTTGATTATTCAACAGAAATGATGATATTTTCTTCATTATTATATAACTGCTCTCCTAAAGGGTATAGATTATTAAGAGATAGCAAAAATATAATTTTACCTAGTTATTCGACAATTAAAAGAGTAACATTATCAACAAATATGAATCCTTTAATTGAGCAACATGATAACAATTTCTCATGTATATTAAAAACAAATTCAAGTTACTTGTACAGAAAGACACTACAGTATCTTTACTTGTGATGAAATTCACCTAAAACCTTATTTTGATTATAAGGGTGGTAATATTGTTGGCTTATCTGACAATAGAAATGAAGCTGCAACAAGTGCATTTGCTTTTATGCTTAGCAGTGTATTCTCACCATATAAGGATGTTGTGCATGTTATGCCAACTAAATGTCTTAAAGCTGAAAAATTTATTTAATATTGTTAAACGTATTATAATTGGTTTAGAGGAGATAGGCTTTCAAGTATTATCAATCATAACAGATAATAATGCAATAAATAAAAAGGCTATATCTTACTTTTGCAATCCACCAAAGCTTTCGATTGTATATCCACACCCATTTGTTAAGTCTCGGCCTCTTTTCTTTCTATTTGACTCAGTCCATATATTAAAATGCATTAGAAACAATTGGCTTGGTCAAAAAGATGCAACTAAATGCATGCTCTTTCCAAAATTTTGTCATAATGGAAATCATGAATTAAATAGTATCCAAAGTGCCCCATTTTGTACCTTACAGAAACTTCATGCCCTGGAATCTCAGTCAATTTTGAAATATTGTTATAAATTGACCTCAAAAGCTCTTTATCCTACTAGTCTTGAAAGGCAAAATGTTAATTTAGTTCTGCAAATTTTCAATTAATATAAATCATTCTTTTCTTCATTCAGTAAATCAAAGGAAATTAGCCATGCATATAACATTGAATGTATTGGCAGACCATGAGCTACTTTTTAATGTTGACACTTGTGATGAAGGTCATAATATTGAAAAAATAGAAAAGATGTTTATCTTAAGCTCTACAAATGCTCTTTTAAATAATTTTTGTTCTAGAGAAAATGATAACATCATTAATAAGTTAAGCAAAAAAGAAAACTTCAGACATTCAGCTGAATTTTATATCTATAACCTATTTTTCAATAAGTATTATTTGATTTTTGTAATTTGTTTGTCTGTTTATATCTAATTATTGATTGTTCATTTATTCATAATTCAGTATATATTGTAAATTTACAGAATAATCATTAAAATTGAAAAAAAAAAGCAAATCAAAACAATGCTGATTATAATTTATCTAAACTTGGTTTCAAATTATATTTAATATATTTATTGTAATCTGTCTGTTTATATATAATATAATATTGTAAAAATACAGAATAATCATTAAAATTGAAAAAAAAAGCAAATCAAACAATGCTGATTATAATTCATATTTAATATATTTATTTATATTTATTGTAATTTGTTTGTCTGTTTATATCTAATTATTGATTGTTCATTTATTCATAATTCAGTTGTTCCTGTATTAAGTAATTATCACTTGATAATTACAATATTGTAAATTTACAGAATAATCATGAAATTTTTAAAAAAAAAGCAAATCAAAACCATGCTGATTATAATTTACCTAAACTTTATCAAATTTATATTTAGTATATTTATTTATATTTGTTTGTTTGTTTATCTAATAATTGATTGTTCATTTATTCATAATTCAGTTTACAGTTTTTTTAAATTAAAATAAAAAAAACATGCAAATCAAAACAATGTTGCTTATCATTTATAAAAAAATGTTTTCAATTTAAAAAAAATATATATTATGAACGAATTTCAGTTATTAAAGTTTAATGTAATGGTATTTGTTTTTTTTATGTACCTCAACGTTGCCTTTACAAGTTTTTTTAAAATTAAAATAAAAAACATGCAAATCAAAACAATGTTTGTTATCATTTATAAAAGTTGTTTTCAAATTTGAAATAAATAAAATTATGAACGAATTTCAGTTATTAAAGTTTAATGAAACATAACACTTGTTTATTTACTGTCTTTACGAGACAACGGTATCTATTTCGCTTGCTCTAAGTTGGGCCCACTTTTGTGACGTCACACACCCAAAGAACGGGCCTTCTATATCGGTGGCCTCGCTTTAGGCCGCCCTGTCGACTTTACTTACTTTACTATTGTAGCAGCAACAACATTAAATAAGACTTAAATATTAAGAAAAAATCGGACTTAACTCCCTTGTTTTTGTCTTAATTACAAATGAACGATACGTTTTCATTTTATTCAAGCAAAAAATGTTAGTTTTATTGAAAATAATACATTTTCCTTAATGTGGTATGGCCATAAGGAAAGAAATCAGGCGAGAGAAAGAAAAAAAGAAGTAAGTATAATACATTTTGTAATTATCATTGTTTACAAATAGAAAATACGTCAGGTTAAAAGGTAAACTTTTTCAACTGACGAAGAAGTGAAACAGCTTTTGATTTGGACAATACTTTATCCTCTGGATATTAAAATATATGGAAACATTTAAAGAATAATCTAATTAATTTAATTATTTAATTGATGCTTTATTTTCGTTACTATTCATGTTCATCGGTGTGTTGACATAACATAAACGAAGTCTCCACCCCATCGAAATCCTAGGCCAGTGGTAGCCGATTATGTTGAGCTTAAAGGTCTCTGACAATTTGCAGTGGTATGGGTTAGTTGACTCATAGTGTTAGTAGAATGAGAACATAAGACGTATTTTAACGGAGGTACAAAATACACGTGTTTACACGTTGCTTTACTTCACGGAACAGAATGAGACAAAGGGAAAACGAAATACGCGCCAATTCTCATGGCGCCAGTGTAGTTCTGGTAACACGACATAGGCAGTAGCCTTACAAACTGAAGGAACTATTTTAGTTGGTAAAATATAACAGATTAGATTTCCTTCAATTTTTAAAAAAACATTTTATTATTAATAATGATTTTATCAAATACAAAACGGACCGTAACGATAATCATTAGGTACCACCAATTTGACCCTGTGAAATCCCCCCCCCCATATTTAAAACAATGAAACTTGCAGAAAATTTAATATTTTCTTGAAAGATTTTTTTCCATTTGAAAGAAAAAACATAAAATAAACTCCTAATAATTAAAAAAAAAATTTTCAGCATACGGAAATAAGGAAAATTATGATTGAAAAACAATGTTTTCATTTTTGCACTGTTAAATCAACTGAAATTTAACGTAGCTAAAAACAAGTTACGATAAGAGGATTTAAAAAAAATTCTATGAAAAATCAATTAATAATCTAATTTTCATGAAAGTTTCCATAAATGTTTACCATTGGATGTAAATACTTCTGAAATAGTTTTTTTCTAAAATATATTGGGGGAAATATTTTTTTACGAGGTCTATTCACCCCCCCCCCATTTTATTTAATGTGATAAAAAATGACGCGTCAGGAAGTTTTTTTAAACTTTTTTCTATAAAGATAAGAGTCTGAATAACTATATCAATGAAATTGTATGAATGTACCAGGTGTAGTTTTTTAATGAAAAGTTAATGAAATCGGAAATAAAAAGTGCAAAAAATGTCATAATATTAATATTTGAAATTTTTTTTTTGCTTTTGTAATTGGTATGTAATATATTCTATTAAATTGTCAAAAAAAAAAAAATTTTTTTTTTAAGAAATTAATTTTTAAGAGATTTTCAATCTTTTGTGTGATTAAATATTTTTATTTTCTGCGTGAAATAAATTAAAAAAATTTTTTCCTGCGTCAAAAAATCGAATTCTTCACGGATATTTCAAAATATGAAATTTATAATTCAGGTGAACTAAACATTGGTCCGATCCGAGCTCGATTAATATTTTAAAAAGAATTTGTAATTTTTATTGTTGAATAGTAATGTGTGATTCTTAGAATATACAGAAGAGCAAAACTGACATATTTGTTTTGTTTTTATACAAAGAGACTAGACGCTTCTCAGTAACCAAAGTTTGTTTTTGTTATCGTAAAAAATTATTTTATTTATCTTTTTCGACCAATTAGAATAAAAAGAATATATTGATTATTTTATCAGTTTTTCTCTTAGAATAAATATTCAAATTTTCATTTTATTTTCGATTTTAAAATTTATACTAAAACCGAAGACATTGTTTAACGTCAATTTCACTGCTAATTTTTAAGATTAAATTTTTAAAGTTTTTATTCATTTTAATAGTAATTTGTAATATTAAAGTTTTTAAAGATTTTATTCATTTTAATAGAAAAATTTTGGCTAAAACAGTTTGTCCGTTACACCCATCCGTACTTAGATGCATAACCGTAAATGGGTAATAATATGTATTTTTTTCTGTCTAAATTGTGGCCTGAAAATTACCCTTTCGCATGTAATACGGATAGGTTTGTTTATTTTTTTAAGATAACGATGTAATTTTTCCCGATCGGATAATTTGATCTTTGAATTAACTATTTTTCTTTGTAACAACCCTGTACGTACGATCTTTAATTGTTTTTTTTGACTTTTGATAAACAAAGTTCGGAAATATTTATTTCCGTTTTATTCAAGATGGCCTAAACTGATTGGTGGTACCTAATAATCATAAAACATTTTTACATTTATTAGATATGTCCTATTTAACTAAAAAAAGGATGTAGGGTTCCCACATGTCCTGGAAAACCTGGAAAGTCCTGGAAAATGAAATGTACATTTTCCAGTACTGGAAAACCTGGAAAAAGAGGTGGTCTTTTTTTTCAACACTCCTCGTAAAACTTTGAATTTTGTCCTGGAAAATTTCAATTATCTGAGACAAAATTAATGTTATTGTTACCGTTAACAAATATAACTAGTAAAATAACAAGGATGCTATTTTATTTTTTGTTTTGTTTTTGCTCAATGAATCTACCCAACATTTCCCAAACGGGTCATGAATATTCATTAAACAGTAAAAATGCTTCTGACTGGCTATTTTGAAGTTTTGCTTTCATCATGTAGCAATATTTTAATTTATTTTTACACAACACCGAACATGAACAAGACAAGAATTTGTCATCAGACTAAAGATAATGAGGTATTCGTTAAAGAAAGGTTAAAAAATAAATTATGTTTTACAAAACTGCCCCTCAATCTCGTAAAATTTAGAACATTTAAAAAGAATTTTCTGTACTTGTATAGTAGGCGTGTGCAAACCGCGGACTTTCAAAATGTCCGCTTAATTGATAAAAATATTTTAAAACGTCAATAAAAAATGGAAAATTAACTTTTTAATGTTTTCTTTTATGTTTGAAAATAAAAAACAAATTTCTCTTACATAAAACTAAATTTTTGCATTTAAAAGTAAATTGACGTAAATTCTTAATCTTTGTTGACAGTCATCGCATCTTGACTTGTGCACTATTTTTTAGTATGGAGGATTATTTTACGTATAATAATCTTTCTGAAGCAAAAACAAATTACTAATTTAGCATTTCCTTGATGCTTCACGATTTAACTCTTAATATTATTGAGAAAAAAAGTTGGGAAAATCAAAATTAGAATGTTAGAAATTATTTATAATAAAATTTTAACTGAACGGTAATATTTGCTTTCTGGATATAAACGGGAGAATTATTTGTTTCCAAATAAAATAATAAATTTCTTCAAACATTGTTTGAGTCCTACAGAGTATAATTATACAAGCGTCACAGATTTGAACCTATTAACTTACCTATGTGCAAAATATCGCCTGCTCTATAATATACCTAATTTGTCGCTGGCCTAAAAAGGGTGATCACAGGAAATTCTTCTAAAAATCATATAAAATAAAACTTTCAGTTTATGAAGTAATAAAAGACGAACTTTTATTGTAAATAAATGTTTACTAAATTGAAAAGGCTAATAATTTTTTTTGTTAGTTTTTGTTTCGCGCATTGATCCCCCGTACAAAGATCTTTTTTTTTTGTCATACATAAATAAATTTTACATTTTTGGAAAGACAATTTAATGACGGAACATATGTAAAAAAAGATAATTCGCTACTAAATCGGTTTTGGAAATAGGGCATCTTAAACATTGAAACTTAAATCTCGTAAATAAGAAAAAAATATGTATCTTTTCTTTTTTTTTTCTTTGTTAGATTATTTTCAAAAGAATTTTATATCAAAAGTTCCTATTGTCTACATTTTTATTTTATTTTGCAGGGATTTTTTAAAATTTATATAATGTAAAATAAATACTATTCTTTAATTTACAGCAAAATTGTATTTATTTAATCAAAGAAAATATTGTATAAAAAATATCTTGCTAAAAATAATGACATAATATATGTCAGTTTTATTCTATAAATTTTTTGAATTAAAAATTGTCATCATTTTTATTACTATTTTATTATTATTATTATTATTATTATTATATATTATTATCATTAATATAGAGCATTAATAGTTGTAGGAAAGTTATTCACTCTACCACGGTTTCGGTGTTCACGTACACCTTCCCAGGAAAACTTAGGCCTATCTCTTCTTGCTGGGACTCTCCAGAGATGATATAAGATTGTTATGTCTCCACCAATTTGTATTGGGGGGGGTTGCTCCCCCTACTTATATGTGTGTTTTTATACAGCCTCTTTTTATACTCCTATCTTCATAGAGGTTTTTGGCTCACCAGCCCTGAATTATCCTTGTACACACCCTTGCCATTTTATACCTTCAAGTTTGCAACGAGATTTACTGACGTGTCACAGAAATGTGAAACAGCAAATAAAGTTTGACATTACCATAAAAAGATTTTCTTACTACATTCCACTTTTGTCTCTACGTGAGAATATTTTTCCTATATCTTGTTCCTCGCCACTCGTCTAGTTACATCAAAGAACTGTCTTGATCACCGCCAATTTAAGGAGCCTTGATTCTGGGAGGTCCTCTGCCCACTCAAAATTCCACTTTCAATATGGACATTTTTTGAATTCCTTTGTGTCGTCTTATCATTCCACCATCTGTTTCGATTTTCCAACCGACGCCACCCGGCGAATTACATTTCCATTTTTCTTCTTTCTTTTCTAATCTCAAAATCTGAATCAGGTCACAAATATTGCAGTTAGTTAAAATATAAACTCATGTTGATGATATAATTCCAAAGAATAATTGTGTCTTTTGTTTTTTACATGTTGAAAATAATATTTGAATTTTTATTTTTATAGACATCAACTATTTGGGGAAGAACAATTCTGAAATCTAACAGACACCTTCAAACACATACGAAAGGAAAAATGTATTCATGCTGATCTGCATATTGACAGCTCACAAGGCAATTCTTTTTGTTTAAATTCCAAATGTGAGTATTTTTCCTGAATTCATGTATGAAAGAACAACTGAAAAATTGGTACTAGTGAAATCCCACTTTTCTCCACTATACAGATCAGATTTTTTGCATCATGGATGATTTGAAAACAAGCATGGAAACACATAATGAAATGGAAGCATTTTCTTGCAAAGTTTGTGGATCAACATTTTCGGACATTTCTAGTTTGAAATTACACATGTAACACACAGTAGAGTAAAAGCATTTACTTGTGAAATTTGTGGATCCTCAAGTTCCCATTTGAAAAGTCACATGCGAACACACACGGGAGAGAAACCATTTTCTTGTAAAGTTTGTGGATCAGCATTTTCAGTGAGTTCCAGTTTGAAAAGTCACATGCGAGTACACACTGGCGAGAAACCATTTCCTTGTAAAGTCTGTGGATCAGCATTTTCATGGAGTTCGGTTTGAAATCCCACATGCAAACACACACGGGAGAGAAACCTTTTCTTGTAAAGTTTGTGAATCAGCATTTTCAGAGATTCCAGTTTGAAAAGACACATGCGAGTACACACTGGTGACAAACCATTTCCTTGTAAAGTCTGTGGATCAGCATTTTCAGAGAGTTCCAGTTTGAAAAGACACATGCGAGTACACACTGGTGACAAACCATTTCCTTGTAAAGTCTGTGGATCAGCATTTTCAGGGAGTTCCAGTTTGAAATCCCACATGCAAACACACACGGGAGAGAAACCATTTCTTGTAAAGTTTGTGGATCAGCATTTTCAGATATTTCAAATTTGAAAAAGCATGTGCAAACACATGCAGGAGAAAAAACATTGTCTTGTAGAGTCTGTGGATCAGAGTTTTCAAACAATTCTCATTTGAAAAGACACATGCGAATACACACTGGAGAAAAAACATTTTCTTGTAGAGTCTGTGGATCAGTATTTTCACGGAGTTCCACTTTGATATGTCACATGCGAACACACACGGGAGAGAAACCATATTCTTGTAATATTTGGTGATCCGCATTTTCACAGAATCCTCATTTGAAAAGACACATGCGAGTACACACGGAGATAAACCATTTTCTTGTACAGTCTGTGGATCAGCATTTTCACAGAGTTCCAGTTTGAAAAAGCATATGAGAACACAACTGGAGAGAATTGTAAAAGAATATCTTTTAAAAAAAAAAGAAAAGGAAAGCTATTTCTGTAAAGTCTGTAAAATCAGCTTTTTCTATGAGTTCCTATTTAAATAGCTCAAGTGAACACACACACAAAAAGAATAAGAAGATCTTGAATGTCTTCTGTCTCTTTGTTTTGGGGTTTGTCAGTATCTTACAGGACGATACTTCCCTCATCATAGCTATGCACTAGGCTAAATGATGAGGAGTTTAGTGGTTCACCTTCTCTTAGTGATGCTACCACAAGTAACAACACTAAGCAGGATAGTCCAACAAACTAGCACAATTTCGGGAAAACCAAGCAAGGATCACTATAAAAAGAAACTATGACATAGCAAAATGGTCCATTGAGGAGAAGAAAATATTTCTCCACTCTTATATTCTAAAATTAGCTTTGGGATATAAATATTCTGCATATAAAATCTAGTTTATCCCCAGGAAGGGACCTCTTGGTCTCTAGATTTTTTTAAAAGAAGAATTAAAGAGAAAAACAATTTTTTTGTAAAGTCTGTGGATTAGTATTTCAGATAGTTCCAGAAAGTCTTTGGATCTATATTTTCACAAAGTTCCACTTTAAAATCAGACGTGTGAACATGCACTGGCAAGAAACCATTTTCTTGTATAGTGTGTGGATCAGTATTTTCAGATAGTTCCAGTTTGAAATTATACATGCAAACAAACTCATAGAAGAATTTAACCAGAAATACATTAACACTGAGACTTCACTGCAATGGCTCAAGTGTTGCTAGCTAATTTTGATTGAAACAATACCTGTGGACCTAGCTGCTATGAAGTACAGAGCTATCAAAGGAACAGGCTCCGTTATAAAAACGATCCTTAGGATACAAATATTATTCATAAAGGAATCAAGTGTTAGTCTCAGGTGGGGGCCCCTTGTTTTCTAAAAATTGTTAAATAAAAAAAAAAGAGAATGTTTTGAAAAATAATAATAAAAGAGACAAAACATTTTCTTTTAATGTCTGTTCAGCATTTTCTTGTAGTTCTAGTTTAGTGTTTGTAGGCAACTGATCTAGGGAACAACAAACCATAATTTTTCTTTTAATGTCTGTTCAGCATTCTTTTGTAGTTCTAGTTTAGTGTTTGTAGGCAACTGATCTAGGGGAACAACAAACCATAATTTTTCTTTTAATGTCTGTTCAGCATTTTCTTGTAGTTCTAGTTTAGTGTTTGTAGGCAACTGATCTAGGGGAACAACAAACCATAATTTTTCTTTTAATGTCTGTTCAGCATTTTCTTGTAGTTCTAGTTTAGTGTTTGTAGGCAACTGATCTAGGGGAACAACAAACCATAATTTCAATCTTATCCATGTTTGGCAGAAATGAAAAGGTTTTACAAAATATTCAAAAACAGATGTTAGATATATGACTAGATAGTCAGCTACATGACTCACTTATATCTCAGCTACTACCTCAGTCACTTCTGTTGTAAGAAAACAGGTGTGGCTTGACCATGTAGACAGCTTGTAGTAGTAGTAGTGGTTTTGTTGTCATGGTCATCAGGCCTTTTTACGCCCTTCTCCTCCCCCTTAACTTTTTGAGTACCCTGTGACCTGGTCACTCCACTGTAAAAAGCACCCTGTTACCTGGTCGTCCCACTTGTAAGAATGTTCCCTTAGAGAAAATAGTTCCTTGGTTTAAAAAAAATAAACTAAATATGTGTAAATGCATTTTTTGAGATTGTTGGAATACTTATTTGCCTTTGTGTGGCTATGTAAAAGAGAATACTGCCTTAGGCGGTAATTGCAAAGGGTCTTTCATCTAACTACTATCACTGGTTCATCTGCCCACATCACCACCTCCACAACAACTGACCCGGCCAACGAACTTCAGACCTTTCACAGACTTTGCTACTCATGTCACAACTGACTATCACCAATATCAGACTTTCTCTTTTAAAATCATTTCCAACTTTACAATCCTTTCATGTTCCTTTTTAATACAATTGATGAAACTTAAATTCTGTGTTTGTTTTTCTTGCTGTTTATAACACTAAGATTAGGGTAGCAGCTCTCAAGCCATCTTTACACGTCACCGGTCTGAGTAAAAAGAGGCTAGTGAATCGAAGATCCCTCCTGTGGTCAGATACTAAACGCCACCTCTCGGGAAACGAGACGCATCAAGGGAACATAACTCATTTCGTTTAGTAACCCAACAATATTTTGATTTTTAAGAAAAAACTTAAATTTTTAAACTCACCTTTTTAGGGTATTGTATACATTTTTTTTTTTTCTTAATTATTTATTTGTATATATTCTTCAGGATATGATCTTTCAAGAAATGTAAAAATTAGGGACTGGAAATTTTTATTTCAAATGGTCAAACCATCTGAATTGATAAAAAACATATTTTGAAGTTTCTTTGATAAATAAGCTGATCGTTATAAAATTAAGTCGTGGGAAAATAATTTGTGAAAATTTCATTAAATTTAGAGATTTCCCTGAATTTTGGTAATTGTTTTAAAATGAAGAATGTTGAATTTTTAATCTCATACGTATAAAAAATTATTTTCTAAAACAAAAACAATTACTAATTTAGCATTTCACTTGATGCCTCACGATTTAACTCTTAATATTATTGAAAAATCAAAATTAGAATGTTAGAAATTATTTATGATAAATTCTATCAAAGTTAACTTACTTCAGAATTTTAACTGAACGGTAATATCTGCTTTCTGGATATGAACGGGAGAATTATTTGTTTCCAAATAGTGTATAACGCGTCACGGATTTTAACCTATTAACTTATGTACCCAGAACACAATGAAAACTACAACAGTTTTCCCCAAAACCAGTTTTTATTTCTCTTAGATCCGTCCGTAATAAGAATGACAACAATTTTTAATTCAAACATTATTTCAAATATTTATAAAATAAAAACCGACACATATATTATGTCATTATTTTAGCAGATATTTTTCTATGCAATATTTTTTGATTAATAATAAACGTTTTTTACTGTACATTAAAGAAAAGTATTTATTTACATTTTATAAATTTTTAAAAATACCTGAAAATAAAATAAGAAATGTAGACAAAGAAACTTTAATATAAAATTCTTTGAAAATAATCTAACAATTTAGAAAAAAAAAGAAAGAAAAAAAAGATACATATTTTTTCAGGGGCCGGGTTGTCTCAGTCGGTAGAGCGTTCGGCTAGAAACCACAAGGTTCCTAGTTCGATACCGGTCCTCGCCAACTCAGCGTATGAGTAGCACATGGATCTTTGCGGTAAAGTAAGGAGCTGATAGTAGGTGCTGCGATCCACCTCAGATGCTAAACAATCTCCTTGGTCTAGCGCTTATTGAAAAGGGGATAGACTCCTTTGCTGATTGGCTGATACCGACTTAGAAGGCGCTGCTTTAGCCGCCCTGTCGACTTTACTACTACTACTACAACAGCAGCAGCAGCAGCAGCAACATTAATAAGACTTAAATATTGCTAAGAAAAAATCGGACTTAACTCCCTTGTTTTTGTCTTAATTACAAAAGAACGATACGTTTTCATTTTATTCAAAGCAAAATGTTAGTTTTATTGAAAATAATACATTTTCCTTAATGTGGTATGGCCATAAGGAAAAGAAATCAGGAGCAGAAGAAAAAAAGTAAGTATAATACATTTTTGTAATTATCATTGTTTACAAATAGAAAATACGTCAGGTTAAAAAGGTAAACTTTTTCAACTGACGAAGAAGTGAAACAGCTTTTGATTTGGGACAATACTTTATCCTCTGTGGATATTAAAATATATGGAAACATTTAAAGAATAATCTAATTAATTTAATTATTTAATTGATGCTTTATTTTCGTTACTATCATGTTCATCGGTGTGTTGACATAACATAAACGAAGTCTCCACCCATCGAAATCCTAGGCCAGTGGTAGCCGATTATGTTGAGGTCTCTGACATTTGCAGTGGTATGGGTTAGTTGACTCATAGTGTTAGTAGAATGAGAACATAAGACGTATTTAACGGAGGTACAAAATACACGTGTTTACACGTTACTTTACTTCACGGAACAGAATAAGACAAAGGGAAAACGAAATACGCGCCAATTCTCATGGCGCCAGTGGTAGTTCTGGTAACACGACATAGGCAGTAGCCTTACAAACTGAAGAACTATTTTAGTTGGTAAAATATAACAGATTAGATTCCTTCAATCTTTTTAAAACTATTTTATTATTAATAATGATATTTATCAAATACAAAACAGACCTTAACCATAATCATAAAACATTTTTACATTTATATAGGACTGCAAACGGAGCCTAAAATGCGTTTTTGACAAAATGACTTTACGCCCCTACAGAAAATAATTTACCAAAAATCAGGAAATTATCGGATTTAATGAAATTTTCAGTGTTCATGTATCATTAAATTATCTTTATAATGCATTATTTATTTTTTTCAAAACTTTCTCATTTTTTTCAGGCCGCTTAATTTTGAACCCCCCCCCTTATGTTGTGGGCGTAAAATGTTTTGCAAGTTGATCATTTTTTATACTAATTACAGTATAAATAATGAGATAAAAGAACGAAGTTATGAATAGTAACAACATTTTTTTTACGGTGCTTTTCTATGAGAAAATAAGTACCGGAAATCGAAAAATAAAATGTAAAAAATAATAGATAATTAATTTTTTTGAGATTTTCTTTTTTACTCATTTCGATAATTATTCAATTGGCTATTATTTTATAAAGAAAAATTATACATCAATGTTTTTTCTGCTTAAAGGAGGGAGGGGGTACATTTTCAATCGAGTTTTCTTTCAAAACTTATTACTTTTGGCGCCTAAAATAAGTTTTGCATTAAGTAGATATTTATTTTTAGAATCTAAAAATATAAGATTTTAAACTGAACGTCAGGCTTTTCATATTTTAAATGAATTTTATATATTAATTTTTCATAGCAAAAATACTAAATTAAAGTTTTTAAATAAAATAACTAATGCATTATAAAAATCATTAATTATTAAATCAATACTGAAAATTTCATTAAAATCGAATAATTACCTGATTTTTGGTATTTTTTTTTTTTTTTTGCAAACGCGAATGTTACAGTAAAATTGTAAACAAGCACTTAAAAACATCGAAAACGAGGCTGACTGGCCGATATCGTCAAAAATGACCAAAAACAAATAGTTTTAAATCTATTAAAAATAAACTGCATATGTAATGATATTTTTATTTTTTTAATTATGGTTATTATGTTACTACTTATCGATTTAGACAAAGTTTGACCTTAAATGATAGATTTAATAATTTCTAATTTGCTTTTAAAATTCTTAGCAGACGACAAAATCGCCTATCCTAATTATACATATGTCCTATTTAACTAAAAAGGACCTAGGGTTAACACGCGTCCTGGAAAGTCCTGGAAAATTAAATGTACATTAGCATTTCCTTGATGCCTCATGATTTAACTCTTAATATTATTGAAAAAGAAAGTTGGGAAAATCAAAATTAGAATGTTAGAAATTATTTATAATAAAATTTAACTGAACGGTAATATCTGCTTTCTGGATATTAACAGGAGAATTATTTGTTTCCAAATAAAATAATAAATTTCTTCAAACACTGTTTGAGTCCCACAGAGTATAATTATACAAGCGTAATAAAAGACGAACTTTTATTGTAACTAAATGTTTACTAAATTGAAAAGGTTAATAATTTTTTTCGTTAAATTTTGTTCCGCACATTGATCCCCCGTACCAAGATCTTTTTTTTTTTTTCGTACATAAATAAATTTTACATTTTTGGAAGGACAATTTAATGATGGAACATATGTAAAAAAAAGATAATTCTCTAATAAATCGTTTTGGAAATAGGGCATCTTAAACATTGAAACTTAAATCTCGTAAATAAGAAAAAATATATATGAATTTTATATTAAAAGTTCCTATTGTCTACATTTTTATTTTATTTTTCAGGGATTTTTAAAAATTTATATAATGTAAAATGAACACTTTGTTTAATGTACAGCAAAATCGTATTTATTTAATCAAAGAAAATATTGTATAAAAAATATCTTGCTAAAAATAATGACGGTTTTTATTTTATAGATTTGTGAAAATAATGTTTGAATTAAAAATAGTCGTCATTTTTATTAGGGATGAATCAAAGAGAAATAAAAACTGGGTTTGGGGAAAACTGTTGTGGTCAGGTATTATTCGCAAAGTTCCATCCCGGCCTCCTGCCTTAAAAAACACTAGGTCAAAAAACAAACCCACTTATGAATAAAGTCCCCAGCTGAAGTGATGTAAGTAAAAAGGTAAGTAAGCCATATTTTTTGAAAAATATTTTTTAAAAAAAATCAAAAAACAGCGATTTTTCCCAAAAAGTTAATGCGAAATTTTATCACCTCCAGTCTTTTCTCGACAAGTAAATCTAAATATTTTAACCTTTAAAAAATATGGCTTACTTTTAACATCTTCAAACTAAAAAAGAAAGAAATCCATAAAAACGCCTTCAATCAACAAATTATTTTTTCATATACAGCAGGCATCACTTCAGCTAGGGACTTCATTCATAGGTGGGTTTGTTTTTCACCTATCATCGCCTAGCATTTTTTAAGGCAGGAGGCCGGGACAGAACTCTGCGAATAATACCATTGATCATTTTAATGTTTTGTCATATAACCCTAACCCTGGAATCTTTGTGGATGAGCAGTCCATGACATGCAACACTCTGCTAAGACTAGGGATACCTATTTTTTGTCTGCTTTTCATTTTAAAGACTAATTAAAATTAAATCAATTATTTAAGGTCAAATTTTTGTCTCAGTCGAAAAGTAGTATCATAATGAGCATCAGTACAAAAAGCAAAATAATATTACATATGTAATTTATTTTTAATACATTTAAAACTATTTTTTGGTCAATTTTTATCAATATGACTTAATATGGCCACTAGAGTTGCCGTTAAATCCATGTTTACAAAATAAATTTAACACTCGATTGAAAAAATAATTACCAAAAATCCGGGAATTATCTGATTTTAATGAAATTTTCAGTATTGATTTATCAATGAATGGGTTTATATAATGCATGTTATTTATTTTAAATTTTTGCATTTGAATTCAAGTATTTTGTCATGATGAATAATATAAATACATTTTTAGATATGAGTGATATGAATTTAAGCTTAATGTCATATTATATTTAAAAAAATTATTTTTTTAATAACTACTTTACTTTAGTATCAATCTCTAATAATTTTTTGTCAAACTCTATTGAAAATTAGCGCCCCCCCCTTTTTAAACAGAGCAAATATTGATGTATCCTTTTTTCTTTTATAAAATAAATAATTAAATAAAGATTAAATAATTATTGAAATGAGTAAAAAAAAATTAAAAAATCCAAAAATTATTTTTTAGTTATTATTTTCATTTTATTTTCCGATTTTTGGTACTTATTTTCTACCTGAGTAGCATCCTTTTTTTTTCTTCTATTCACACCTTCCATCTTTTGTCTTTTTATTCATGCAGAAATTAGTATCAATCATATATAACCCCATTGATAATTTGCTCCAAAAAAATAGGGGGAGAGGTCAAAGTTAAGTGACCTAAAAAAAATCAGAAAGTTTTGAAATAAAATAACTGATGCATTGTAAGATTCATTGATGAATCAACACTGAAAATTTCATTAAAATTGGATAATTCCCTGATTTTTGGTGAATTTTTTTTAAACGGCGGGGTGGGGGTATTTGTATTGTAAAAACATGGATTTTTCAACAAATTGGGTATACCTAGCTTAGACCATTAATTTAGACGGGCAGTCGGAGAGAGCCCTTACAATCAACCCTTCTTATAATATGTGCTAGGTGGTGGTGGCTGAAGGTCTTCATGTCCCAGGAATAACATCTGATGGTGAGGTTCGAGTTCTGGGGAATGTGGAGCACCTCTTCATCACCATTGCTTCCTGGTCCACTCTTTACCAGAGTGGTAGTACCCGTCAGGGTCGAATAGAAAAATGTATATTTAAAAATAATTGATAATCCATTAAGAATTTCTTTATATCAAAAGTTTGTCAGAATTAAATGACCCCCTGAAGTTGATATGCTGTAAAACAACCAAAAATCAAACAACCCATTCTGTTTAAAAACATTTTTTTTAATGAATTTGTACAAAACACAATCCCCTCCCCCCTCTGCCTAATATGACAACATAAATAAACATGAACTGTATTTTTGAGATGAGGCTTGATAGGAATAATTTTAATTTTTTGAGGTGTTCACTTTGTATCTAAGTATAGTAATGATTCAACCTGGGAAATCATTTTTCACAGTTTGACAGTTAATCAAACAGGCGTTGAAGAACCTTCAAAGATCTCATTCAAAAACAATGACCATTGTTTTTGCATGCCTATCATTCTGACTTGTGTCACGAGAAGAATCCTGATCATTTAGAAAAAGTTTATTGGCGTTTCCTGTGCAACTTGAGACATAAAATTTGCTATCAGTCTTTTTCGATATTTTTATTTTCAAAGTAAGTAACTTTAAAAACAATTTGATTTAGTCTTTTTAATAATTGGTTCCAATTGTGTTCATCTCTATACGTGGTATACTCAATAGGTCACTACTGTCAAACATATGCTTCTTTGAGATGTTTTCTTTTCCAATGTGATTCACTATCTATTATTTTAACTTTGAAATATAACTTTAACATATAGTAGTATATAAAATATAAAGTGAAGGGGCATTGTGAAATATCTACATATATATCTGTTGATAAAAAGTGAGAAACACAGAATGGTAAATATTTGAAATTTATTACAAATTCAATTCAATAAAAAAATATTTTAAACATTGAGGGAGAGGGGTAAAATATCTAAATTGATTTGCAAAATAACAAAAAAACAGCAATGGTGATCATGGCTCAACAAAAACAGGAGGCCTGACAATTTTATTGTACAGTTTGTCCATAAAATCTGTTTGCACTTTAATGAATTTATAACTTTAATGTGCACATTGACTTTATGGACACCCTCTATAATTAATTGATTGATGTAGTCATCATCTATAATGAACTCAAGATACTTCATTAACCCGGCATCATAAAAAAGTAAGAATAAAACTGGCTTAATGTGTCAATATTAGACATGATAGTAAATTAGGAAATTGCTGCAAATGAGTGCTGTCCTGGAAAATGTTTAAAAACTGGAAAATAGTTTCCTTAAATGAGTGGGAACCCTGATGACGTGATCATTTTTTTCTATTTTTTAAATTTTAAAACAATTACCAAATATCCGGGAATTGTCCAATTTTAATGGAATTTCAGCACTTTATTTATTAAGGAATTAATTTCATATTGATACCGGCTCTCATCAACTAAGCAAATGAGTAGCACTGGGATCTGTGCGGTATAGTGAGAGATGATGGTAGGTGTGGCACTCACTTTAGATGCTAAAATAATCTCTTTGGTCTAGCGCTATTGAAAAGGGGATAGACTCCCTCGCTGTCTGGCTGATACCAACATTAGGCCGCCCTGACGATATTACTTACTTTTAAAATAATTCTAATTAGAATGTTATATATGTAAACAAATTCCCGTCGAAACAAGTGTCAGCATATAATAAATTTCAACCATACAAATATATTTCTATTTTCTCTATTTGTCTTTTCAACACACACACACACAATATATATATATATATATATATATATATATATATAATTCATCAACAACTTACTACCATGTTTTCATTGTAGAAGCATAATTAGTTAATCCAAAAGGTCTCAATATATCTTGTAAAATATAGAGCATTAATAGTTGTAGAAAAGGTTTTCTCTCAGTTTCGGTGTTCACGGTACACCTTCCTCAGGAAAACTTAGGCCTGTCTCTTCTTGCTGGGACTTTCCAGAGAAAGATCGTTATGTCTCCACCAATTTGTACTTGGGGAGAATTGTTCCCCCTACTACAGTACATTTTATTAAATTCCATTAAATAATAACTATTTCACTTTTTATTTAGCATGAATATTGCAGTTAATTAAAATATAAACTCATGTTGATGATATAATTCCAAAGAATAATTGTCTCTTTTGTTTTTTACATGTTGAAAATAATATTTGAATTTTTATTCTTTTATAGACATCAACTATTTTGGGGAAGAACAATTCTGAAATCTAACAGACACCTTCAAACACATACGAAAGGAAAAATGTATTCATGCTGATCTGCATATTGACAGCTCACAAGGCAATTCTTTTTGTTTAAATTCAAAATGTGAGTATTTTTCTGATTTCATGTACGAAAGAACAAGTGGAAAAATTGGTACTAGTGAAATCCAACTTTTCTCCACTATACAGATCAGATTTTTTGCATCATGGATGATTTGAAAACAAGCATGGAAACACATAATGAAATGGAAGCATTTTCTTGCAAAGTTTGTGGATCAACATTTTCGGACATTTCTAGTTTGAAATTACACATGCAAGTACACACTGGCGACAAACCATTTCCTTGTAAAGTCTGTGGATCAGCATTTTCAGAGAGTTCCAGTTTGAAAAAGCACATGCAAACACATACTGGACAAAAAACATTTTCTTGTATAGTCTGTGGATCAGTATTTTCATGGAGTTCCACTTTGATATGTCACATGCGAACACACACAGGAGAGAAACCATTTTCTTGTAAAGTTTGTGGATCAGCATTTTCACTAAGTTCCAGTTTGAAAAAGCACATGCAAACACATACAGGAGAAAAACCATTTTCTTGTAGAGTCTGTGGATCAGTATTTTCACGGAGTTCCACTATGATATGTCACATGCGAACACACACGGGAGAGAAACCATTTTCTTGTAAAGTTTGTGGATCAGCATTTTCTGTGAATTCCAGTTTGAAAAGTCACATGCGAGTACACACTGGCGAGAAACCATTTCCTTGTACATTCTGTGGATCAGCATTTTCATGGAGTTCCGGTTTGAAATCCCACATGCAAACACACACAGGAGAGAAACCATTTTCTTGTAAAGTTTGTGGATCAGCATTTTCAGACAGTTCCAGTTTGAAAAGACACATGCGAGTACACACTGGGGACAAACCATTTCTTTGTAAAGTCTGTGGATCAGCATTTTCAAGGAGTTCCAGTTTGAAAAGACACATGCAAACACACACAGGAGAAAAAACATTGTCTTGTAGAGTCTGTGGATCAGTATTTTCACAGAGTTCCACTCTGATATGTCACATGCGAACACACACTGAGGACAAACCATTTCTTTGTAAAGTCTGTGGATCAGCATTTTCAGGGAGTTCCAGTTTGAAAAGACACATGCAAACACACACAGGAGAAAAAACATTTTCTTGTAAAGTCTGTGGATCAGTATTTTCACGGAGTTCGACTCTGATATGTCACATGCGAACACACACGGGAGAGAAACCATTTTCTTGTAAAGTTTGTGGATCAGCATTTTCAGTGAATTCCCATTTGAAAAGTCACATGCGAGTACACACTGGCGACAAACCATTTCTTTGTAAAATCTGTGGATCAGCATTTTCAGCGAGTTTCAATTTGAAAAGACACATGCGAGTACACACTGGCGAGAAACCATTTCCTTGTAAAGTCTGTGGATCAGCATTTTCAGGGAGTTCCGGTTTGAAAACCCACATGCGAACACACACTGGAGAGAAACCCTTTTCTTGTAAAGTTTGTGGATCAGCATTTTCAAATATTTCAAATTTGAAAAGGCACATGCGAACACACACAGGAAATTGACATCATACCCGTTGTGGTTGGGGCAACTGGACTGGTGAAACAAAACCTAAAAAAATACCTAGAATCAATACCAGGGAAGCCAAGCTGCTGTGAAGTGCAAATAGCAGCCATCAAAGGAACATGCTCCATCCTAAAAAGATCATTAGGATACAAGTACTATTTGTAAAGGAATCAAGTGTTAGCCCCAGGACAGGGGCCCCTTGACTTCTAAAAAAAACTAATAAGAAAATGAAACAAAAAAGAGACAAACCTGTAGAGTCTGTGGATCAGTATTTTCACACAGTTCCAGTTTGATACACACACACTGGAAAGAAACCATTTATTTGTAATTTTTTGTGGATCAGAGTTTTCAAAGAATTCTCATTTGAAAAGACACATGCGAGTACACACTGGAGAGATCTGTGGATCAGCATTTTCACAGAATTCCACTTCAAAATCACATATGCAAACACACCCGGGAGAGAAACTGTTTTCCTGTAAAGTTTGTGGGTCAGCATTTTCAATGAGTTGCAGTTTGAAAAAGCACATGCAATCACACACAGGTCACTGAAAGAAATAGACATCATACCCGTTGTGATTGGGGCAACTGGGCTGGTGAAACAAAATCTTAAAAAATACCTTGAAACAATACCAGGGAAGCCAAGCTGCTATGAAATATAAATAGCAGCTATCAAAGGAACATGCTCCATCCTAAAAAGATCATTAGGATATAAATACTATTTATAAAGAAATCAAGTGTTAGCCCCAGGACAGGGGCCCCTTGACTTCTAAAAAAATCTAATAAGAAAATGAAACAAAAAGAGAAAAACCATTTTCTTGTAGAGTCTGTGGATCAGTATTTTCACAGAGTTCCACTTTGATATGTCACATGCGAACACACACGGGAGAGAAACCATTTTCTTGTAAAGTTTGTGGATCCACATTTTCAGGGAGTTCCAGTTTGATATGTCATATGCGAACACACACTGGAGAGAAACCATTTATTTGTAATATTTGTGGATCAGAGTTTTCACAGAATCCTCATTTGAAAAGACACATGCAAGTACACACACAGGAGAGAAACCATTTTCTTGTAAAGTCTGTGGATCAGCATTTTCACGGAGTTCCAGTTTGAAAAGACACATGCGAGTACACACAGAAGAGAAACCATTTTCTTGTACAGTCTGTGGATCAGCATTTTCACAGAATTCCACTCTAAAATCACATATGCAAACACACATGGGAGAGAAACCGTTTTCTTGTAAAGTCTGTAAATCATCATTTTCTATGAGTTCCTATTTAAATAGCTCAAGTGAACACACACCAAAAAGAATTAGAAAGATCTTGAATGTCATCTGTCTCTTTGTTTTGGGGTTTGTCAGTATCTTACTCATCATAGCTATGCACTAGGCTAAATGATGAGGAGTTTAGTGGTTCACCTTCTCTTAGTGATGCTACCACAAGTAACAACACTAAGCTGGATAGCCCAAATATTATTCATAAAGGAATCGAGTGTTAGCCTCAGGTGGGGGCCCCTTATTTTCTAAAAATTGTTAAAAGAAATAAAAGAGAGAATTGTTTTAAAATAATAATAAAAAGAGACAAAACATTTTCTTTTAATGTCTGTTCAGCATTTTCTTGTAGTTCTAGTTTAGTGTTTGTAGGAAAACAAATTTTTACATTAAAAACAATATTGGTGCCAAAAAAGACGTATTTCTATTTAATTAAAAATCTTATTATGAATTTTAAGCATCTGATGTGTAGGATATTGTAAATATTATATTGGCAATGATTAAAGATTTATTCAGCCATGTTTAAGGATTGCCAAGGGAGATCATTTTTTAAAATTTATATTATTTAGGAAATATAACTTTCCTTATTTTTTAATATTACATACACATCCATTAGGTGTCTTGAGTTTGCGCCATTTTTGTACAAATGGAGGGAAGCGCCATTTTGGGTCGCTGACTGTACCGAAAAAATATTTTGTTTATAGGATGGAATATATAATGCATCTTTTAATGTTGTTTCATGAGTATTTCCTTTATTATCTTTTATTAAAAATTCAATGGTATTTTGTGATGCCTTAAAGTCTTCATTGAAACAAAAAAATTTCATCTTATCTGTAATTATATGAGTGGTAGCTCCACCGTCTACTAGCAAATTAAATGTATCATCTTCAAAGGATTTTTTAAAAATTGAAAATAATGTTTGAATTACAAATTGTCGTCATTTTTATTACGGATGGATCAAAGAGAAATAAAAACTGGGTTTTGGGGAAAACTGTTGTTGTTGTTTTCATTTTGTTCTGAGTACATAAGTTAATAGGTTCGAATCCGTGACGTGTGTATAATTATACTCTGTAAAAGCTAAGGGATATTAAAAAATCTGTTTTTTGGGTATTGTTGTTTTTGTTATTTTTTGCTTCAGTGATAATAGGTTAAAATCCATGACGCTAGTATAATTATACTTTGTGGAACTCAAACAAACAGTGTTTGAAGAAATTGATTATTTTATTTGTTTGAAAACATATACGTATAATCGTCCATGCAAAAAATAGTGCACACGTCAAGATGCGATAATTTTGTCAACAAAGATTAAGAAATGGTGAGATTTTACGGGAATTTACTTTTAAATGCAAAAATTTAGGTTTTATGTAAGAGAAATTTGTTTTTCCTTTTTATAACGCATAAACTTGGAATTGTTCTTTATATTAAAGGTAAAAGAAAACATTAAAAAGTTAATTTTCCATTTTTTATTGACATTTTAGAATATTTTTAACAATACTAGTGCGTATGAAAAGTGCGAGTTTTGCACATAGCTATTTCAAGGGCTTGTTTCCAAATTTAATGTAATATTTGCAATTGAAAAAAAAAAAAATTACCAAAAATCAGGGAATTATCCGATTTTAATGAAATTTTCAGTATTGATTAATCAATTCATGAATTTTATAATGCATCAATTATTTTATTTCAAAACTTTAATTTAGCATTTTTGCTATAAAAAATTAATATATAAAATTCATTTGAAATATGAAAATCCTGATGTTAAGTTTAAAATGTTATATTTTTAGTTTCTAGAAATAAATATCTATTTAATGCAAACCTTATTTTAGATACAAAAAGTAATAAGTTTGGAAGAAAAACTCTATTGAAAATTTAGGCCCCTCCCCCTTTTTAAGCAGAAAAAATATCGATGTATCATTTTTTTTCTTTTATAAGATAATAGACAATTGAATAATTATCGAAATGAGTAAAAAAGAAATCTAAAAAAAGAATTTATTTATGTTTTTTTTTTTTACATTTTATTTTCCGATTTTCGGTAGTTATTTTTTCATAGAAAAGTAGGTATACTCAAAATACAGGCTTCGAAAAAGAGCGAGATTTGTTAAAAAATATTTTAAAACATCAATAAAAAATAGAAAATTAACTTTTTAATGTTTTCTTTTGCATTTAATATAAAGAACAATTCCAAGTTTATGTGTTATAAAAAAGAAAAAACAAATTTCTGTTACATAAAACCTAAATTTTTGCATTTTAAAATTTAAAATCCTAATCTTTGTTGACATAGTTATCGCGTCTTGATGTGAACGACTAATTTTTTATGGAGCATTATACATTACATATTATTATTTTATTCATACTTAGTAAATTTTATGTGGCTCATATTAATAAAATTCCTACTCCTAAAATATAGCTCGAACTTCAAAGAATTATAACACTGTTCTATTAGAAACATTATTCTATTTAAATTTAAGTTTGTTTTAATTGTTCTAACATTATATTCTTAGTTCTTTATTAAAAATGATAAATAGATATATATCTAAGTTAGGAGAATGAAATAATAATTTACAAAACACAAATTTGACCATTATGTACTTGTAAAATTCTTAGAGTCTACTACGACAAAATTTTTTTTTTTTGGCAATACAATACACACAATAAATAAACAAAAAATAAATTAAAATAAAAACTTATAGTTAGATATTTTTTATACAATATTTTTTTTATTAAATATGATTTTTCGAGCCAAAAGTATTTATTTCACATTTCATGAATTTTTAAAAATCCCTGAAAAAAAAAAAAAATAGACAAGAACTTTAATATAAGATTCTTTAGAAAATAATCTAACAATTTAGAAAAAAAAATAAAGGTACATAATTTTTTCTTATTTACGAAATTTAAGTTTCTAATGTTTAAGATGCCCTATTACCAAAACCGAATTAGTAGCGATTTATGTATTTTTTTTACATATGTTCCATCATTAAATTGTCTTTCCAAAAATGTAAAATTATAAGAAATAATATTACCTTACACAGTTACTTCCCTTAGACTATTGCCAAACATAGAGACCATGGGTCTTTCACCATGGCCTGTTAAGAGACCTTGTCCGATTGACTAAGGACCTTTGTCAGCGACCAATCCGAGCACACGTTACTAGGCTTAGTTTGACCACCAACTTTGAAGATTGATACCATCAGTCTTCCTCTTTTTGCTGCAATTAGCCATCGAAGAACAACGTGCTTCATGAAGCCAGCATACCCACAGAGCCGATGACGTCGTACAAGTCAAACTACTCAAACTAGCAATAGACACTTCTTACCAGAGACAGTTAAGTTTCGCAAAGCATTATTTTGCAACCATACCCTCTTACACCCTTCACTATTCAATTGTACAATTATAGCACATTTGTAAACCTCACACACATTTTGTATCTTACAAGTTACATATTGTATGTTGTATATTATAAAGAAAGAAGACGAAGATATAGATAAAGTCTCTATATAAAGTATGGAGATAACCACCAATGTGGCAGACAGTAAAAGAGTTAAAGAAATAACCAAACAACTAGAATTCGAATAAAAGACATGTATTGGACACATAAAACGATAAGGTTGCAAACTTTTAGTTCGTGTGCACAAATGTTTATAATTTGTAAAAACTTAGCTGAAATCCTGAGGTAGGGTATTATCAGAGCCCTTAGCTATGGCCATCTGATAGTTCGGATATGATAGACATTCTATTTTGACGTCCGACTCCAATGCTGGTTGTTGAGGAAGAGCTGGAGCGACCCTTTTTTAGGTCTGTCTCCGTTGAAGGCTGAATCGGAAGAGGGCACAAGAATGTGCCTATTCGGCTTTGCCGCCAAAGTATGCTGAGTCATGATTGGTTGGTTCGAAACAGAGGCTCGTAGACAAGGACGATAACCCCCATACCTCAGAATTCTCAATAATATGCAAGTTGTTTGATAAATGCATTTCATTGTATAAATCCTTGAATTGTGTTCATTACCTGTTAAGTTTATCCTTATCTTGTCTGCATAATTACCAACACTTTGCAAAATACTGTGGCAGATTTGTGAATTTGTAATTAACAACAAAATTTAATTATATAAAAAAAATTACAAAGATATTTGTACGAGGGATCAATGCACGAAACAAAACTTACGAAAGAAATTATTAGCCTTTTCAATTTAGTAAACATTTATTTACAATAAAAGTTTGTCTTTTATTACTTCAAATACCGAAAGTTTTATTAAAATCGGATAGTTTATTTTATATGATTTTTAGAAGAATTTCCTGTGATCACCCTTTATTAGAGCCAGCGACAAATTAGGTATACCAAGCCACCGTAATTTTTGTTTCTATTCACAACTTCGGTCTTTTATCTCTTTATTTATACTTTAATTAGTACAGTATAAGACCAACTCGAAAAAATGTTACGCCCCCAACATAAGGGTGGGGGTCAAACTTAAGTGACCTGAAAAAAATGAGAAAGTTCTGAAATAAAATAAATAATGCATTATAAAGATCATTCATTGATAAATAAACACTGAAAATTTCATTAAAATCCGATAATTCCCTGATTTTTGGTAAATTATTTTCGGGGGTGGGGGCTAAATTCATTTTGTCAAAAACGCATTTTCGGTCAATAGGTACCACCAGACCGTTTATGCCATCTTGAATAAAACGGAAATAGATATTTCCGAACTTTGTTTATCAAAATCTCGTAAAAAAAAGATCGTACAGGGTTGTTACAAAGAAAAATAGTTAATTCAAAGATCAAATTATCCGACTGGGAAAATTACATCGTTATCTTAAAAAAAAACAAACCTGCCCGTATTACATGCGAAAGGGTAATTTTCAGACCGTAATATAGACAGAAAAGTTACTAATTATTTCCCTTTTACGATAACCCGTAAAAGTATGGAATGAAAATTTGAATATTTTTTTAAGAGTAAAAATGATAAAATAATCTATTATACTTACTTTTTATTTTAATTATTGAAAAAAGTTAAATAAATAATTTTTTTCACGCTAACACTGTCAGCCTAACAGGAACAAACTTCGGTTACTTAGAAGCGTCTCATCTCTTTGTAAAACAAATGTCAGCAATGCCTTCCGTACATTCTAAGGATCGCACATTACTATTCAACAATAAAAATTACAAATTCTTTTAAAAATATTAATCGAGCTCGTATCGGACCAATGTTTAGTGCACCTGAATTATAAAATTCATATTTTTAAATATCCGTGAAAAATTTGATTTTTTTGACGCAGGAAAAAAAAAAATTAAATTTATTTCACGCAGAAAATAAAAATATTTAATCACACAAAAGATTGAAAATCTCGTAAAAATTAATTACTTAAACAAAAAATTTTTTTTGTTGACAATTTAATAGAATATAGTACATACCAATTATAAAAGCAAAAAAAAGTTTTCAAATATTAATATTATGATATTTTTTCGCACTTTTTATTTCCGATTTCATTAATTTTTCCTCAGAAAACTAGACGTCGTACATTCATACAATTTCATTGATATAGTTATTCAGACTCTTATCTTTATAGAAAAAAAGAAAAATAAATTTTCTGACGCGTCATTTTTTTTATTTCATAAAATAAAATAGGGGGGGGGGTAATAGACCTCGTAAAAAATATTTCCCCTAATATATTTTAGAAAAACCTATTTCAGATGTATTTACATCCAAAGGTAAACATTTATGGAAATTTTCGAGAAAATCAAATTATTAATTGATTTTTCATAGAATTTTTAAAAAATCCTCTTATCATAACTTGTTTTTAGCTACGTTAAATTTCAGTTGATTTAACTGTGCAAAAATGAAAACATTGTTTTTCAATCATAATTTTCCTTATTTTCGTAAGCTGATAAAAAATTAAAAAAATCATCAGGAGTTTGTTTAATGTTTTTTCTTTCGAATGGAAAAAATCTTTTCAACAAAATATTATTTTTTCTGCAAGTTTCATTGTGTTAAATGTAGGGGGGGGGGAAATTGCACAGGGTCAAATTGGTGGTACCTATCGGTCAATTTTGGGCTATCCCAATAATGTTTTCATTTGACATATAGGCCAGTATTTTGATTAATTTGTATTTTATTTAAAAGTCAAATCTTATTGAATTTTAAATGTTATACATTTAACAAATTATTGCCTTCTTCTCTAGTTTGTCAGCTGTCAAATTTTTAAAACAACATTAAATAAAATTTAATGCTGCTAAAAAAAAGGTTGGAATTATATCCCTTGTTTACTGCTCTTTTATATGTCTTTTTGTCTTGATGTGCAAACGAACGACACGTTTTAATTTTATTCAAGCAGAAAACATTAGTTTTATTGAAAATAATACATTTTTCACCTTTCCCTAACGTTGTACAGCCCTGAAGAAAAGAAATTAGACGAGAAAAAAGAGAAAGAAGTAAGTATAACATAAGTTTTACAAATAAAAAATACTTCAGGTTCAGGAAAGCTTTTTCAACTGATGAAGAAGTAAATAGCTTTTAATTTGTGACAATACTTTATCCTCTATGAATATGAAAATATATGGAAACATTTAAAAGAATAATCTAATTATTCATTTTTTAAATCTAATCATTTTTAATATTTAATTGATGTTTTATTTTCGCTACTTTCATGTTAATCGGTAGATTGACAATAAACAAAGTCCCATATCGAAATATTAAGCCAGAGTGTAACCGATTAGATTTCCGTCAAATCTTTTTAAAACTACCTATTATGAAAATGATTTTATTAAATAAAGAAAAGAATGAACATTAACTCGGGACTGGCAAAAAAATCAGCTTCTACGAGTTTTAAAAGCGAATTAAAATAATTAAATCTATTATTTAAGGTCAAACTTTTCTAAATCGATAAGTAGTAACATAATGACATCATTAAAAAAAGAAAAATATCATTACATATGCAGTTTATTTTTAATACATTTAAGGGATTTGTTTTGGTCAATTTCGACGACGCGATCCGCCATTCTGTCTCTTTTTCAAGGGTTTTAAGGCGCTGTGTTTACAATTTTAATATAACATTCGCGATTGCAAAAATTTACCAAAATCAGGTAATATCCGATTTTAATGAAATTTTCTAATGCATCAGTTATTTGGTAATGAAGGACTATTTGCTG
>CM042151.1:93934935-93966374 GCA_023376005.1 Doryteuthis pealeii
AAAAAACATGAGAGAGAGAGAGAGAAGATCCTTTCAATACATGTGTCTAGGTGTATCTGTTCCGAAACGACTTTGCAGTCAATATATAAAGATCTCACACAGGAAAATATTGAAGAACTTATTTATGAAAATTGTCTTCAACCAGAGTAACCAACCTCACATTGGCTATCTTTGTAGCTCAATTCTAGTGGTTATGGAATGATTGTGGTTTCTTTGAAATTCACGAGTGCGTGAGCGAGGAAAGTGAAACAGTCAGTGTCAATGAAAAGACGATCTATAGAGTTTTCTCAAGAGATGTTATGTGGATGGAAGTCACGTTTGATTAACCAGCGGATAATTAATAGTACTACTACACAGAGATACACGCCATTAGTTATTACCAGCAAAGACGTGTGTGCTGTATTCACTTAACAAACACACACACACATGGAGTTGTCACTTTTGTTTAATAGGTTCACTGGAATTTACACCAAGATTTTGAAGGTAGTTTTTGTACAATTCTTCATATTTCAAAAATATTCACAAGAAATGGTTTCTCTAATTTAAAAAAAAATAATTTGTATATAACAATTTTTAGAAGATTCAAGGAGCTCCTTTATGGAGATAAACTTGCTTACATTATGAATAGCATGTAGTTATTCCTATGGATCACTATTCTCGGATGGAAGCAAGTTCCCTGAGAGTTGCTTTCTAGCAATTGGTTTACCATGGTATTTTTATCAGGGCATTTTTTAAAGTTTTGCTTGACAACCAAGTTGTGCCTACTTCACACCTTGGTATTGATATTGACTCTGATTCATATGACAACTTCAGTTATAACTTAGGTCGTTCATTTATGCTTTTTCGCGGTTTTTGTTCCAAAATAATTTCTATCGTTATATCTGGCTATCTCTCTCGGAACCCCATAATCCATTTGGAAAGCTACATAGAGAGAATTGAATGCAGTTTTTTGATCGCTTTATTCAAGATGACAATAGGTTCTGATTAATGGCCTGTCTGTCTTTATATATCTACCGCGACCATAACGTTTATTATCTCAGTAGAACACAGTCACCTTACCACTTTGTTATCGGTGGAAGTTCTGTGTTCCCAGATGACTGTGGTCTGTCAAGCTGCATCTCCCACAGATTTTCCGTGGAGATATTTACATGTGTTAGCATGTGGAATTCTATCTTTCAGAACTCATGTTACTCCTAGAAAATGCTAATCCATCATTAATTTACAAGAAAATGTTTAATCTTGGCCTCCCAGTGTTCGTTTTAAGCTCTAGCACTATTCAAAAGTAGGGAGGGGCACTTGAATCTGAAATGCTGAAAATCCCATTAGAACTTATCACAATGAACTATGGTTTTTTACTATCCAGTGTGGTTTCGCATATATGGCTTTATATTTACAAAATGTGGATGTATTGATTGAACTGCTGGAAACCACAAACATTTTCACATGAACAAATTGGGTTTCTCTTCCAGTGTTTGTTTTGCATGCTAGGGGTTTTTTCAAATTCGAGCTGTGTGAAAAATGCTGATCTCTTCAGGATTCACATAAGAGAAATGGTTTCTACCCCGGTATTGACATTAGCAATCTAGCTTCTTTAATCCAGCTGAGCAAAGCAGAAGAATGCTGCTCCACAGACTTCACAAGAAAGGGTTTCTCTCCCAAGTGATGTCAGGTTCAGCATGTGCTTTTCAAACATAATGACTTTTATTGAGGTAGACAAGAAGTGCTGATCCACAAGTTTCACAGAGAAAAATGGTTTCTCGTCCAGAACAAGGAAAGAAAATTGAGTGATGTTCGCATGTGGCTTTTCAAAATGGAGAAAGCAAGTCTGAAAATGCTGGAAAATCTAAAGAGACTATCACAAGAAAAATTAGCTCTCTCATTCCAGAGCTAGTAGTTCAAGATAGTGGGGTCTTTTAAACAGATGCGAATAACTGCGAATATATTGCGGTGACCTCGCAGTCTAACTTCAATGAACAATGAGTTTTCTCACTCACAGCAACCAACCATCACACCAAAACATTACCTGTCGATTTCGCGATTATATGTGATATCTTCCAAATATAAGTGATGGTATAGAATTTCTAAATGATAGTCGAATATCCAGCTACACTTCACAGGAGAAAATGGCGTTACTCACTATTCAGTATACTTTGGGAGCCATCTTGCCTTGTGCCAGAGAACTCTAGAGATTGATTGCTAAGGAAAAATGCAGGATCCGACACGAATGAAGGAGAAAAATAAGTTCTTGCACTAGATGTGTCGTAATCCGCGCACTGTCCCGAATATTTTATTCAAACTGAAATACAATCTTGAAAAAAATTCCTATCATTAACAGTTTCATGATCATAACGAATATAGATACGGTTTCTCTCCCTCCGTGTGATTGTTTGGCCAATCGTAGCCTTATATTCCAATTGCCAATCTTGTTAATATTACTAGAAAAATGCAGTAGTGCCACAGACCTACACAAAGTGAAAAATATTAAATGGTTTCTACTATTCACCGTTGTGTTGTTCGCATGTGATTTATTTTTATACAATACATGGATAACAATGGGGTCACGAGCTAATAGTGTGAGAATCTCAGCGAGATCTTCACAAAAGAGAATTAAATCAAAAAATAGAGGAATTTGGGTGCGGGGATATAGTCGTGTATATTCCTCTATAGGAGGTAGCTTTTGGTTATTTTGTAGTCTAGGTTAATATCGGGGGTGATGAGTAGGAATTAGTGTATCTTTTTAAAATTGGCACTCCTTAGAAAATTGTCAAGATCCACAGACTTACACAAAGAATAAATGTCTTGATCTATTACATGTATACGTAATTTATAAATATTATATATAACTATATATACTATTTGTTTGTTTTGTTGTTTGTTATTGATGATGGCCAACTAGTCTGATTAATAATTATATCTATATTTTTATAGAGATTTTTTAAATATACTATAAATATATATCTTTTTTTAAATGCTACCAAACAGTTTATGGTGTATTAGTCATATATATACACACACACACAATAATTATATATATATTAATATATATATATATATGTGGTTATTGCAAGAGTGTCTTTTCAAATGGGTTTCATCACTAGTAATATAAAATGATACTACCACCAGGGCCTCACAGAAGAAGAAGGTTCTCTCTCCAACGTGTTTGTTTGACTATCGATGTTGTATTTATACGAGAAATGAGTAACATTGTCACGCATTTATCGCTAGCGCTAGCACTTTGAAGGCCACAGAATCTCATAGAGCGAAGAATGGTATTTGCCTGCCGGGGGCTGTGACTTGTACTGCCTCGAGAACTCTCACTGCATACTTTTAGATATGACACGCTCAGCCTATGACAAATACTCAATATCAACATTGACGTTATACCAACACATAAGAATGTGTGCTCATTTAGCAGGGGTGGTATTGTATAAGCTCTCTCGGAAACTATTCTAAAAATGCTGATTCACAAATTATCTGGCTGGTGCTTTGCGTTTGTCTTGTTAATCTCGATACCTAGTGAGTTTCAATCGCGTTCAACTATCGATAGAAAATGATAATGTAATTACAGCTATATGAGTATAGTATACGTCTTTATACTTCAAATAGAGATACTTCATTTCTGCCAACTTTTCAAACCTCATATGATTCATGAAGGATGACTCATGTTTGTGTTTATATAGTCTTTTAAATATTCAAACTCCATTACATCACAAATTACAGTTGAAGTATCATTGTATATAGAAGGAAAAATAAATCAATTTATAATACAGCTATAGTTTAACAACTAATAGTAATAGAAAAATTAACGTTAGCTCTACTCATGGTTCACAGTCAGGAAGTAGTAATTACCATTCAAGAATGATATGATTGACTAGATAGTGACCCCACTATAAAAAGCACAATCTTACATGCAATTATCCATTTTTATACACTTTGACAGAGGTTACCAGTAAACCAAAGCTTCGAAATAAATGTATTTTTACATATGAAATATATAAAGAACAGTTTTAGATCAGCACGAACCGCGAAATTAAATAATCAATATTTGTGTTCACAGGGACAACAATGTAAAAAAATAACAAATAGAGCCAAAACAAATGCATGAATGATCGATTAACTTATTGTACCAATGAATTTATAAATGTTTACGCAAAACATGCTATTATATGGAGACCAGATAGTAACAAAATTTAATTATCACAGACACAGCCCACACAATAATATCACGACACAGAGATAAAAAAAGAAAGGAGACATAGAAATAATATCACTCCTCTATTATTAAAAAATAATAAATAAGAAAAGATCTCTGGTGGTTTCGAGCAAATCAGAGGTAGGTGGCCTAAAGAAATAAAATACTTTCATGAATTGTTGTGACTATTTACAAATCAATTATATGAGATAGGTGGATGTGTGGAGCATGCCACATATTAATATTTGAGCGAGGTATGAGGATAGGGTACAAGGAGTAGTAGATACAAATAGAATAAATCATATCTCATAACAAGCTCTTTAGAATACAGTTAGAAAATTATTCTTCCGCTACTTACGAGAAATAAGTGAGATCTTCAGTTCCACAATGAACTTTATTTTAAAAGTCAAAAGTTTGTATCTTTAAATAAAAGTCTGTTTGATATATTTTCTTTTCTTATATGTCGATATATAATATACCACTCTCAGACTATGTACTGTGGTAGTAATATTTATTAGTAGTTTCCAGCTATCACCATATATCCCATCACCTCGGTTAAAAATATTGATTTCTATCATAAGTATACTTGTTTTCTAGTATAGTACATTACACGGCTAAAATTTAATCTCTGTATTGTGTGTGTTGATGTGTGTCTGGAGAAATCTCACAAAAAAATACATCATTACAAATAGGCTGTATGAAAAAAAATAGTAAAATAAAATGGAAGCAATTAAAACTGACCACCAATGCAGCAAGAATGAGCGACAATAGCGTCATATATTATATTCTATGGCCAGAACATGTAGTATAATGGCGACATTTCTCACTCTCAATAAATATCTTATCCTTGTCTGTGTCTATGAAGTCACAGGTTCCATTGATCACTATCGGATGGACATTATTAACGTATTTATACTGATTGATAGAGAAACAAACCAAGAATAGAGTAACATATAGCACAAAAAAAAAACAAACTATGAGTGACCACAAATCAGCTCAGCAATAGATATATGTGAGACCTCCTACACACAAGATGAGTTCAATTCTATTATTGTTAAAGGTGAATTTGCCGATCCATTAGAGTCTTGATGGCTGGTCTTATGGTTTCTATAGATATGTTATTGAAGGTACTTCTTATATAAAATACATCTGTCATTCTCTAGTAGTAAATTATGAATATAAGCAAGTAATAGTAGAGTACAGTGAATAGCCAGTCTCATGACTTATAAATATATGAGCGTACTGATGACAAATAAGATGGGCACAATGCTAGCGGTGTTAACTAAGAAGTTCATCAATAAAGTAATCATAGAGAATCATATAGAAACTAGATCAATAAGACAGAACTGCTCTCGAAGCTAAGACCTAAATATGAGTGGTGATTAGACGATATATATATATCCTCAAAGATCAATGTATGAGAAGTGAGCTAACAACTATGTGAGCAGCTTTTAACTTAGGGCAAGGTAAAGAGTCAATACGTCTTGTGTTATTGAATAATTTCTGAGAAAGTAATATAACTTAAGCCAATAGAAATCTCGAAGGGGAATCTGAATGTTTTAGGAGAGTCATTAATGATGTATTTTTTTATGTTTTTTTTATGTTCTCCAAAAAATATTAAGCCTGATTGCTTTTTCCTTGGGAAACCATTTTACAGCTAAATATATTCCTGTATATTTTCAGTTTTATGTTCTCCAAAAAAAATATTTTCAGTAGAATGTTTGGAAAACGTTTCAGTATTTATGTAGAGGTGAATAATTTTTTAAAAAATTAATGTTTTATGTTATTTTTTTAATGGATTTGTTACCATGTCATTAAAAGTTATAAAAATGTAATTTCAATTTGATGAAAGGAAACTTTGCTGTATGTCATTAATTTTTCATTCTTCTCATACAGTAACCTATATGTAAAATATTTTCCCTCCTTTTTCTTTTCTTTCATTCAATATATATACTCAGAAATCATCTAAATATAAAATAAATGTATAAGTATATGGATATAAATATCTAATTACAAATAAGAAA
The DNA here is from genome assembly GCA_023376005.1 of Doryteuthis pealeii. Classification (NCBI taxonomy): domain Eukaryota; kingdom Metazoa; phylum Mollusca; class Cephalopoda; order Myopsida; family Loliginidae; genus Doryteuthis; species Doryteuthis pealeii. The sequence continues at coordinate 93,941,152 of CM042151.1, forward strand.
TTAACATGTGATCTTTAACAATATCTCTTTTTATTTCCCAGGTTTCAATCTGTGGTTGGAAAACAAACTCCTCTGATGGTTATATTTAATTTGGACTGAGAAAACTGTGATCATCAATGAAATATAGAAATACAGATTCAAAATAAATTATATTATTAAACTTGAAACTAAATTTTTGTTTATGAATGAAAAATTAAAAACAATTATACAGTTTTTAAGCATGTCAGTTTGCACAAGTTTTCATTTAAAGTTAGACATGCAAACATAAGAGAGAAAACCATTTTCATATGATTCATTATTTTAATACAGATTACATGTAAAACATTACATGCAAATACAAGCTGTATAGAAATTATATTCATTTGAAATGATCAGCAATTTCATGGATTTGTAATATTAAATAATACAAATGAAAATTTACTTGGATGAATTGGAAGTAACTGCCACAATCTAAATCAAGCAAAAGTAAATCTGTTGATGTGGCCACGTTTTTAAGTGGTTCTGTTGATGTGGCCAGGTTTTTTAGTGGTTCTGTTGATGTGGCCAGGTTTTTTAGTGGTTCTGTTGATGTGGCCACGTTTTTAAGTGGTTCTGTGATGTGGCCACGTTTTTAAGTGGTTCTAAGTGTTACAATTCATAAGAGATCATGAATTGTGAACAGCCCTGTAGTCAAGAAATCAAATTAATGTCTGTCAATTTAAAATCAGAGAGGCACAAGATTTTACACACCATGACAGACACGTAATAGTTTAGAGTTTTAGATTCGACCTAGCTTTAGATTCCATCTAACTACTCTCTCTCTCTCTCTCTCTAGCTATGGGTAAATAATAGAGCAGACTGGGTTCTTTAACATTGGCTAGTTAACCAGTCAGAAGGAAAACTCTGAATTCAAACCTGTTGAACTGCACTTAAGAAATTGACCTTGTGTTGCATCCTGCTCATGCGACGGGGTTGGTAAATATGTATATGGTGTTATTCTTGCTTCCACTTGTTGCTGCTCATCTCAAGCAGTTCTTTGGTTCTATTGTAACTGCTGCTCAGACTTCTTTGTGTTCTCAAAGACATCACACAGGTCAGAAGAAATACATTTCAAGAACAATGATGAGTCCAAACGTAGCTTTTCAGTGGCTGTTGTAGGTTCAACTTCACCAAATTGGTTGATGGTTGGTTGGTTGTTGGAATTATGGTATGTCAACTCCTGATTGATGTTATTCTTGGTGTTATTGATCTGTAATTTATTGTTTTATTCTCCAATTAAAATCAATCCTATGAATGATTTTATATAGGAACCAATTGAAATATAATTAAAATATGTGTAATCTTTTTGTATGCATTCTTATTAAATTTCATAAGTTTTTCTAATTTTATATATTTTCATTACATGAAACTTAAATACTTACGCGTTAGTGTTCAGTGTGCTTTGTCACCTTCATGAACTCGTCAAAATCATCTTAGTGTAGAATACGCCAACCTCACCTCTGCAGAGGAGTAAGAACTCCCCAATGAGGCCACCAGTTGGCAGTGGGTGATGTCCTCTGATGCTTAAGGATGGGGATCCTGGTGGCCAAAGATATGCAACACACCACTTGGCCCTTACTTAGGCTAGACAGGCGGTCAGAGAGATTCCCTCCAATCTTTCTAATTTAATTAGGTATTTCTGCTATGATAAATTATATAAGATTCATTTAACATGATGTTAAGTTTAAAATGTCATTATTTTAGATTCTAAAAAATATTTATTTTAATAACTACCTTACTTTATTATCGAATTCTGATAATTTTTTGTCAAAAACTCTATTGAAAATTTAGTGTCCTCCCTTTTAAACAGAACAAATATCAATGTATATATTTTTTTCTTTTATAAGATAATAGCCAATTAAATAATTATCGAAAATGATAAAACAAAGATCTCCAAAAAATATTTTTTAGTTTTTATTTTCATTTATTTTTTCGATTTTCGGTACTTATTTTTTTTTACCAGGATATCACCCTTGAATTTTATTTCTATTCACACGTTCGTTTTTTTATTTATTTATACGTAATTAGTGTTGAATTTATATAACCCCACCCAAATAAGGGAGGGGGTCAAAGTTAAGTGACCTGAGAAAATCAGAAAGTTTTGAAATAAAATAACTGATGCATTATAAAATTCATTGATAAATCAACAGAAAATTTCGTTAAAATCAGATAATTCCCTGATTTTTGGTAAAAAATTTCAAAATGGGGAGAGGGGTTTTGTTTTTAAAAAACACAGATTTTCGACAATTTGGATATACTAGTGATACCCAATTTGTTGTCTGCTACAAATTTGAAAACGAATTAAAATTTATGAAATCTATTATTTAAGGCCAAATTTTGTCTAAAACGATAAGTAGTCATTATGACCATCATTAAAAAAAGAAAAATATCATTACATTAGCAATCTATTTTTAATATATTTAAAACGATTTGTTTTGGTCAATTTTGTTCGCCGACTCCATTTTGGTTCTTTTTAAGTGGTTTTATTGGCTTGTTTACAAATTTGATGTAACATTTGCTATTGCAGAAAAAAAATTACCAAAAATCAGGGAATTATCCGATTTTAATGAAATTTTCAGTATTGATTTATCAATGAATTTTATAATGCATCAGTTATTTTATTTCAAAACTTTAATTAAATATTTTTGTTATGAAAAATCAATATATAAAATTCATTTAAAATAAAAATATTCGGATTTTAAGTTTAAAATGTTATATTTTTAGATTCTAGAAATAAATATCTACTTAATGCAAACCTTATTTTAGTCAATCAAAGTATACGTCTTGAAGAAAAACTATATTGAAAATGTACCCCCCCCCTTTTTAAGCAGAAAAAATATCGATGTATAATTTGTTTTTTTATAAGATAATAGCCAATTAAATAATTATCGAAATGAGTAAAAAAGAAATCTCCAAAAAATTAATTATTTATTATTTTTTTAACATTTTATCTTCTGATTTTCGGTACTTATTTTCTTATAAAATATTCCACTTAAAATTTTTTTTTCTATTTACAACTTAATTAGTATCAATCAAGGACCAACTCGCCAATATTTTACACTCCCAAAGTAAGGGGGGGGGTCAAAATTAAGTGACCTGAAAAAAATGAGAAAGTTTTTAAATAAAATAAATAATGCATTATAAAGATAATTCATTGATGAACAAACACTGATAATGTCATTAAAATCCGATAATTCCCTGATTTTTGGTAAATTATTTTCTGTAGGGGGGCTAAATTAATTTCGTCAAAAACGCATTTTAGGCCAATTTTTGGTATACCTAGGGTATACCTAGATTACGGAAACTCCCCACGTAGCCTAACAATAACATCTCAAGGGTTTCGGGTATTTCTGTTTTTTATACGCAATTTAATGATATTATCTGGTGTGCGCTATTCTGCATTAGTACCAAAAATATTTCAAAATCACATTAAATAATCTTAGGAATTTAATTCGAAGAAAAACACTCGAAAATGTCCATTTTGAAATAAGTCCTATAATAACCTGATAGTGATGAAAGTTTAAAAGAATCTGTCGTCAAATTAATTAGCATTTTGTTCTCAATTAATGTATAAAGTAAGTCAATAAAAATATTTATTCAATAAAATCATTGTTTATAATAAATAAAAAAATGTCGAGGGTGGACTTTAACTCACTTATTAATACGGATAGTAGCGAAAATAAAATATCAATTAAATTTTGAAACAAATTAGATTTCAAAAGATAATTAAATTTTAAAAAAAATTATAACCATAAGTATTGTCACAAATTTAAAAAAATGTTTTACTTCTTGATCAGCGGAGAAGAAAAAAAAAACTTACATTTCAAATTACGTTTGTTTTATTTGTAAAGAAAGACAATATTAATAACAAAACGTTATACTTACTTCTTTCTCTTTCCTTTCGACCGATTTTTTTCCTACAACTTCGGAGAAAATCCTAAGTTCTATACAATATCAGAGAAAATGAAATATTTAAAATAAGACTAATGTTTTTCTGGCTGAGTGAAAATTAAACATTAGTTCATTTACAATCAATACGTAAAGATTTTCTAAACAGTAAACAAGGGAGATAATTCCGATATTTTCATCATTTATCAAAATGCAAATTAATTCATTGTAATCCTTAAAATTGACAGATGACAAAGAAGAGAAGACAATAATAAAAGTTTTGTTTAAGATCGCAGAGTGAGGTAATAAAAGGTTTTCTTAATCCTTTTTTTAATTTTAAAACAATTACCAAAAATCAGGGAATTGTCCGAATTTAATGAAATGTTCAGCAAATTATTCATTAGTGACTAGATTTAATAATGAATAGCTTATTTAAAAATTGAAAAAATTGAAAAAAGAAATTATTTTTTTTATATAAATTTGATTATTTGAAGAAAAATTTTTTTTCCAGTCCCCAAATTTACATTTCTAGAAAGATCAAATGAAGAATACATAAAAAGATAAAAAATAAAAATAAAAATTCAATACCCGAAATAAATAATTTGAAAATTTAAGTTATTTTCTTAAAACTCAAAAGATAATTTAATCTGAACATTAGCTTCATAAAGGAGAGTAACCTCCCCTTGTATGTTTCACTTTGAGGAAGTCGTTTGTTTTGGTCAGCCATTTTCATTTCCCCGTAAATCTACACTGAAAATACGAATTTGTTCGAATCAATACAACTGCATGTTTTAACACAAAAATGTGTTCTTAATAGTGCTTGCGCATTATTTGAAATGAACTTTATTGTTATTAAGAACACATTTTATGATATTTTCGTGTTAAAACATGCAGTTGTATGGATAATGGTGAAATGAAAATGGCCGACCAAAACATATGGCTTCCTCAAAGTGAAATAAACAAATCTCATTTATGTAGATTTTCAGATTCCCTTTTATTTTAATGTCTTTTATATCCAGTAAAAGATTACATTTCAACTTCTGTTATGAAGTAGTTTTATTTTTCCTACTACCAGTTTTCCTTGATCAATTTTCTCTTTACGGCTGATAAAACAGACTTTCTACTTCTTTTACTCCACCCCACTGGTTCATGAAACATTTTGGTTATCTAGTAAAAGAAATAATATGACATTATACAGTTACGGCCCCTTAACCATCGCCTGATAAGAGACTTTGTGCAAGGGCCATTGTCGGCGACCAATCAAGACACATATTACTAGGCTTAGTTTAGCCACCAAATTTCGAAGATTGATTCCATCAATCTACCTCTTTTGCTGCAATCAACCATCGCTAAAGGACGTGTTTTTGAAGGCAGCTACCAGGAGCCGGTGACTCGTAAAGTCGAACTTAACTCAAGCTAGCAAGAGACGCTCAACTCTTCATACCAAAGACAAGATAAGTTACGCAAGCACATTATTTTGCAACCTACACTTACACTCTACAATTTGTACAATTTATAACACATTTGGAGAGCTCACACACATTTTGTATATCACTCGTTACATATTGTATATTGCACGTTGATATTTTGTTTGTTGAATACATCGTTTGTCTAAAGTCTTGTGTCATGTTTTCCTTACCTGTTGCCTTTATCATTATCTTGTCTATTTATTTACCTCACTAGATCCACTTGGAAAGTTTTTATTTCAAGTAAATATTTAAATAGGTGCTACCCAAGCATGTTACTTGATCTAAAATATCCCTCTTTCTGCCGCCCTGTCGGTGGGGCGTTAGAATGCACCGACTGCACCTCTGCAGAGGGGTAAGACCCCCCCCCAATGGGGCAACCTGTTGGCCGTGGGTGGCGACCGTGATGCTCAAGGATAGAGCCCAGGTGGATGAGCAGTTCATGACATGCAATACTCCACTTTGGCCCTATCTTGGGCTAGATGGGCGGTCGGAGAGGCCCCCTCCGATCAATTGGCTGGTCACGTCAAGCCCTAGCACCTATATGATTGCCCCAACCCTATTGCCCTTATGGCAAGCCCCAAACCCTTTTTATCATATGGGTGCTAGAACGCGGTAGCTGTGGGTCTATATGTCCTGGGAATGACGTTAAACTCTATCTGATGGTGAGGTTCCAGTTTTGGAGGTTTGGGGAATGTGGAGCACCCCTTCATCACCATTGCTACCTGGTCCACTCTGATCCGGAATGGTAGTACCTGTTAGGGTCCCATCTATGGGTTAAATAGAAAAATGTATTTATTAAAAAAATGTATTATCCATTAAGAATTGATTTATTTCAAAACTTTATCGGTATTAAATGACCCACTGAGGTTGATATGCCGTAAAACAAAACAAACCAAACCAAACCCTCTTTCTGGCATGTCTCTTCAGAATACCATCTGATTTTACTTACCTCAGCTTTCCAATGAGAATAGCTGCATGTCAATTCTTCAATTCATCTCTCATTGCACAACTCATATGTTGAATTGTAAAATAATTTAGATATTTTTTCAACAGTATCATCTAAAATATTACAGTTCTCCTCTGGCTCTTCTGCTAATTCTGTTATGAGTCCAGGAATGTTCTCTTCTTCAGTTACTTTATTCATACAACTGGACTCAGAGTCAATATCTTAATTGCTTCCATCTCCGACTCCATGCTGCCACCTCTACAGCCCTGCATATATATATATATATACATAGAATTTATTTTATTTTATTTTACTGATACATGTTTTGGCCAGGACTTAATCCATGTACACATGTACTCTATCTATTATTATTTAAATATGAATATAAAATAAAATAACAATAATAGAAAACTACACAATTTTTTTTGGATAAATTATATAAAATATAAAATATTCTCCAGCCATCTTCTTTCTTTTCAAAATCAGTTGCATGCATTAATGATGTCAACATTACTGTTTCTCTATAGAACGTTTTCTTCAAGCAATTTCAAAAAAGTTCTTTTTTCGAACATTTCAAAAATTCTCCGTATTTTAACCGCTTTGATTTAAAACACCAAAAGGATTTACTCTGTATACTAAAAAAAAAAAAAATTTTGTAGTTTGTTATTTTATTTTATATCTAAAATAATAATATATAGAGTACGTGTGTACGTGGATAAACTCCTGGCCGAAACACATGTCAGTAAAATAAAATGAAATAAATTCTAATTTATCCATTCAGCATTTTCTTTCCTTTATTTTTCATTTCAACATACCGTCAGATTTACTTCCATTTTCAACTTACACACACACACACACACACACACATATATATATATATATATAATATATATTAAATATATATCAAACACCTTCCCTTTACGGCAGTTGTCAAATGGCTGAGAGGTTAACGAATTGGGTGGATGAAAAGTCAGTCGGGTTTTGCTCCTGGTCAGAGGTAGTTGTTGTATCTAGCCGCATTAAAGAGATGTGAAACGTTGAAACATGGTGTCTGTGGATGACTTATTATATGCTCCCAAAATCTGGTAGAACTCTCTAGGGGTGACTTAAATTAACTTTCACTATTAGCATAAAGCAATGATTGTCTGTTTACAGACTGGATCTCTCTGGTGATCGTAAAATATATAAACAGATGTATGTATTTAATAGTTTTAGCACCATTATATACTCCCCAAATCTGGTAGAACTCACACTGAAGAGATGTGAAACACCGAAACATGGTGTCTGTGGATGACTTATATATATATATATCTAACAATCTCATTTCTTCATTTTATTATTATTATTATTATTATTATTATATAATTTGTTTTGCAATTTTTCTATTAGTCTAAATTTGTGTTTAGACTTTTTAAATCCCTTTTAAATTCTCTTATATTGCTTTTTGGGGTAGGGTAAAATTTTAACAAATTAAAGAAACACGAGAACAAAATGAACTATACACACACACACACACACACAAACTAGCAAAAAAAGAAAAAAAAAAAAAAAAGATAGCTGTGCAGTCAACATAAATTGAATGAACAAAGTAATAGATGTTTAATAAAAGATTTTATTTTTTACAATTAAAAAAAAAGAAGATTTTTACAATTAATTTTGACCTCTGAATCATCGTATTTTAAACTTAATGAATATTCACAATTAAAACAATATATTATAGAATTAAAAGCTTTAACATTATTTTAATTAACCAGGTATTTCTATTTCATTATTAATACTCATCTTCTTTAATCATACAACTGTTTCCATCTTGCGTTACCCTCTAGTTAAAAATGAGACCGTCCAAATTGAAATGCAAACGTGTAAATCCTGATTATTTGGTGTTGCTTATCCACCAAATTCTTATTTCTCTATGATTGTTATGACCTCAGTTAAATAATGGTCCATCTTGGTTTTTTTTATAAAGAAAAAAGGAAAGAAAAAGACATGCTACACAGAAAATATAATAAGAAAGACAGTGAGTAGGGGAAAGATAGACATCGGGGTTGAGCATATGGAAGCGATAACATTAATGTGTTTCAATCAAACATGATGAAAAGAAAGAAAGAAAGAAAAAAAACAGTGGATTATCAAATCTCCATTTTCCGTCTTCCTTCCATGACAATTCAGGGATGGTATATATGGATTTGTCTTGAGGCTCCTTTTATAGACACCTGAAAATAAAAAAATAAAAAAATAAACTGGTAATTTTCACCTTTAGTTGGCCTAAATTCCTAGCATAAAATTGTGTGTGTGCATTATCTGAAATGAACTTAATTATTATAAGAACACATTTTATGATATTTTTGTGTTAAAGCATGCAGTTGTATTGTTTTGAAAAAGTTTCTAAGATTTGTTTATTTCGCACAGAGACTTTCAAAATGGTTACTGGCTTGTTTCAAAGTAAAAGTCATCAAGGGAGGTTACTCTAATTACCTTATTTGCTAGGAATTTAGCCAACTAAAGGTGAAAATTACCAATAAACTCTTGTAAAGTTAACATAGAATAATCTTCATGAAATTCAATCTCATTATGATTTCTATTCTGATCTTTTAATTTTATACATAAAAGGTTTTGTTTTTGATCAACAATTCCTTTATTACTCATGGTTTACTACTGACATTTTCATTAGATTTAAATTTATAATCAAAGCAAACATCTCGTCTTTTCTAAATATAAAAAGATTTTATTTTTTACAATTAAAAAAAAAGATTTTTACAATTAATTTTGACCTCTGAATCATCATATTTTAAACTTAATGAATATTCACAATTAAAACAATATATTATAGAATTAAAAGTTTTAACATTATTTTAATTAACCAGGTATTTCTATTTCATTATTAATACTCATCTTCTTTAATCATACAACCGTTACCATCTTGCGTTACCCTCTAGTTAAAAATGAGACCGTCCAAATTGAAATGTAAACATGTAAATCCTGATTATTTGGTATCTTTTTTGCTTTATATTTTTGAAGGTAATTACAATGCGTATATCGTATAAAATTCGATAACTATTAAAAATAATCATGACAAGCTAACTCGGCAAATATAGATTTGCCGAGTTTGCGTGTCACGATTATTTTCAATAATTATTGAATTTTATACGATATAGGCATTGTAATTACCTTCAAAAATATAAATAATGTTTCAAAAGCAAATTATCAAATTCTATTATAAAACTATATCCTTAATTTTTGCAATCTTATAGCAAATTTAACATTATTCATAAAACAGACCATATGACCTTTAGACACCCCTTTTGCGATCTCGATTAATAAGCACATGTTTTCCATTTACACTGTCAAAATCTGGTTGTTTGTTAGGGGTTAGGATTAGGGGTTAGTTTTATAATTAAAAAAAAAACTCTAAAAATCGTCTGTTAATAAACAACTGGATTTTGACTGTGTAAATGAAAAATGTGCTTATGAATTGAGATCGCAAACGGGGTGCCTAAAGGTCCCATAAAACATACCTGCTTGATAATTAGCTTGCTTGATGTGTTCACTCAGAGCATCTGGATTTGGAGGCATTGTGATTTCCAATTTTCTTTGTAATCTAAACACGTTGTACCTGGCTTCATTGACACTTGTCACGTTTTGTTGTCCATACAACCTGCAAACAAACATCTCCAATGATTTTGCTGTGGCTGGTTTCACATCAAATTCATTGCCATTTCTCTTTCAGCCAAGGATTTTCTTTTTCCCCTTTCCATAGAAAGAACTCACACTATCACACCCAGTAAAGCAATGTAAACCAATCAATGTGTTGTAAAGAGAAGTAACCGGATAATCCCTCACGTATGCAAATGAGTACGTATAAAAGAACAACACGAAGATTAGCTCAGTGTGATGTGAGGTGATCTGCACCCACAAAGGTTGTTTTCGTATTCTCGGATGTAAACCCACGTGCTACAACTCTTCAGAAGATAAGTAATCTTTACCAATCCTCTTTTACGCCTTGCCGGACGAGAGCCATTTTTGTTATTTGTATTCATTTGTAATAATAAACTATTATTACAACCACTCGCAATCTTCTCGTTAATGTATTTCTAATACATAACAGTTCTTAAAGTTGTTCATCTTCCTGTATGGAAGTACAAATGTGCTGGAATGAGACTTTGTAGAGCAACTCCAATTACAAATACATCAGTATCAGGACTCATTATGATTACATTAGTACTACTGGTGGCAGCAAACTCTCCTTAACTTACTCTCTATCATCCTAACTCTCCTTATCATACTCTCTGTTCTCCTAATTCTCCTGATTTTCCCCACTCTCATAACACTCCTTATCTTACTCTTCATCTTGTTTATTTCTCTCTTTTCCAATTACCCCTCTTTCATTTTTCGATTTCACTCAGCGTTTGTTTTTGTTTTCTTCTTCTTCTTTTCTGTTTATAACTCGCATTTGTCAAAGAAGTTCCCCATCGAGTCAGAGATGAATATTTTATAAGTATTTGACACAACCCAACAGTGTCATTCAGAACGTACTTCAACACAAGGTGAGTAAAGTTCAGGTCACCATTCTGCGTATATAATTGCCAGCAGGAGAATAAATGGAAACCCACTGACATTAACGACATTTCAGGAAAGAAATAAGAAATGACCCCTAAATCATCATTAACATTATTAGAAACGTTTCATAAATCACATCTATGTGAATAAAACCTTAAAAAACGATTTCAGCAAATATCATATATTTATTTTTATTCTTTTATTTTTATCAAAACGTATAATCAATAAAAAGAGCATATTTTTAGTAAAAAATGGGTTGACGATCTGATTACACTGTCAATACAAAGATCATATTTTCAGTATGAGAATGATTGAGTTTTAGCAAAAAACAGTGTTTGAAGATGACATTAAATGATCAATACGATGAGCATATTTTCATTCTCTTTATCACTTGCCCCCTTTTTCAGGTGAGAATGAATGGCATTTCCTGTTGTGCGCCAAGAATACCTTCACCCTTCTTAGCTCTACTGTTGAAACCTTGGACCAATAATTCAATTAAAGATTCCTTATTCTCTCAATTAGAAAGAAACTTCTTCCACTGCTGAGGAAGGAGCTGACAATGATTTTTTTTTATCTGGGAGCAGTTATTTTGAGCCTCACAATATTTTTTATGGAGATCTGCCGGTATGTGTCAGTCACAAAGTGAATCTCTTTTGAATTATTTGATTTTGCCCTGTTTAATAATTTTTTTCAAGATGACAAGAGCAAGATTAAGAAATGTTCTTTCACTTGGCAACTTATCAATTTTTAACTATTGTATCAGAGACATACCATCCACTGCATATATTCAGTAATTATGAACTTTAGTTGGCCAAATTCCTAGCATAAAATTGTGCGTGCGCATTATCTCCCTTAACAAATTTGTTTGTATAGTTTTTCTTATGAGATTTTCTTAAACAATTCAATGAATAAAAATACATTTCATTCTTATCAACACATTTTCGTTTGAGAAATAAAATTTTTATTTCTCAAACAAAAATGTGTTCATAAGACAGTGCACAACAAAAATATCTTAAAATGTGTTCTTAATAACAATTCACCCCTTGCATTAGCAAATATCAGATCATTTTGAACTGCTTGTGTTGCAACCACTCCTGATGCAATATGGATCAACTCATCTGCTTCATACTCAAATGGATTAAACATAGAGTTTACTGTGTCTATTATTTTCTCTATAGCAGCCTTATCATGTTTCACCCGACTGTGCAAGAGATCTGATCGTATTCCACTTTGCTCTCCTTTGCCAGCCATGATCTCACATTCCCATGTAATAGACCCTCTTGCATGAGGGGACCATATCCACCTGTTGACAGCTCTCTTGTTAGTGCTGAAGCCCGTTATCCCACTTTTTGTTTTAAAGTCTTGATTAGCCGTGTGCTCGATGATTTGAACACAGGGAATTTTAGCAAATGCATTTGCGCTTCTTTGAACAGCAAAGTCTCTTTCTACACATTGTTGATATATCCATGGGGGAGTGGTAGAAAGATTAGACATCTCCAACCCGTACACAGGAAGATATCTACTGTATTTGACATGGTTATATGCAAACACCCAAGGTAGCATCTGACTCACACTTGCCAAGTGAAGTTCCCAGTTTGACTCTTGAATACCCCTAAGGAAAAGGAGAAGAATTTCTACCATGTCAATATAGGAACTCCAGAAAGCAACTTTTTGTTGCCAACTTGTAGAAATTATTCATCGGATGACAGGAAACTTAAAAACTTTTCTCCCTTGAGAATTTCTTGATACTGATGTCCTGGGAATGATTGCGATAAAGATGTCATTAGATCTTTTACACTGTCTGCCTTCTTTTCAGGAATACTGTCTAAATAGATAGACGCATATGCTGCATTGCTTTAGCTACCAATTTATGAACTCTAACAGCTCTGTTGTAGTATCTACCTGTGAAAACCCCCATTTACTGACCCTACAGCAACAACTTCTGATTCTATTAAAATATCTTGAAGTCCAGCATCTCTAAAATGCTTTCTCAAACATCCAAGAAAGAACATAGCTGTATGAAAGTCACCAAGTTGAATCACAAATTTCTTCATGAAAAGTTGATTTCTCCATCTGATTAGCTGTGTTATTGAATAGATTGCTTGATTCATTACAATAACAACACTCTCTAAATTTAGTTGATGAGCAATGTTAACACTTTTTGTCAATTACAGGTAAGTAACCTGTTGTAAAGGGAAGTAACCCGGATAATCCCTCATGTATGCAAATGAGTACGTATAAAAGAACAACACGAAGATTAGCTCAGTGTGATGTGAGGTGATCTCCACCTACGAAGGTTGTTTTCGTATTCTCGGATGTAAACCCACGTGCTACAACTCTTCAGAAGATAAGTAATCTTTACCAATCCTCTTTTACGCTAAGAGACTTTTTACCTTGCCGGCCGAGAGCCATTTTTGTTATTTGTATTCATTTGTAATAATAAACTATTATTACAACCACTCGAAATCTTCTCGTTAATGTATTTCTAATACATAACATAACCTATAATAGATTTTGAGGGAATTTCTTGATTGAAAAGGAGCTGGTTGAATCCAGTCCAAGATGGTCATATTTCTCACAGTTGGGATTTTGTGATACAATATGCTACATCAAGTTTTATAGGATTTTTTGGTTTGAACATTCTTTTTCTTGTTCTCTTCACAGATGTACTTGCAATGTTAGAGAAACACCATTTAATTGATGTACGACAGACATTATTTTGGATTATTATACCATTTGTATTGTGGGTTGTCCCATGTCCAGATAAAGTCTCTTTGCCAAAATCATTACTGTCCCACACTAAAGTTGTTGGAATAACTGGCTGGACAGTGGTTGGAAGAGAATTTTCTCCACAATTCATTTCAAGTTCATCTAGTGTTGTATCATGATTTAAAACCACTGAATTACAAACACAATGTCCCAAACCATTTAACAAACCAATCAATTGGCCAGATCCAGACAGATGACATACAGCCATACCAAGTGATGTTTTGGCATTAATGTACGTCCATTAGAAGCCAAAAATATTATATCTTGTAAAATGGACAAAAGTTTTCTGTGGACAAATGCAGTTATGTCCACTATTTTTTCTGAACCTAATTCTTCAGATGCTCCAACAATCCATGCGAGAAAGTTATGTAAAAATGTGTGTACTGTTTTTTCAGCCTCTTGCAATTTAATGTTTCTGCTGTTGGTGGCCATAACAAAAAAGGTTTAACTTGCCTAATTGTGTTTCTCAGATTCATAGCAGTCATGTACAAATTAGATAAAGGATTTGAATCTGAGTGTGCATGACTTGTTTGCTGTTGTGATGGCAAGTTAGTGTCATTTTCTGATGGTCTGTGTTTCCTCATGAAGTATTGTTTATTCTTTTACAAAATCAGACATTTGAATGTCATTTACATAGACAATGTCAACTTGTGACCTCATTTTAGGAGTGATAAAGCACAGCTGAGGAAATTTTATTTTTAACTTTTGTTTTAAATATCCTGCTCTATATGAATGAGCATCAACTCCATGCGTTTCTTTAATCTGCTCGACAAAGAAATCTTTCAACTTTTTCAGTCTCATTATTTCCTTGTTTTCAATAATTCGTGTGTGAACAAATTCGGCAAAAATCTCAAATGCTTTACCAAACTGAAGTTTATCCTGTCTTTTCAGTTTCGGGTGAAGTTACAGTAGCAGGAGTTATGGTACTTCACCTCAATTGCTACACAATCTTTGTTTCTTATTTGCATGAGCAGTGTTTCATTTTCATTTTCTTCTGCAGCTTGTATTAAATTGATTGCATCACTTGTTGAACATTTCAAAAGCTTTTCTGTGTTTCTCTTGCCAGATAATTTGCACACCAAAGTTTTTACCTTTTTGCAGAGTATACAAACATCTGATAGAATATGTTTTGATCTAGCTGGCTATAGAAGAGTTTTTCTTGTGTCAAATATTGTTCTTCACACAGTACTGATTATTTCTCAAAGAAGTTTCTGCACAGTTCATAACACAAAAGGTCTTAAATCTTTCAACATCAAAGTCCGTCAACGTCCTCACTCCGATCTCTACTCACGCTCGCTGCCAACATGGCTGCCGGCATCTCTGTTAGTTTATCCCGGAAGTTCGATAACTCAAGTGATTATCCACGAAAGTTATCTCCCTTGGACTTCAAAATCTTGTAACACTGGCATAGATGGTTTATCAAAATTGGAACGAAGAATCCGTCTTTCTTCAACAGTTTGTATTGTTATCTTGAGATGGAGACCCTGTAAAAATAGATATATTCATGGGTTTAATATGTAATTGAATTCAGTAACTTATACGAAAGAAAAGAAAAAGGATATGCAAAAGTTCAACAAACTTAAAATAGTATCCAACCATATATTAATAAATCCAAAACATTTCATTAAAGCTTTAATAAGTATTTTTGTCTAGTTTAGGAACATACAAAAATTTCTGTAAGGCTATAATTGATAATTAGGTACCACCAAAATATGTCACATGATAAGTTTAGGCCATAGTTTAGGAAGAAACGTAAATATTCTTTAACTTTGTTTTTTAAATCTTGCAGAAAAGAAACAATGAACATTAAAAGTTCTTACAAAGAAAAACAATTAATTCAAAGATCAAGTTATCCGATTGGGGAAAATTACTCACTGTTATCATGAAAAATAAGTAAAACAGTCCATTTTTATTATAACAGGATCAGTTTCTTTATTGATATTTTTAAGAAGAATTCTGTATTCATAGTTCTTTTACTTAAAAAAACTCTGGCATCGAAACTTATAAAAAATCTTCTGATATAATTATTCAGACTCTTATCTTTATAGAAAAAAGGAAAAATTGTTTTCGTTGGTTCATCTTTCATATTTCATAAAATAAAATGGGGGGGGGGGTAAACCTCATAAAAAAATATTTCCCCAATATATTTTAGGAAAAACTATTTCAGACATATTTTCATCAAAAGCTAAGAAATTTTTGTGAAAATTGGACCATTAATTAGTTTTTCATAGAATTTTTTAAAAAAGCCAGTAGCCATAACTTGTTTTTGACTACGTTAAATTTCAATTGATATAACGGTGCAAAAATGTAAACCTTGTTTTTTGTTCATAATTTTCATTATTTTTGTAAGCTGAAAATTTTTTAAAAAAATCATCAGGATTTTTTTTAATGTTTCTTCTTTTGAATGTATAAAAATTTTTCCAGACAATATTAACCTTTATGCAAGTCTCATTGTGTTAAATATGGGGAGGGGGGATTTCAAAGGGAAAATTGGTGATACCTATTGATAATGTGTCACATGATTATTAAAAAAATATTTGTACCATTTTTGTTTTTAAGACTTTAAAGACACAAAAAAAGATTTTATGAAAATCAGTTATGTAATTTTTAGAATGGTTAAAAATTGAGCTAATAGAAAAAGAAAGCACGAATAAAAATATGTCATTTTGAAATGTAAATAAACTTTAAATCTCATATATTTCTGGTTATACTTTACAAAGAATTTTTTGTTTTGTTTTTAAAAATATCATTCAATTTTTTATCGGAGTTAGCAGAAAAATTCAATGTGCAATGCATTTAGAGTAATTAAAGAATAAAATAAACAGAAAATGAAATGTGTTTTTTGCCAATGTGAATTTAATGAAATCGAAAATGTGTATCAATAACAATCACAACATTATTAAAAACTTAAATTACCTTCAAAAACTTTTGCATCATCAGTATTTTTTTCCATGTTTTCTTAGTTCTTTCAATTCACTGAGAATCTGTGAAACGTGCATAGCAAGTTTAGTGAAATCCACCATGTGGCGGTATACCACTTGATGCACAGCTAGTGTCGAAATCTTTAGCAATTTCTGCTTGAGGACCTTCTAAAAATTTCCATTTTGAGACATATTCTAGAAAGCACGTATGTGTCTTCTCTGAAAAAGATTTAACTTTGCACTTTTTAGATGGAAAAATGCACATAAAACACTCTTTTCCTGTTTGCTGATATTATACACTTCTTCTCTGGAGGCAGCCATGTTGATTCATATCTCATGCTATGGTGATTGTGATTGGTTAATTATCAGCAGTCAATGAAAGATGTATTCTGATTGGCAGTGAAGCCTCCTTGTCAATGTATTGCTGGTTAAGTTCTTCCATAAATTTCTCAGCTCTCTTATTTTGTCGCCATCCTTCTTTCCTTGTTTCCAGACCCCACTTTGAATACTCCTCCCTTCGCTTTCTTGCAATTAGGGTTGATTTGAATACAATATTGTTTCATTCATCGAGCTTTTGATATACTGCCCCATGCTTAATATTGTGGCCCAATATGCTTGGTTTATTGAAAGAGATCTAAACCACCCGCTCTTCTTGGTAGGTATATCCTATCCATGCACTGATGTCAGTAGGTAACTTTATACAGGGTTAGCATTAGTGTGTGATCGCATGTGTCCTTTCAAATGAGCCCTCATAGAAAATGCTGATCCACAGATTTCACAAAGAAATGGTTTCTCTCCAGTATGTGTTCGGATGTGGCTTTTCAAGTGGGACCTCTCTGAAAATGCTGATCCACAGACTTCACAAGAAAATGGTTTCTCCCCAGTGTGTGTTCGCATGTGGCTTTTCAAGCTTGAACGCTGTGTAAATTTTGATTCACATAATTTACAAGAAAATGGTTTCTCTCCAGTGTGTGTTCGCATATGCTTTTTCAAACTGGAACTGTCTAAAAATGCTGATTTACAGACTTCACAAGAAAATGGTTTTTCTCCAGTGTGTATTTGCATATGTGTTTTCAAATAGGAACTCGTAGAAAATGCTGATCCACACATTTCACAAGAAAATGGTTTCTCTCCAGTGTGTGTTCGCATGTGGTTTTTCAAATGGGAACTGACTGAAAATGTTGATTCACAGACTTCACAAAAAAATGGTTTCTCTCCAGTGTGTGTTCGCATATGTCTTTTTAAACTGGAACTCTGAGAAAATGCTGATTTACAGACTTCACAAAAAAATGGTCTCTCACCAGTGTGTATTCGAATGTGACGCTTTAAATCACACATCTGCAAAAATGCTGATCCGCATACTTCACAAGAGAAGGGTTTCTCTCCAGTGTGTGTTCGAATGTGGCTTTTTAAATGGGAACTCTCTGAAAATGCTGATCCACAGACTTCACAAGGAAATGGTTTCTCTCCAGTATGAGTTCGCATGTGGTTTTTCAAATGGAAACCCATAGAAAATGCTGCTCCACAGACTTCACAAGAAAATGGTTTCTCTCCAGTGTGTATTCGAATATGTCTTTTCAAGTGCGAACTTTTAGAAAATGCTGATCCACAGACTTCACAAGAAAATGGTTTCTCTCCAGTATGTGTTTGTACATGTGTTTTCAAACTACAATTCTCTGAAAATGCTGACTCACAAACTTTGCTAGAAAATGTATTCTCTTCAGTGTGTGTTTCCATATCTGGTTTCAATTCTAGATCATGTAAAAATGTTGATCCTTGTCTGTGGAGAAAAGTTGAGTTTCAGTAAAGCCTATTTCTTTGAAATATGAATTTAGGGAAAATGTCCGGGTACTGGATTGAGATAAAAAGAATTGCCTTGTGAGCTGTCAATATGCAGATCCACACACTTAGGAAGATTAGATATTTTCCTCAGGCATATATTTGAATGTCTTTTTTAACTTTTAAAACTATTCTTTTCAAACACTGTTGATGTCTGTGAATTAATAGAAATTAAAGTATTATTTAAAAAATGAAAAACAACAGAATAATACATTATTTAGAATTATAATTTCAATTCACTGCAACATGTCATATAATTCATGCTAAATCACAAATAAAATTCTGATACAACCGTTCAACAAATAATAAAATATATCTAATTGAGAATAAGTGTTTAATTGGAGTCGTACCTAATTTTGAAAATTAATTAATTAATAATGAATTAGGCGGGAATACCTATTAAATGTATGGCTAAACAAATCGAGAAAAATCAATCTCTGTATGTACATTTCAGCCTATTAGGCCTCATCAGCAGAGCTATAGATCGGAAGACCGCCCTGTGCGTGATTTGAAACCGGACTGCCAAGCTGACAGGCCGATCCCATAACCCCAACACCAAACGAACTTCTTAGATTTTATGATTTGTTTAGAGTAGGTTAACATTCCTCTTCTAGTGACTTTTTATTACACGACGATGTGGTAAGTTGTAAACAAGGTTTGTTTAGAATGGCTTTTTGCCGATAATTTTTTGGAGAATAAGTGTTTAATTGGAGTCGTACCTAATTTTGAAAATTAATCTAATTGAATTTTATATAAATAGAGTAATTATTTTAATTTTGCCAAAGATTTATTAGAATTAAAAGGAAACTCCATCAATGATAAAAATATGAGAAAATTATTTTCATTCTAGCATTTAGCAAATAAAACAAGTGTACTTGTGGTAAACCTTTTATCATTTTAAACTAAATGAAAATAAATAAGTTACTCCTGATATTACTAACAGAATTAAAAAGTGAAAGTCAGGTGTGTTTTGTAGTGAAAAGTACTTAGTATTTAATATTGTATTATGTAAAACTATACACTTCAACCACATGTCATGTTCATTCTGATTTGCTTTCAACAGGTCTACTAACAAGACAACTGTCTGTCCCTTATGTACAAAGCTAACTCATGAATATGCATAAGTGATGGCAATATTATGGTCTTAAACACACACAGACAGATTATATCGCAAATGACCACTTACACACCCAACACATAATAATCTTATTATAATGGAGATTGTGTGTTTGTAACTGAAACTATGTTACCACCAATGTCACAATTCCCTTCATTGTTTACATTATTTTCTCAAGGGTTATTAAATAATCATTATTTAATCTTAATTATCATCTTATTTATCAACAATGTCTCGATAAAGATCTATCAGATATTGAGTTGCCTCAAAACAGCCGATATGTTTTTAAAATCCTGCAATATGTGTTATATATCATTAACAAATAAATGTTGAAATAATATATGATATAATTTGCATAATGGTTTTAACAAAAATGTATTTACTAAATAATTACTTGGTGTTATTGATTTCTAATATTATTGTTTTATTCTTAAACATATTAACTCTTAACATCCTATACCACCTCATTCCACCCGGCCAGAAGTCACATTCGTTTTCCTAATCTGCCCCAAATGCTAGCCCTTATTTAAATGTAATATTAAACATATTTAGAAGTCTTTGGTTTAAGGAAAATAACAGGTAACTTTAAATGAAAAGGCCATTTTTAGCCATTTTTTAATAAATCCTTATAGAAATGGGGTTCTGGACTTGGAAAATTCTCAACAGGATGTTAAGAGTTAAAAGAAATCCTATGTATAATTTTATATTGAAATCAATTAGAATAAAGTAAAGATAAGTATATTTTTTATGTTCTTATTTAATTTCATTAGTCTTTCTAATTCAATACAGTATTTAATTATAATCAAACTTAGATACTTGCTAGTATATATATATTTTTGCTAGTATATAATAATAATGATATTAATAATAATAATTATTCAGACATAATAAGGAAAGAAATTAATTTATTTCAATACGAATTTCAAAGTAGAACAAATAACTAATGGAATTTTATTTTATTAGATTATTTATTCAAGTGTTTGAAGGATTTCATTGAGGGAACATTCAATTTAATGTTTCTGATGTAGTTTAATGTGCCCTTTCAGAAAATATGCTTCTTCGTAAATTTTTTCATTTAAAAGAAAAATTAAAAAGTGGAAGTGATTTTGTAGTGGGTTTTGTTGTGAAATGCACTGAATATTAGATATTGTACTGCTAGATTTTTACTACTCTTACAGTGAAACTAGATTTAGAAAAAATGTTACATTAGTTACTAAGACAAATAATAACATAACAATAGCATGAGACTTGTTTTTTGTGTCCTTTGATAAAGGCAGACAAAAGTCATGTTTCTTCAACCGAAATGGAAATTGATTCCATTGACAATATTCATTTCATTTCATTACTCTCTCTCTCTCTCTCTCTCTCATACAAAGGTGCATTCTATGTGCTCCAACAGAATTTCACTCTCAATCTGATTCGATTATGATGGGTCTATTCCAAAGACTACCATCTGTCACTTATGTACAAAACTAACTCATGAATATGCATAAGTGATGGTAATATTATGGACTTGAATGCACACGGACATGGAGATTATAGAGCAAATCATCACAGGTTTAAATTTGGGTTACTTGGTTGGTTGGATTTTATGGCATGTCAATCTGTGTTAGGTTATTTTATGCTGAAGATGTTTTGTCTTATTCATTTTTGATGGGTACTCAATTATTTTTTTAAATTCAAATTTTTTTTTTAAACACATTTTTTTAAAAACTCACTTTCTTCTATTTAACACATAGATGTGACCCTAACATGTAATACCACTTTACGGGTGAGTTGACCTGGGAGTAATGGTAATGATGGGGTATTCAACATTCATGATTTTTATAAAGTACTAACCTTTAAATGGCATGTGTACAAATTTGAGCCCAATCAGATTATTAGTTTGCAAATTACAGTTATTTAAGTGAAGCTACTGTTGCAAATTTTCAAAACAATGGAAAAATCTGAATTTTGTGTGTTGATAAAGCGTTGTTTTCTGATGGGGAAAAGTACTGTTCAAGCAAAGCAATGGCTTGATAAGTGTTATTCAGACTCTGCTCCATCAGAAACAATGGTTAAGAGTCATTGATTTATTAGTTAGGCCGAGTGATGTGTTATTTAATACTTGCATCTAATGGTGAAGTTTCCATTTTGGAGTGCCAGCTATGGACTAAATAGAAAAAGATGAGTTTTTAAAAATATTTTTAAAAACTGAATACTGATCAAGAATAAGTAAAACAAAATGTCTTCAGCATAAAATAACTCAACAATGGTTGATATACCATAACATCCAGCCAACCAACCAACCAACCTATTTTATACTATTTGATATACTAATAAGCTCTTAACAATTATATGGTTTTAAGCAACTAATCCTATTTAATAATCTATATTTCTGCACAGTTATATACTATCAAGTATTCATATTCAATACCAATAAGTAACAAATGATGTTGAATGCTCAGGTCATCCAAATTCGTCAGTTGTTCCAGAAAACTCCACAAACTCCTTTTGGCCAATCGTAAATTGAAGTTGCATGAGATAAGAGAGGAGTTGAAAATATCAGAAGGCAGTGTATTCACCATTTTGCATGAAAATTTATCAATGAGAAAGCTGTCTTCAAAGTGGGCGCCACGTTTGCTTACAGTTGATCAAAAACAACAACACGTCAATGATTCAGAGCGTTTTGGGCAATTGTTTTAACACAACAAAAAAAGAGTTTTTGCATAAATATGTGACAAGGGATGAAACATGGATCCTCCACTTCACTCCAGAGTTAAATCAGCAGTCAGCTGAGTGGACAGCAGCAGGAGAAATCCATCCAAGTGGCCAAAGATGCAAACATCAGTAGGCAAGATTTTGGCCTCCATATTTTGGGATGTGCAAGGTATTTTGTTCATCAATTACCTTGAGAAAGAAAGAACCCTCAATAGCAAATATTATATAGCATTATTGATGTGTTTGAAGGAAGAAATTGACAAAGAACGCCCATAAATGTAAAAGAAAAAAGTGCTCTTTTACCAAGACAATGCACCGTGTCACAAGTCGATTGCAACAATGGCAAAACTACATGAATTGCACTTCGAATTGCTTCCGCACCCACCCTATTCTTCAGATCTGGTCCCCAGTAACCACTGGCTGTTTACAGACCTCAAAAGAATGCTCCAGGGAAAGAGATTTGGTTTAAATGAAGAAGGCATATCAGAAACTGAGGCATATTTTGAGCCCAAAGACAAATGTTCTATAAAAGAGGCATTGAATTGTTAGAGAAGCGTTGGAATCAGTGTATCACCTTAGAAGGAGGCGATGTTGATGAATAGAGTCGAATTTTGCCTAAAAAGTTGTTTTATTAGTTAGGCCCAGGACTTTTATTGAGTGATGTGTTATATAATATCTTTATTATTGTATTAATGTCATATCCAGAATATAAGACTCTCATCTACTACCTTCTAGCACATCTATGATAAAAAGGGTTGGGACAACTATATAGGTGCTAGGGCTTGATGTGACCAACTGATTGATCAAAAGAGGCCTCTCCGACCACCCGTCTGGTCTAAGGGCGCAAGTGAAGTGCTGCAGGTCAGGGACTGCTCAGCCACCAGCGTTCCACCCTTAAACATGACGGGTTGCTACCCACAGCCAACAGGTGGCGCTATTGGGGGTTGGGTCTTATTCGTCTACTGAGGTGCAGTCAGTGTATTCTAAAGCTCCAGCCGATAGGGCTATTTAAATTTGGGTCTCAATTTACAATCAATTTACAATATATTTTTAAGCAAAAACTTAATGTAGTGACTATCTTTATGACTCTTGATGTTTTACTTATTTACTTATTTAATTTTAGTAGATACTAAATAAGTGGTCGCAGTGACTGGCCGATTGGTTTGGTTTGGTTTGTTTTGTTTTACGGCATATCAACCTCAGTGGGTCATTTAATGCCGATAAAGTTTTGAAATAAATCAATTCTTAATGGATAATACAATTTTTTTATAAATACATTTTTCTATTTAACCCATAGATGGGACCCTAACAGGTACTACCACTCCGTGTCAGAGTGGACCAGGGAATGGTGATGAAGGGGTGCTCCACATTCCCCAAAGCTCCAAAACTGGAACCTCACCATCAGATAGAGTTTAACGTCATTCCCAGGACATGTAGACCCGCAGCCACCGCCATCTAGCATCCATATGATAAAAAGGGTTGGGGCTTGCCATAATGGCAATAGGGTTGGGAAAATCATATAGGTGCTAGGGCTTGACATGACCAGCCGATTGATCGGCTCTATCCTTAAGCATCACGGGTTGCCACCCACGGCCAACAGGTGGCCCCATTGGGGGAGTCTTACCCCTCTGCAGAGGTGCAGTCGGTGCATTCTAATGCCCCAGCTGACAGGGCGGTATTTACTTATTTAATTTTAGTAGATACTAAATAAGTGGTCGCAGTGACTGGCCGAGAGTATTTCAAGTTGTATACATCCATCTTCACAGGTTGTCACTCATCTGGCTTTGCCATATAATAATGATCTAGAAAGAAGTACAACATGCGCTCTCAAAGCTAAAACAATTACCTTTCTAAGTGGACACTAACAACAATGATATGAATAACATCTATTGAATTACTTACTTAATAACACTATTCTAATTACATTATTTGTTTTACTTTAGATTCAAAATAGCATTAAATGGGACCCTGAATTTATGTCCATTTTTGCACAATAATGTCTGAAGTGAAAACAAAATTCTTTATGTTAAAATGTCTAAGAGAAAAAAAAATTCATTTTGACAAAATTTAAACAAAATTAATAGTTATTTGTTTGAATTTTTTAGATGAGGCATAATTGTGTATAATTTTGATTTTTCAAACTGTTGTCCTGATCTTTATTGTGGTATGTAAAATCAAAACATTTCGACTACTGTATCCTCCAACCTTCCTCAGGTATTTCCTGTATATCTGAGCATTCTTTTATTTTTTTAATGATAGGCATGCAAAAATAATGATGTCCTTATTTGAATAAAATCTTCAAAAGTTCTTTGACTCCTTGTTTGATCAACAGCCAAACTATTCAAAATGATTTCTCAAGTTGGGTCATTGCTATGTTTCGGATACACAGGAAACACCTGAAGAAGGCTGCAGGATACCGCAGCCGAAAAGTTGTGAATTTACATATCACAATAAAGATGAGGACAATAGTCTGAAAAATTAAAATTCCTGAGATTGTATGTTTTGCAATGTTAAGTCATAGTACTGTGGGATTGTCTGCCCCTTTTGGCTGGAAGAGTTATTTTTCCTCACTAGGGCGCTCTGACTACTTAAGCAGGCAAGCGCCAAGTTTGAATCCGCTTTCTTCTTGGTAATTCAATGAACACACATGGGTTAGACACTTTTGTCAACACCCTCCTTGTGTGGTCGTTTTCACCCTCACGCAGACTATGTCAGTAAGTGACTTTGTCTTATGAACTCTTCGTATATCTTTGCCATGTACATTATCCTGACTAGGTATCTCCTTTATACTTCATTATTGTATCTTCTCCCTTATATGTATATAAGTATATTATACCGTCCTCAGGATGTATTTCCTGTATATCTGAGCATTCTTTTATTTTTTTATGATAGTCATGCAAAAATAATGATGTCCTTATTTGAATAAGATCTTCAAAAGTTTTTTGATGCCTTGTTTGATCAACAGTCAAACTATTCAAAATGATTTACCAAGTTGGGTC
>CM042151.1:93966384-94071384 GCA_023376005.1 Doryteuthis pealeii
TTCAGTCAGTTAGTTTTGCGCTCTCTTCCCCTCCCCGTATTATCTTTCTAAGAAAAAATCACACCATTACTATTCAACAATAAAAAAAAATTACAAATTCTTTTAAAAATATTAATCGAGCACGGATCGGACCAACTTTTAGTTCACCTGAATTCTAAAATTCATATTTTTAAATATCCGTGAAAAATTCGATTTTTTCCACAGAAAAAAAAATTAAATTTATTTCACGCAGAAAATAAAAATATTTAATCACACAAAAGATTGAAAATCTCGTAAAAATTAATTTCTTAAAAAAAATTTTTTTTTTGAAAATTTAATAGAATATAGTACATACCAATTACATAAGCAAAAAAAGGTTTTCAAATATTAATATTATGACATTTTTTTGCACTTTTTATTTCCGATTTCATTAATTTTTCCTAATAAAACTATAGTTCGGTACGTTATACAATTTCATTGATATAGTTATTCAGCCTCTTATCTTTATAGAAAAAAAAGTACCAAATTTTTTTTCCACGTCATTTTTTTTTATCTCATAAAATAAAATAGGGGGTGGTAGACCTCGTAAAAATATATTTTCCCTAATATATTTTAGAAAAAAACTATTTCAGATGTATTTACATTCAATGATAAACATTTATGGAAATGTTCGTGAAAATCGGACCATTAATTGATTTTTCATAGAATTTTTTTAAAAATCCTCTTATCGTAACTTGTTTTTAGCTACGTTAAATTTCAGTTGATATAACAGTGCAAAAATGAAAACATAGTTTTTCAATCATAATTTTCATTATTTTCCTAAGCTGATAAAATTTTTAAAAAATCATCAGGAGTTTGTTTAATGTTTTTTCTTTCGAATGGAAAAATTTTTTCAAGAAAATATTAATTTTTCTGCAAGTTTCATTATGTTAAATGTAGGGGGGGGGTAAATTGCACAGGGTCAAATTGATGGTACCTATAGGGGAAATATTTTTTACGAGGTCTATTCCACCACCCACCCCCTATTTTATTTTATGAGATAAAAAAAATGACGCGTCAGAAAAAATCTTTTTCTTTTTTTCTATAAAGATAAGAGTCTGAATAACTATATCAATGAAATTGTATGAATGTACGAGGTCTAGTTTTTTGAGGAAAAATTAATGAAATCGGAAATAAAAAGTGCAAAAAAATGTCATAATATTAATATTTGAAAACTTTTTTTTGCTTTTATAATTGGTATGTACTATATTCTATTAAATTGTCAAAATAAAAAAATTTTTTTAAAGAAATTAATTTTTAAGAGATTTTCAATCTTTTGTGTGATTAAATATTTTTATTTTCTGCGTGAAATAAATTAAATTTTTTTTTTCCTGCGTCAAAAAATCGGATTTTTCACGGATATTTAAAAATATGAATTTTAAAATTCAGGTGAACTAAACAGTGGTCCGATACGAGCTCGATTAATATTTTAAAAAGAATTTGTAATTTTTATTGTTGAATAGTAATGTGTGATCCTTAGAATGTACGGAAGAGCATTGCTGACATTTGTTTTACAAAGAGATGAGACGCTTCTAAGTAACCGAAGTTTGTTCCTGTTAGGCTGACAGTGTTAGCGTGAAAGAATTATTTTATTTAACTTTTTTCAATAATTAAAATAAAAAGTAAGTATAATAGATTATTTTATCAGTTTTTCTCTTAGAAAAAATATTCAAATTTTCATTCCATACTTTTACTGGTTATCGTAAAAGGGAAATAATTAGTAACTTTTCTGTCTATATTACGGTCTGAAAATTACCCTTTCGCATGTAATTCGGACAGGTTTGTTTATTTTTTAAGATAACGATGTAATTTTTCCCAATCGGATAATTTGATCTTTGAATTAACTATTTTTCTTTGTAACAACCCTGTACGATCTTTTTTTTACGAGATTTTTTATAAACAAAGTTCGGAAATATCTATTTCCGTTTTATTCAAGATAACCTAAACGGTTTGGTGGTACCTACCTACCATAAAATAAACTGAACCCCCATTTTATGTCCGTGTTTTTGTATTAAATGTTTTATTTTTCTTGCACCCGATTTTCTTTATTTATTTTAATATTCATTTCAATGTGCATATTCTAAAAGTTTTTATTTTGTGAGAATGTTTAGTATTAAAGTGGGGGCTCGTTTTACAATTTAGGCATAAATTGGATCCTCCTTTTATGACCGTAATTTTGTTTTTTCGTCGACGATGATTAAAATCTGACGTTTTTATTTTAGAGTACCAAAGCCAAAAAGAAAAGAAATAACAACAACAAAAAGTAATATTCAACTTTTTACTCGTAAATTCATGCCATAAAATTAGGCTTGAGCATTTTATGGTAGGAATTTACGAGTAAAAAGTTGAAGTGTAAAAACGAACCCCCACTTTAAAACTAAGCATTCTCACAAAATAAAAGATTTTAGAATATGCACATTGAAGTGAATATTAAAATAAATAAAGGAAATATATTTAGTATTGTAACATAACGGGTGCAAGAAAAATAAAATATTTATTGCAAAAACACGGACATAAAATGGGGGTTCAGTTTATTTTATGGTAAGAATTTACGAGCAAATAATCCTTTATTACCGTTATTTTATTTCAAAACTTTAATTTAGTATTTTTGCTACGAAAACTTAATATATAAAATTCATTTAAAATAAAAAAAATATTCGGATTTTAAGTTTAAAATGTTATATTTTTAGATTCTAGAAATAAATATCTACTTAATGCAAACCTTATTTTAGTCAATCAAAGTATACGCTTTGAAGAAAAACTCTATTGAAAATGTACCCCCTCCCATTTTTAAGCAGAAAAAATATTGATGTATAATTTTTTCTTTTATAAGATAATAGCCAATTAGATAATTATCGAAATGAGTAAAAAAGAAATCTCCAAAAAATTAATTATTTATTATTTTTTTTACATTTTATCTTCCGATTTTCGGAACTTATTTTCATATAAAATATTTTACACTCCCAAAGTAAGGGGGGGGGGGTCAAAATTAAGTGAACTGAAAAAAATCAGAAAGTTTTGAAATAAAATAAATAATGTATTATAAAGATCATTCATTGATAAATAAACACTGAAAATTTCATTAAAACCCGTAATTCCCTGAATTTCGGAGGGGGGGGGGTTAAAGTCATTTTGTCAAAAACGCATTTTAGGCTCAGTTTTCCAGTCCCTAACATTAACCATATTCAGAAAATATTTATACATTTATTAGGTATGTCCAATTTGACCAAAAGGACGTAAGAATTTTTTTTATTCTTATAAAACAATTACCTAAAATTAGGGATTTGTCCAATTTTAAAGTATTTTATTATGAATAGCTTATTTTATTAAAAATCTCTTCCATCACTTAACCTTTGTCAATTAAAATTTTTAAAATTTCCAGTCCCTAATGTTTATATTTCTAGAAATATAAAAACCTGAAAACCACATAAAAAATGACACACACACCCCTTCCCAAAGTACTGGATAATTTAAAGGTTATTTATCTAAAACTTAAAAATAATATTTTAAACATGTTTTCTCTTTTTGTCATTTTTAAAAACAATATTTCCTTTGAATTGATGAAAAAAGAATTTCGTTGACCTCATTTTATTGACTTAAAAATTGAATGGTGAATTTTAACTGTCTCAAAAGTAGGATGTTGTAAATATTATATTTTCTTGAATAAATAATTATTCAATCCATCTGTATGATTAAAAGTAGGGATACCCAAAAATCGGCTGCTATTATCTGCTAATGTTTTTTTTTAAAAACGATTTAAAGTTAATTAAATCAATTATTTAAGGTCAGACTTTTGTCTAAATCGATAAGTAGTAACATAATGACCATCAATAATAATAATAATAATAATAATAATAATAATAATATTACACATTTAATTCATTTTGAATACATTTAAAACGATTTTTTGGTCAATTTCGATTGCGTTCGGCCATAAACGCTCTTGAAAAATGACACGTTTACAAAATTAATGTGACAGCGATTTTTTAAAAATTACCAAGAATCAGAGAATTATCCGATTTTAATGAAATTTTCAGTATTGATTTATCAATTAATGAATTTTATAATGCATCACTTATTGCATTTCAAAACGTTAATTAAGTATTTTTGCTATGAAAAATTAATATGTAAAATTCATTTAAAATATGTAAATCCTGATGTTAAGTTTAAAATATTATATTTTTAGATTTTAGAAATAAATATCTATTTAATGCAAACCTTATTTTAGGTTAAAAAAAGTAATAAGTTTTGAAGAAAAACTTATTGTAAATTTAGCCCCCCCCCCTTTTTTTTAAGCAGAAAAAATATCAATGTATAATTTTTTTTTATAAGATAACAGCCCCCGAAATTTATTTTTATAAGATAATAGCCCCCCAAATTTTTTTTTACATTTTATTTTCCGATTTCCGGTACTTATTTTCTCATAGAAAATCCCCCTTAGAATTTTTTTTTTCTATTCATAAGTTCGGTCTTTTTATCTTTTCATTTATACTGTAATTAGTATCAAACATGGACCACCTCACCGAGATTTTACACCCCCAAAATAAGGGGGGGGGGGTCAAAATTAAGTGACCTGAAAAAAAATGAGAAAGTCTTGAAATAAAATAAATAATGCATTATTAAGTTCATTCATTGATAGATAGACACTAAAAATTTCATTAAAATCCAATAATTCCCTGAATTTTGGTAAATTATTTTCTGTAAGTGTGTTTTGTCAAAAACGGATTTTAGGTCAATTTTGGGTATACCAAATAAAGAGCATGTTGCAGGGTTGATAAGGATATCGACCGCAGAAACGTTGAAAAGAATAAATTGCCACAAGCTAAGACAAGGAGAACAAACACAAAGTTGTTAGATTTAACACAAAAATCAGTTTTATTGATATGCAAAACTGCCATGCAAGTTAAAACATCACAGAGAAGCATCAGGTCGTAATGTCTGGATCAGATACTACACTTTGATCTTCTTCATCGGACCATGCAGAGTTTTTTTTCGAAAAAATTAAAAAATTGTTCCTAATTATTGTTCTCTTTCTTTTAAGCACTTAGATTGTGCTTAAGGGAAAATGTTGTTTTTTTTTCGCCTCTTTACTTTAAAATAACTTTAACTGCAAGGGCAACATAAAAAAAATGATCAAATTTGTTGTGTAATTTATACTTGGGGAAATTTAAATTATTTTCTTCTCTCTTTTTTTTTTTTTTTTGAATTTGAACTACATAGCCTGGTCAGGTTCATATGGAGGATAAACTGTTGTCCATGCAGCAAATCCTCCCTCTCAACACTGCCACTGTGATCCAAGGGAAAGGTAAGGTACCAATGTCGTTTGGCAATGGGAATGTTGCAGGAGTTGATGGGTAATACTGGATTTCAGCATCACACCACCTTAAGGACTCCAGCTCCTGATTTGTTTTCGGGGTTTACTCCCCTAGCCTTTCCTTGAAGGCAGCAGAGGTTTTGTGTTGGACTTTTCTTTGACTGATGGGTTGCCAACGAAGGCTAAGGAGCTCCTTTTAACCCATTTGAGGATTTATGCGCATAGTAAGTACCCCAAAACTAATTACTATTGGTTTTCTTGTGGAATGAAATGAGATTAGGGAAACGGTATATTTTGCATTTGTGTGTCAGATAAGCAACAGTACCTTCAGATTTGAGGGGCGGGGGGGGGGCTGGTAGGTGTAAGTCCACTGGGGCATCAAGATGGTTCTAATTTTCACTGTGTTTATACTCACATATGCACATGTATACATGAAGCACGTTCATTCATGTGCACATGTGGTTATACCAGCATTGTTGAATTATCTAAGTTATAACTTAGTAAAAGTCCATATGCCATTTACTGCTATCAGAATCCTGCTTGAAGTGTCCTGTAGAAGTTCTCTGTGACATGACTGCACCTACAAACTTCTGTTTATGTATTAGTTTGGACGAAGTTAACAGGTGGAAGGTAGAATGGTTAGCTGAATAAAATAAGGTGAATTTAACTAAGGAAAGGAATTAATAACATAAGCAGGACAATTTACAACAATAATGAGGAAAAAAAAAAAACACTTTCTTAGTTGAAATATGACAAGTTTTGGAGCTTGGCATCTTGGTTTCATAGAAGTCGTCCATGACGTGATTGCACCTACAAACTTCTGTTCATCTATTAGTTTATATATATATGTACCATTAGGTATATATATATTTATAAATATAACTTTAGGTATATATATATATATAAATTTATAAATATAACTTTAGGTATATATATATATATATATTTATAAATATAACTTTAGGTATGTATATATATATATATATATAAATATAACTTTAGGTATATATATATATATCTATAAATATAACTTTATATATATATATATATATATATATATATATATATTTATATATATATATATATACTTTAGGTATATATATATATATCTATAAATATAACTTTAGGTATATATATATATATATATATATATATATCTATAAATATAACTTTAGGTATATATATATATATGTGTGTGTGTGTGTGTGTGTGTGTGAGGTATCCAAAACTTGGTAGTAAGGGATGATTCTATATGTGATTTCTAAGACACACTGTTGTAACATGATGACTTCTTTTGTTGGTGTCAACTAATTTTTAATGAAAAAGGAAAAGTGGAGAATACTTTTTTGTGTTAGTGTCATTGGGTTTGTTTAGGTGTAAAATTCAAAAATCAAAAATATCAAGTACATTTTTGGTTTTGCATATTGTTTATACATTGAGAAAAGGCTGCAGTGTTAATATTAAAAGATTTGACATGGCTGTCCGATCAAAAGGATGACCTTGGGTTTCACACTTAGTTCACCTGAGTCCGATATCACCTTAGTTATAACATAGTCAGGACAAAAGAAAGAAATTGTCTGTGGCCAATAGGGGGGGCATAGTGATTGTAACTAAGTAAAACTACTCCACTTTGGCCCTATCTTGGGCTAGACGGGCGGTCGGAGAGGCCTCCTCCGATCAATCGGCTGGTCACGTCAAGCCCTAGCACCTATATGATTTTCCCAACCCTATTGCCCTTATGGCAAGTCCCAGCCCTTTTTATCATATAGATGCTAGAAGGCGGTGGCTGCGGGTCTACATGTCCTGGGAATGACGTTAAACTCTATCTGATGGTGAGGTTCCAGTTTTGGAAGTTTGGGGAATGTGGAGCACCATTGCTCCCTGGTCCACTCTGACCCGGAGTGGTAGTACCTGTTAGGGTCCCATCTATGGGTTAAATAGAAAAATGTATTTATAAAAAAATTATATTATCCATTAAGAATTGATTTATTTCAAAACTTTATCGGCATTAAATGACCCACTGAGGTTGATATGCCGTAAAACAAAACAAAACCAAACTAACTAAGTAAAACAAAAAACTAGACGGTGATCAAAATTTAAACGAATCCATAAACCTACCCAGGTGATATGCAACCATGTCAAATCCTTGCGGAAAAATAGAAATAAGGATAGTATGAGTTCTGTTAGACATGGGTGTAAAACACGCTATAGGAAAAGCGACTGCCCACAAATATTACGCCAAAAATGTAACCAGTTGAATTATTCAAAGAATAACTGTTTTCCTAAGAAAGAACATTTTGGAAAAAGTAAGACTAAGTTAAATAGGAAACCTAGGAATAGGAAAAAAGAAACCGGGAAAGGAGTTAAAATCAAAAGAAAAGGGATATATATGGTTTGTAAATTAGCATCTTCGGAACAGAAGAATAGTAGAAACCAAATCCTGCTAAAAGACATCAGTAAACCACACAAACTTAAGTTTACTCAAAACAATAGAGATGAGGCGGCCAACTCAGCGAAAAAGAATTGGAGACATTGCTGCTGTATAGAAAAACTAGTTTTTACCAAATATAGGGACAGAGGTATCTGAGGCTGCTATGATAGGAAAATGATTAGGGAAGGACTGCATAGATCCAGATAGGGGGAAAGGTCTAGTTCTGTGTGTGTCATTTGTGAAAGAAACACAAGTAATGTAAACTAATTGAAAAATATGGGAGAAAATCCTGAGGCATTACGGTTATTCTAGAATAGAACTTTTCATTACGTGGCTTATGGTACACTATAACCATTCCAGCAGTATACTAAGCTAAAGATAGATTTCAAATAAGAAACTCTTTCTTGCCTTTGATCAATTCCACCAGTATACTAAGCTAAAGATAGATTTCAATGCCCCAACCCTATTGCCCTTATGGCAATCCCCAACCCCTTTTTATCATATGGGTGCTAGAAGGTGGTGGCTGAGGGTCTACATGTCCTGGGAATAACATTAAACTCTATCTGATGGCGAGGTTCCAGTTTTTTAACATTTAACTAAGTGTTCATGGTGCTGGGGAAGTATGTACTGCCGAAAAAGAATATCAACCCTTTATAAACCATTTTCTAAGATTTGAGGATCTTGGGTGTTTTTGTGGGGTTGGGCATTTTGGGGGTGTTCTGGTGGATAAAGGGTTTTGTAACAAATTCTCTTTCTTTTATATGGGAATCTACAGAGATGTATTAGATTGTTGTGTCTCTGCCAATTTGGATTTGGGAGGAATTGCTCCCCCTACTAAAGTGTCTGAGCAACTCCTGTTTATACTCTATCTTCAAAAAAGGTTTTTGGCTCACCCACTCTGAACTATCCTCATTAACACTCTTGCTTTTTATAGCCCCATGTCTCCATGGAAATTTGTCAATGTATCAAAGAGATGTGCAATGGCAAATAATACTTTTAATGACATCAACAACAAAGATTTTCTTATTACATTCCACTTTTGTTTTACATATGAATGGTTATTTTTCCTACATTTAATTCAGTTTAAGATAATAGAATATTTACCATAAGTACACTTTTTTTCTTTGCTAAATATTATAGTGGAATAGAGTGTCATTTTTTATCTGATAAATACTTGTCTAAGAAAAATTACAGTATATTTTATTAGATTCCAGTAGAATATGTATTTTACTTTTTATTTAGCATGAAATATATGTTGCAGTTTATTGAAATATAGTGATTGTAATGGTATAATCCCTAAGAATAAATATGTCAATTGTTTTTTTATAATTCTAAAATAAAACTTGAATTTTTATTCATTCACAGACATCAACTATTTTGGTGAAGATGAATTTTGAAATCTAATGAACACCTTAAATCACATATGAAAGGAAAAGTGTATTCTTGTTAAGTGTGTTGATCTGAATATTGATAGCTCACAAGGCAATTCTTATTGTTGCAATTCATGTGTAAGTTTTTTCCCTAAATTCATACATCAAAGAACATCTAAAAAAATTTGGCACAATTTTTCTCCACTATACAGATCATATTTTTCACATTGTGAAGGATTTGAAAATATATATGGAAGACATCAAAGAACATCTAAAAAAATTTGGCACTAGCGAAATCCAATTTTTCTCCACTATACAAATCATATTTTTCATATCGTGAAGGATTTGAAAATATATATGAAAGAGGAAGCCCATTCTTGTACCGTCTGTGGATCAGCTTTTTTAGTGAGTACTCTTTTGAAAAGACACATGCAAACACACACTACAGAGAAACTTTTTTCCTGTGAAGTTTGTGGATCAGCATTTTCAGAGCATTCAAATTTAAAAAGACACATGCGAACACACACTGGAGAGAAACCATTTTCTTGTACAGTCTGTGGATCAGCATTTTCACAGAATTCCACTTTAAAATCACATATGCTAACACACACAGGAGAGAAACCATTTCCTTGTACATTTTGTGGATCAGCATTTTCACAGATTTCCAATTTAACATCCCACATGCAAACACACACTGGAGAGAAACCATTTTCTTGTAAAGTCTGTGGATCAGCATTTTCACAGAGTTCTGGTTTGAAAAGACGCATGCGAGTACACACAGAAAAGAAACCATTTTCTTGTACAGTCTGTGGATCAGCATTTTCAGAGAATTCCACATTAAAATCACATATGCGAACACACACAGGACAGAAACCATTTTCTTGCAAAATCTGTGGATCAGCATTTTCACAGAGTTCCAGTTTGAATAGACACATGCGAGTACACACTGGAGAGAAACCATTTTCTTGTAAAGTCTGTGGATCAGTCTTTTCACAGAGTTCCGGTTTGAAAATACACATGAGAACACACACAGGAGAGAAACCGTTTTCTTGTACAGTATGTGAATCAGCATTTTCAGAGAATTCCACTTTAAAATCACATATGCGAACACACACTGGAGAGAAACCATTTTCTTGTAAAGTCTGTGGATCATCATTTTCAGTAATTTCCTCTTTAAAATCACATATGCGAACACACACTGGAGAGAAACCATTTTCTTGTAAAATCTGTGGATCAGCATTTTCACAGAGTACCAGTTTGAAACATCATATGCAATCACATACAGGAGAGAAACCATTTTCTTGTAAAGTCTGTGGATCAGCATTTTCACAGAATTCCAGTTTGAATAGACACATGCGAGTACACACTGGAGAGAAACCATTTTCTTGTAAAGTCTGTGGATCAGTCTTTTCACAGAGTTCCGGTTTGAAAATACACATGAGAACACACACAGGAGAGAAACCATTTTCTTGTACAGTATGTGAATCAGCATTTTCAGAGAATTCCACTTTAAAATCACATATGCGAACACACACTGGAGAGAAACCATTTTCTTGTACAGTATGTGAATCAGCATTTTCAGAGAATTCCACTTTAAAATCACATATGCGAACACACACTGGAGAGAAACCATTTTCTTGTAAAGTCTGTGGATCATCATTTTCAGTAATTTCCTCTTTAAAATCACATATGCGAACACACACTGGAGAGAAACCATTTTCTTGTAAAATCTGTGGATCAGCATTTTCACAGAGTACCAGTTTGAAACATCATATGCAATCACATACAGGAGAGAAACCATTTTCTTGTAAAGTCTGTGGATCAGTATTTTCACAGAGTTGCAATTTGAAAAGACACATGCAAGTACATACTGGAGAAAAAACATTTTCTTGTAAAGTCTGTGGATCAGCCTTTTCACAGAGTTCCAGTTTGAAAATACACATGCGAACACACAGAGGAGAGAAACCATTTTCTTGTACAGTATGTGGATCAACATTTTCAGAGAATTCCACATTAAAATCACATATGCGAACACACACTGGAGAGAAAGTATTTTCTTGCAAAATCTGTGGATCAGCATTTTCACTGACTTCCAATTTGAAAAGACACATTCGAGTACACAGTGGAGAGAAACCATTTTCTTGTAAAGTCTGTGGATCAGCATTTTCAGATATTTCCAATTTGAAAATACACATGCGAACACACACAGGAGAGAAACCATTTTCTTGTACAGTATGTGGATCAGCATTTTCAGAGAATTCCACTTTAAAATCACATATGCGGACACACACTGGAGAGAAACCATTTTCTTGTAAAATCTGTGGATCAGCATTTTCAGTGATTTCCTCTTTAAAATCACATATGCGAACACACACTGGAGAGAAACCATTTTCTTGTAAAGTCTGTGGATCAGCATTTTCACAGATTTCCATATTGAATTCGCACATGCGAATACACACTGGAGAGAAACCATTTTCTTGTAAAGTCTGTAGATCAGTATTTTCACGGAGTTTCAATTTGAAATTACACATGCGAACACATACTAGATAGAATTATTTAAAGAAAATTTAATTAAAAGCAAAAATATTTTCTTGTCAAGTCTGTCCACCAGCATTTTCGGATAGTTTTTGAAAGTGTGTGGATTTGTATTTTCAAAGAGTTCAAATTTAAAATCAGACTTGCATACATGTCTACAAAAAATTAACAGTATAGACACTGATATTCAGCCATTGAAAGTCCAGTCCACTTAATGTGTGTATGCTAGATCTGGATAATCTGTGGACAGATGCAGCTTGACTGATTACAATACATCTGTATCACAAACCTCCACCAACAACATTAAATAGAAGATGATTGTGTTCTACAATGAAGTTATTCAGCCAGGTACATATATGATTTTATTGATTTATCCCGGAATACATTGACTCTTTGTACATTTTCTTCTCCCTTTTCTCACTTTTCTCCCTTTTCCTTCCCAACCTCATTTTTTATTTTTTATTTTTTTAAAGTCCAATGGTTTATTATACTTTGATATTTTTATTATTTTCAATGAAATCTTATTGACTTTGATAGGAATTTTCTATTGTTCTTTTGGTTTTTTATAGAAAAAAACTTTTTGAAAAATATTCAAAAATGAAAGATGTTAGCTAAGACAGCTATACAATTCAATGACATCTCTGCTGCAAACTGAGCTAGTGCTTTTGTAAAAAGACAAGTTTTAATAAAAGATTAATCTTTCAATATATGTCTTGTCTGCCTCTCTCTGCCTTATTCAACATACATACGAGAATAATAGAAATTCTTCTTCCCTCTTTTAATTTCATTCAAATCTTTTATTCCTGTGTACCATTATGAAAAGTAAAGCGCCATACCAATCACCCCTTCCATGTGGACTTAACCATTTCAGCCAGAAAATCAGGAAAGTGATGTTTAATGTTCTGTTTCTGACAATGAGGATCTTTCATATCCCACAGGTCTCTTTTTTTTTTTTTTTTTTTAGTTTTTTCTTCCAGTTCATATTCATAGGCATCATTCTCCAGTTACAGCTCCTCCTGGGGATAGTGATATTTGAGGAGTGGCACACTCTTGATTAGGTATTTCTCTGAATTTAATACCGCTTAATGTGAATCTGACCACATCTATGAAGTATCCTTTTTTGTGTGGTTTTGAAGGGGCTTGGTGATGGAGGTCAACTTGAGAATTAACTTACTCACATAGGTGACCATACCCAGCAATCTGTGCAAGAT
Organism: Doryteuthis pealeii; assembly: GCA_023376005.1. Classification (NCBI taxonomy): domain Eukaryota; kingdom Metazoa; phylum Mollusca; class Cephalopoda; order Myopsida; family Loliginidae; genus Doryteuthis; species Doryteuthis pealeii. Next base: position 93,979,264 of record CM042151.1, read on the forward strand.
TCCCACATCTTCTGAACTAGGTATGTTTTGGGTGGTATGCACCTTATCTGGGTCTTTCTGAATCCCTTTTCTGGTAACCTGATGTCCCATGAATGTGATGTGCAAATCCATCTCAAATTTTGCAGGATTGAGCTTCACTGCAAAACTGATGTATGAACAAAGAATAGGAGCTATACATATAAAACCATTACTCTGCAAGTTTAATGTCTGTAAATATATGGGATCTGATGAAATACATCACAAAATATAAAAATACTTATAATCAAATGAAACCCTTTTAACTACAATTAGCAAATTGTTTGATAAATGTATAAAATAGGAAATGATTCCAGATATTTGTAAAATAGACATTGCATTTTCATGAAGCACCTGAAATTATTTGTCATACTCTTTCTTAGTTTTACTAAATACCAATAGGTCATCCACAATGTTGGCTGTTTTTTCCATGCTTCAAAAGTATTTAAATGATCTCTTCTGAAAGATTTCAAAGGCAGAGTTCAAACTAAATTGTAGTCTCAACCTGCGGAATCACCCATAGCATATCTGGAAAGTAGATGAGTGGATGCGTCATCAAATTCTACATGTCAATATCCTGAAGATAAATCTGTCTTAGTGAATATTTTGGTATTTTTCACCATTTTTAAATGACAACTTTCCGACCAATGGATGAGGGATTGTCTTTTCTCTGGAAAAATCAATATGGTCTCCATTCATTATTTAGGGTGGAAAAATTCATGAATAAAAGGAGCTAATTAGAGTAGAATGGACACTGTAGTTTTGGCAGGCAACTGATCTTGGTGGATAATAAATCATATTTCTTATCCATGCACTTCACAAAGAAAATTCATAGATATCTACATCTCTCAGATCTGAGTAAAATAGTGGAAGTGATTGAATAAATATTATACAGCAAAATAAAAAATATATATATACTAACCTAATTTCTTTTGGGGAAATACTTATCTACTAACCTGCACAAGAAGGACGTGACCGAAGGTCCATTTTTTTTATCTAACTGGAAATATTTCAGAGTTTTTGTTCTCTTAGACCAGTGTCCATACTAAGGTTACAATACCATGTCTGCCCTACTATTTACCCATTGTTTGAGGGAGAATAATTGGATTCATACATTTCTCAAGTGTATTAGTTAGGTATGAGCAAAAAGGGAGATAACTCATGAATAAAATTTTTACAGCAAAGTTACACTGCATAGCCAAAAATGTTAGTAAAATAACAAAACAGGTGTACTGAAAGAGATTTTGCTCTCCTCAGAGTGAAAATTAGGCTATTTTGACAAAAAAGGAATCACTGTCATTATAATCTTCCATAAAGAAAAGAAGAGTCATTAGTAATAATTTTTGATTATATAAAAATCTGAAAAAATATATATCACAAAATTGTGCATTTTTAAACATACATTTTATGATAGATTAAATCAATCTTTATTACTGAGAAATATTTTTGGTTCAACATGCCACTTTCCGGATGTTCAAAATTCACCATTAAATTTTTAAGTGAATAAAAATTGGTCAATTAAATCTGGGGTAAGACCCTTTTTTTGCATCAATTAAAAAAAACTCTACAAAAATCATTGTTTGAGTTTTAAGAAAATAACTTTCAAACTTTCAAATAATTTTTTCCAATGTTGAATTTTTATTTAGTTATATGTACTTCAGGAATTCATCTTTCTAGGAATTTTTATTTATTTAAATGATCAAATGTTAAACTTTACATACATTCTGAATTGATGAAAAGACATTTATTATTATCATTTTAGTAAAATAAGATATTTATTATAAAATTAAATCATTAATGAATACAGATGTCAGAATATCATTAAAATAGGAGAATTCCTTGATTTTTGGTAAATGTTAGAAATTTAAAAAATTAATTTCTCTCATTGTCTTCCATTTTGATTACTGGACATCCATACTTTTAGGTATATCCAATTTTTCTAAGTAAGTTTTCATAAAGAATGTGTAGGGTGTTCATTATGCAATTAATTCCATAATGAATAAAGGACTGAAATTTCAGTAAAATAGGACATTTCACTGATTTTTTGTAGCTATTTTGCATTTGAAAAATATGAAAAAGATATTATTACATCCCATTATTTTTTTAGCATATACCTAAAATTAACATTTGAAATATTTCGATTACTTTTTTTTTATCTTATTAGTAAATAAAAGGAACCAAGTGACCAACAGGCACCCCAGCCCAAATCAGTTTTGAAAGGAACTGAATATTGCTTCTCACCAGTTGTCAGTAAACAAAATCATTTTTAAAAAATGGTAGGCCACATATTACTGTTTCGTAGGCCACATTCAAAAGGTAGGCCACATATAATGGTATCAAAAAATGTGTGTTTAATAAAAAACAAACAAAAGTATATCATACGGTTATAATAATAACTGCTAATCCCTAACACCAACACTATTTCAGAATTTTAGAATATTTTAGAATTAAAATTTTATAGTGAAATCTTTTTTTATTAACTATCTGTAGAGGCACATGGAAAATAAATAAATGTGTCTTTCGTTTTAAGTTTTATTTTAAAAAATTAACAATATTACTTTATCTTCAGTGGAAAAATAATTGGTAATTTTCAATTTTAGTTGTTAAAATTCCTAGCATAAAATTGTGCATGCGCATTATCTGAAATGAACTTAATTATTATTAAGAACACATTTTATAATATTTTTGTGTCTTTTTTTTTGTGCATGCAGTTATATTGTTTTCGAAATGATTCTAAGATTTGTATATTTTACATGGACACATTCAAAATGGCTACTGTCTTGTTTCAAAGTGAAAGTCAATTGGCTAAATTCCAAGCATAAAATTATCTGAAATGAACTTAATTGTTATTAAGAACACATTTTATGATATTTTTGTGTTAAAGTGTGGCGAGCTTTCTGTGGTGAAGCCGGAAGTTATCGCTTCAACAGATGGAAGTCGAATGGCAAAAATAATTAGTTTGCGCATAAAAATAAAATTTAAAATACAATTCGTAAAATTCAACCAATCAGAGGCGTTCCCGCTTAAAAAGAAAATTATCGAAAGAAGCCTCGCTGATCCTACCTGATTACTATAAATAAGCCAGCCTTTCGGATCCTAACCAGAAAGATCTCATTTGCCTACGGGAATTCACGTCACCCTTTTTAAGAACATTTCGCTTACACGCTGAAGGTATCTATCTATCTATCTCTCTCTTTGAATAACCTATGCTTTCGGAGATAAACCTTAGATTCATTCAACTTATGCCTGACTGCTTTTGAGTTGACTTTAAACTTTCACCTTTTCGTTCTCACTTTTGAACTGTGAAATACCAGCTTACATTTTACATTTGAACTTTAAAAAAAAGAACTTTGGCGGAACCTAGCCCAGTATTCAATGCTACCTTTTGTAAACTTCTGTTAATACAATTTTGTTTGTTTAATCCAGAGTTTTGTCTTCTATGCCATTGTGCTTGATTTATTTATGGTCTTTAAATGTTTGAACACTTTTATTGAATATTGACATCAAACATCCCACATCAACCACCATAAAAGCATGCAGTTGTATTGTTTTCGAAAAAGTTTCTAAGATATGTTTATTTCGTGAAAGTCAAGGGAGGTTACTCTAATTGCCTTATTTGATAGGAATTTTGACAACTAATGGTGAAAATTACCAAATAATTTTTACACATATGCAAACAACAACAACTTGAAATAACTAATTTTTAAAAAAATTAAAGGTAATTTATGAGGAAGTGCGTCCCGATCTCCTGCCTAAAAAATTGCTACCCAGTGACTATTAAAATAACGACCCAGCCCAATCTATTCAATCTTCATATCTATCTATCTATCTATCTATCTCAATTTGTTCATATTTATCTATATTACTTTAAATACTAAGATTTTTTTTATTTATTCATGTTTGTTTAATGTCTTGTTTTTAGTTTAAATAAACAAGAATTATGACAAAAAAAGAAGCGACCCCCACCAAAATACATTTACTTGTCGAAAATATCTATCTATCTATCTATCTCCATTTGTTCATATCTATCTATATTAATTTTGTTTGTTTATCTATCTATGTATCTCAGTCTATTCCAAACTATATATCTATCTCCATATCTAAACAAGAATTACGACAAATTACGATAAATAAACAAGAATTATGACGAGCTGGGGTTCTTTTTTTGATAGTCACTGGGTAGCAATTTTTGAGGCAGGAGACTGGGATGCACTTCCTCATAAATTACCAAATTAAAATCAAAGTATTAGTATAAAAACGTGCCTTTCGTTTTTATCGACTGTTGATTTTGTTTACTGAGAACCGGTGAAAAGCAAAATTCTGTTCCTTTCAAAACTGATCTGAGATGGGGTGCCTGTTGGTGACTTGGTCTAAGGGAAAATTGGTGGTACCTAGATTTTATCTTATAAAAGTCCATGTCTGTTGTTTTTTTTGTACCTGTTTTAGTTGAATAATACTTCTTAGTTGTTAGCATTTAAGTTGAAGTTCTGTATTTCGATTACTTTTATATTTTATTTAAACGTCAAATTCTATTGAATTTAGAATGTTATATATTTAAGCAATTATTGTCTTCTCTACTTTCTCATCTGTCAATCTTAAATATTCCTAAATGAGAAAAGAAAGGGAATTATCTCCCTTGATTTTGTCTTGATTACAAATGAGCGACACGTTTTAATTTTATTCAAGTAGAAAACGTTAGTTTTATTGAAAATAATACATTTTCCACCTTTTCCCTAACGTGGTATAGCCCCCCAAGGAAAAGAAATCAAACGAGAGAAAAGAGAAAAAAAGTAAGTATAACATTTTGTAATTATCTTCTTTTTTTTTATCCAAATAAACAAATACGTCAGGTTCAGGAAAAGTTTTTCAAATGACGAAGAAGTGAAAAAGCTTTTAATATGTGACAATACTTTATCCTCTATGGATATCAAAAATATATGGAAACATTTAAAGAATAATATGATTATTTTTAAAAATATAATTCCTTTTAATATTTAATTGGGATTTTATTTTCGCTACTATCCATGTTCATCGGTGGGTTGACATATAAACAAAGTCCCCACCCTATCGAAATACTAAGCCGATTAGATTTCAGTCAAATATTCTTAAAACTATTTTATTATGAATAATGATTTTATTAAATAAATCAAAACGAACCTTAACCATAATCATAAAACATGTTCTATGTGGTGAAAAGGATTTCTCTAGTAAACAAACCACTAGAGGAAAAGTCCAATTTCGTTTCGGTAATCCGATTCTGTGTTTTTATATATACCTTCTGATAGCTATGTGCAAAATATCGCTGGCTCTATAAAAGGGTGATCACAGGAAATTTTTCTAAAACTCATATAAAATAAACTAACTATCCGATTTTAATAAAACTTTTTGTATATGAAGTAATAAAAGACGAACTTTTATTGTAAATAAATGTTTACTAAATTGAAAAGGCTAATAATTTATTTCGTTAGTTTTTGTTTCGCGCATTGATCCCCCGTACCGAGATCTTTTTTTTTTTTTTTTTTTGTATATAAATAAATTTTACATTTTTCGAAAGACAATTCAATGACGGAACATATGTAAAAAAAAGATAATTCGCTAATAAATCGGTTTTGGAAATAGGGCATCTTAAACATTGAAACTTAAATCTCGTAAATAAGAAAAAATATGTATCTTTTTTCTTTTTTTTTTTAATTGTTAGATTATTTTCAAAAGAATTTTATATTAAAAGTTCCTATTGTCTACATTTTTATTTTATTTTTCAGGGATTTTTAAAAATTTATAAAATGTAAAATAAATACTTTTTTTTAATGTACAGCAAAATCGTATTTAATCAAAGAAAATATTGTATAAAAAATATCTTGCTAAAAATAATGACATAATATATGTCGGTTTTTATTTAATAAATTTTTGAAAATAATGTTTGAATTAAAAATTGTCGTCATTCTTATTACGGATTGATCCAAGAGAAATAAAAACTGGGTTTTGGGGAAAACTGTTGTTGTTCTTTTCACTGTTCTGTAGGTACCACCAATTTGACCCTGTGCAATTTAACCCCCCCCCCCTACATTTAACACAATGAAACTTGTAGGAAAATTAATATTTTCTTGAAAAAACTTTTTCCATTCGAAAGAAAAAAACATTAAACAAACTCCTGATGATTTTTTAAATTTTTTATCAGCTTACGAAAATAATGAAAATTATGATTGAAAAACAATGTTTTCATTTTTGCACTGTTAAATCAACTGAAATTTAACGTAGCTAAAAACAAGTTACGATAAGAGGATTTTAAAAAGATTCTATGAAAAATCAATTAATGGTCCGATTTTCGCGAAAATTTCCATAAATGTTTACCATTGGATGTAAATATATCTGAAATAGTTTTTTCTAAAATATATTAAGGGAAATATTTTTTTACGAGGTCTATCACCCCCTATTTTATCTTATGAGATAAAAAAAAGTGACGTGGAAAAAAAATGTTGTACTTTTTTTCCTATAAAGATAAGAGGCTGACGTACCGAACTATAGTTTTTTTAGGAAAAATTAATGAAATCGGTAGGTACCACCAGACCGTTTATGCCATCTTGAATAAAACGGAAATAGATATTTCTGAACTTTGTTTATAAAAAATCTCGTTAAAAAAAGATCGTACAGGGTTGTTACAAAGAAAAATAGTTAATTCAAAGATCAAATTATCCGATTGGGGAAAATTACATCGTTATCTTAAAAAATAAACAAACCTGCCCGAATTACATGCGAAAGGGTAATTTTCAGACCGTAATATAGACAGAAAAGTTACTAATTATTTCCCTTTTACGATAACCCGTAAAAGTATGGAATGAAAATTTGAATATTTTTTCTAAGAGAAAAACTGATAAAATAATCTATTATACTTACTTTTTATTTTAATTATTGAAAAAAGATAATAAAATTTTTTTTTCACGCTGACACTGTCAGCCTAACAGGAACAAACTTTGGTTACTTAGAAGCGTATCGTCTCTTTGTAAAACAAATGTCAGCAATGCTCTTCCGTACATTCTAAGGATCACACATTACTATTCAACAACAAAAATTACAAAATCTTTTTAAAATATTAATCGAGCTCGTATTGGACCAATGTTTAGTGCACCTGAATTATAAAATTCATATTTTTAAATATCCGTGAAAAATTCGATTTTTTGACGCAGGAAAAAAAAAAGATTTAATTTATTTCACGCAGAAAATAAAAATATTTAATCACACAAAAGATTGAAAATCTCTTAAAAATTAATTTCTTAAAAAAAATTTTTTTTTTTTTGACAATTTAATAGAATATAGTACATACCAATTATAAAAGCAAAAAAAGGTTTTCAAATATTAATATTATGACTTTTTTTTGCACTTTTTATTTCCGATTTCATTAATTTTTCCTCAAAAAACTAGGCCTCGTACATTCATACAATTTCATTGATATAGTTATTCAGACTCTTATCTTTATAGAAAAAAAGAAAAAAAATTTTTCTGACGCGTCATTTTTTTTTATCTCATGAAATAAAATAGGGGGGGGGGAATAGACCTCGTAAAAAATATTTCCCCTAATATATTTTAGAAAAAAACTATTTCAGATGTATTTACATCCAATGGTAAACATTTATGGAAATTTTCGGGAAAATCAGACTATTAATTGATTTTTCATAGAATTTTTAAAAAATCCTCTTATCGTAACTTGTTTTTAACTACGTTAAATTTCAGTTGATTTAACAGTGCAAAAATGAAAACATTGTTTTCAATCATAATTTTCATTATTTTCATAAGCTGATAAAAAATTTAAAAAATAATCAGGAGTTTGTTTAATGTTTTTTCTTTCGAATGGAAAAAATCTTTTCAAGAAAATATTATTTTTTCTGCAAGTTTCATTGTGTTAAATGTAGGGGGGGGGGTAAATTGCACAGGGTCAAATTGGTGGTACCTAGAAATCGGAAATAAAAAGTGCAAAAAAATGTCATAATATTAATATTTGAAAACTTTTTTTTGCTTATGTAATTGGTATCTACTATATTCTATTACATTGCCCCCCCCCAATTTTTTTAAAGAAATTAATTTTTACGAGATTTTCAATCTTTTGTGTGATTGAATATTTTTATTTTCTGCGTGAAATAAATTAAATTTTTTTTCTTTCTGCGTCAAAAAATCGAACTTTTCACGGATATTTAAAAATATGAATTTTAGAATTGAGGTGAACTAAAAGTTGGTCCGATCCGTGCTCGATTAATATTTTCAAAAGAATTTGTAATTTTTATTATTGAATAGTAATGTGTGATTCTTAGAATATACGGAAGAGCAAAACTGACATATTTCTTTTGTTTTTATACAAACAGACGAGACGCTTCTCAGTAACTAAAGTTTGTTTTTCTGAGTGTAAAAAATTATTATATTTAACTTTTACGACAAATTAGAATAAAAATAATATATTGAATGATTGTTTTATCAGTTTTTCTCTTAGAAAAAATATTCAAATTTTCTTTTTCTTTTCGATTTTAAGAATTAATACTAAAATTTTGTCATAATTGAAGCAATACTTTTAAAATTCAGTATTAAATGTTTCATTGATTAATTAAAGAATTCAATGTTTATCTTTTACTTTGAAATACCCGGATGTAAAAACATACAAAATAGAAATAATGTCAATAATACACTACCATATATTCAGGCCTTTGATTTTATGTAAAAAAAAAAAGTTATTGCTTCTTGGGATTTTATTTCCCTTACACCCCATTTTCTGAACATCCCTAAATATATATATTATATTTTCATACCACAGAATTCCTAAAATCGTGTTTTAAATTAATGTTTATGTTGAATTTTGACTGCTAGCTGATTGGATTTCTGACAGATCTTTTAAAAACAATTTATTATTTATTTTATTAAAAATCTTTTCTGTCAGTTAACATTGTGGAAAGGTTTTCAACCTTTGGTAATTAAAATGTTTAAAAATTTCATATTTGCCAGAGTTTTAGTCTGTGGCCCAAACAACTGTTCAGTGCATATAAACTTGTAGATGTTTAATGGCAAATAATGCTTTTAATGACATCACCAACAAAGATTTTCTTATTACATTCCACTTTTGTTTTACATGAGAATAGTTATTTTTCCTACATTTCATTCACTTTACGATAATAGAATATTTACCACAAGTACACGTTTTTTTTTTGCGGGGGGGGGTATTTTTTGCTAAATATTATAGTCGAATGAAGTGTCATTTTATATCTGATAAATACTTGTCTAAGAAAAATTACAGTATATTTTATTAAATTCCATTAAATATATTTCATTATTTGTTGAACAGTAGAATAACCAGAATTTTACTCTTTATTTAGCATGAATTATATGTTATAGTTAATTGAAATATAAACGGATTGTAATGATATAATTCAAAAGAATTTTTTTATATTTCTAACTCACACACACACACACACATACAGACACACGCTCACCTATTCATATATGTATACATATATATATATATATACATTTATACACATAATAATAATAATAATAATAATATTAATAATAATATTGTATTGTAATTTATTAATACTGATCCGTGTCATGACACCATCCCACATGTATACATATATATATATATATATATATATGTATATATATATATATATATCTATTAATAATGGAGATTCGATTCCAATTTTTGTCTATAACAAAAATTCCGTCTGCTTACGTCACATTACCCAAAATCGTCATAACATAAAATAAATACACTCAAAATTTGAACATGCAACATTAGACAGTCCTCATTGTTTTTTAAAACAAGTTTTAATAAATACATGACTGGTATTATATATCTATATATAGTTTGTTTTATTTTAATTCATATTTAAAGTTTACATTTCAAATTGTTTTATTTTTTAATCCTTTAATGAATTTTTATTCCTACAGACATCAACTATTTTGCAGAAGAATAATTTTGAAATGTAACAGACATCTTCAAAGGAAAAATATATTCACGCTAAACGTGTTGATCTACATATTGACAGCCCACAAGTCAATTCTTTTTGTTGTGATTAACATTTAATTGTTTTCCCTAATTTCATACATCAAAGAGCAATAGAAAAAATTGGCACTAGTGAAATACAACTTTTCTCCACTATACAAATCAGATTATTTGCATCATGACAGATTCTAAAACATACAAGGAAGCACAGATTGAAGTGGAAGCATTTTCTTGTGCGGTTTGTGAAACAACTTTTTCAGAGAGCTCCACCTTGAAAGCACACATACGAATACACACTGGAGAGAAACCATTTACATGTAAAGTCTGTGGATCAGCATTTTCACAGCATTCAAATTTAAAAAGACACATGCGAACACACACTGGAGAGAAACCATTTTCTTGTGAAGTCTGTGGATCAGCATTTTCCCGCAATTTCACTTTAAAATCACACATGCGAACACACACAGGCGAGAAACCTTTTTCTTGTAAAGTCTGTGGATCACTATTTTCACAGAGTTCCACTTTGAAATCACACATGCGAACACACACGGGAGAGAAACCATTTCCTTGTATAGTCTGTGGATCAGCATTTTTAAATAGTACCACTTTGAACTACCATATGCAAACACATACGGGAGAGAAACCATTTCCTTGTAAATTCTGTGGATCAGCATTTTCCCTGAGTTCTGTTTTGAAAAGACACATGCGAACACACACTGGAGAGAAACCATTTTCTTGTGAAATCTGTGGATCAGCATTTTCACAAGGTTCCAGTTTGAAAAGACACATGCGAACACACACGGGAGAGAAACCATTTTCTTGTAAACTCTGTGGATCAGCATTTTTAGTGAGTTCCAGTTTGAAAAGACACATGCGAACACACACGAGAAAGAAACCATTTTCTTGTAAAGTTTGTGGATCAGCATTTTCACTTAGTTGTAGTTTGAAAACACACATGCAAACACACACTGGGGAGAAACCATTTTCTTGTACAATCTGTGGATCCACATTTTCAAATCTTTCCAATTTAAAAATACACATGCGAACACACACAGGAGAGAAACCATTTTCTTGTACAGTCTGTGGATTAGCATTTTCAGCGATTTCCACTTTAAAATCACATATGCGAACACACACTGGAGAGAAACCATTTTCTTGTAAAGTCTGTCGATCAGCATTTTCAGCGATTTCAACTTTAAAATCACATATGCGAACACACACAGGAGAGAAACCATTTTCTTGTAAAGTCTGTGGATCAGCATTTTCACAGATTTCCACATTGAAATCACACATGCAAACACATGCAGGAGAGAAGCCATTTTCTTGTAAAGTCTGTGGATCAGCATTTTCACAGAGTTTCAATTTGAAATTACACATGCAAACACACACTAGAGAGAATTGTTTAAAGAAAATTTAATTAAAAGCAAAAACATTTTCTTGTAAAGTCTGTCCACCAGCATTTTCAGATATTTCCTGAAAGTTTATGGATTTGTATTTTCAAAGATTTCCAATTTAAAATAAGACAGGTGTACACACATTGCTTCACTGCAAGCAGGGTTCCCACGCGTCCTGGATAACAAAATGTAAATTTTCCAGTACTGGAAAACCTGGAAAAAGTGGTGTTTTCTCTCAGAATTCATGGAAAAATGTTGTATTTTGTACAGGAAAATTAGAATTATCTGAGACAAAATTAATGTTATTGTTGCCATTAACAAATCTTATTATAATGGAGATTGTGTGCTTTTCTGTCTGTAACCGAAACTAAATCACTACTCAAGTCACAATTCCCTTTGTTATTGACGTCACATTGACCATGAATATATTTTTATTTAAACCTCAATTATTGATTAATTTTTTTACATTATTAATACTGTTAACCATATCTACATACTAACAACATGCAATTGTATTTATATATACAACAAAATAGTGGTTTTCAGTGTGAACGGGAAGGCTAATTTGCATATTGATATTAAAAATGTGATTTTAATAAATATGTGCTTAGTACTATTGATTTCTAACTGTTTGGTTTTATTTTAATGAATAGAAGCAAAAATCTCTTCAATTAATCTTAAATGAAATCCATTAACAAGAAACAATAACTGTCATTTTATTCTTTACTTCTTCTTTTAACTAAATACTTAAATTAGAAAAAATAACAATGAAAGACAAGAGTGATGGAAGATTAAGTTTCAGTTATTCTATTTTTCGATTATACTCCCTCTATTTCATATCTTTTTATCTGCATTCTTATTTAGTTTCATTGGCTTTTCTAATTTAATACAATATTTTATTACATTAAAACTTAAATACTTGCACCCGGAGGGTGCATATATTTGCTAATGTAAATAATAAAATAACAAGCACTGTTTTTTATTTATTTATTTTTTTGTTTTTGTTTAAACACTCAACAAATTTAGCCAACATTTACCAAACTGGTCATGAATATTCATTAAACAATAAAATTACTTTTGGCTGGCTATTTGTTTTATCCGATGAAGTATCACTTTCATCATGTAGCAATATTTTGATTTATTTTTACGTGACACTGAACATGAAGAAGACTAGAATTTGTCAGTCAGACTACAGAATGTGGTATTCATTAAAGAAAGATTAAAAAATAAATTCTGCTTTACAAAACTGCCCCCTCACCCTCATAAAATTTAGAACATTTAAAAAGATATAGAAGGGGGGAAATATATGTTCGTATCAACAAGCTCCCACTAAGAGGGTGGGCCAACAACAAGCGAGTCCACAGTCTTCCAGCAAGCCAAACCTTCCCCTGGTCAACACGTTCTTTGTTTTCGTTTAGCAGCTGCAAAATCTGTCACCGTAGTCAAAATAATCTTTAGCAGTTCAAAATCACATTTCTTTACTCGGTCGTTCGCGTCAGTCAACCTGCTACTGCTGACTCCTGACTGCCCAGCGCTTGACTCACATGTTATTTATCTACGTCTTTACCGAAACATCCTGGCACTTTGCATCCGTTCAGTACCTAAATTGCATCTGTCTTTGAATGCGGGAGGACGCGGGTTCGATCCCGGCAGGCAAGACAATGTCTTGCTCTTTTTCATTCTCCTTCATAAAAGAATTTTCAGTACTTGAATAGAATAGCACACACACAAAATTTTGTGTGAAAATGAACAGTGTTTTTTTAAATTACATTTAACAATTACATAAAATTAATCTTCGTTCATAAAAAGTTTAGTAAACATTTTGGAAACACTGAAAAGTAATAATTTTCCTAAGACAGAAGTTGGTTCCATTTTAGTCTCGGTGGTTGGTCAGATGTGGGGGTTGGGATCAAGTGAATATGTCAAAATGTTGGGATTGGGAGTGTTACTGTTTTTAGTCATGTTCATGGGGTGGGGGAACATACCTTCCTTGTAAGGCTGTATGCATGTGGCATTTGAACAAAATTTTCAGGGTTTTTCATCAAATTTCAATTTCAATTCGGTTAAAGTAAGTGTTCTTTTTACGATGTAAATTGCAAACTCCCCACCCACTTCTGGAAATATTGGTTATTAACATTTTATTGTCTAATTAACGCTATGTTTTTACTTTCTGGCATAAGACATAATTCTGGCCAAACATAGATATTTTCTGAGTCATGTATTTTGCATTTTATTGGCAAATTAATGTAGATATTTTACAATGCCCCCACCCCACCCTTGATTTTCATCACCAAATCAATTTAGATAATTTACTCCATTACTCCTCTCCCGGTCAGGTCAAGCCCTAGCACTTATATGATTGCCCCAACTTTATTGTTCCTATGGCAGGCCCCAACCTTGTTTATCATATATGTGCTAGAAGGTGGTAACTGAGGGTCTTCATGTCCTGGCAATAACATTAAACTCCAATGATGAAGTTCCAGTTCTTGAGGTCGGGAAAATGTGGAGCACCCCTTCATCACCATTGATTCCTAGTCCACTTTGGGCCGAAATGGTAGTACATGTTAGGGTTCTATCTATAGGTTGAATAGAAAATGTGTTTATCAAAAAATGATTATTCATTAAGAAAGCATTTATTTCAAAAGTCTGTCAGCATCAAATGACCCACTGAGGTTGATATTTTTTTTTTTGAGATGGGGCTTGATGGAAATAATTTTGATTTTTTTTTTATTGTTGTTCTCATCTTTATTGTAGTATGTATAAACATAAGGTTTCAGCTGTTTTATCCTCCTGCCTTCCTCAGGTGTTCCCTATGTATCCAAGTATAGTAATGATCCAACCTGAGAAATCATTTTTAACAGTTTCACAGTTGATCAAACAAGTGTTGAAGAACTTTTAAAGATCTCATTCAAAAACATTGACCATTGTTTTTGCATGCCTTTCTGACATGTGTCACGTGAAAAATCATGATCCTTTAGGAAAAGTTTATTGGCGCTTTCAGATCAACTCAAGGCATACAATCTGTTCTCAGTCATTTTTGATAATATTATTTTTACAGTAATTAACTTAAAAAAAACAATTGGATTAAGTCTTTTTAATAATTGGTTTTGTATTTTGTTCAACTTTATACTTGGTCTACTCAATAGGTCGCTACAGTCAAACATATGCTTCTTTGAGATGTTTTCTTTTCCAATGTCCTTCACTATTATTTTAACTTTGAAATATTACTAATATATAATAGTATATAAAATATAATATAGATATAAAGTGAAGGGGCATTGGGAAATATATACATATATTCTGCCTTACTTGGCTGAGAAGCATTGTCAGATAGTTTTAACCAAGCGGTCTATGAGGACAATAAACAATTAAATAAAAACAACAAAAAAGGAAGAACTGAAGACAATAGAATGGACAATATATATATTGATGAACAACGTGAAAAACAAAAAAAGAAGGTGATAAAAAAGGGAAAAGGTTTAAAGTTCTCAGCAGACCATTACAAAGGGTAAAAAAAATATTGCACTGTGAAGAGGTTCAGGGATGTGTCCATTCACTTTGGTGTTGATGGAAGAGAATGCTAATTGTTTGAAAGACGCAAGAAAGTGTCCACGTGTTCACGGGATTCAGTCACGTAGGCTTGGTATGAGGTGTGCACGTGTATGTGGTCACGTACCTGACCCAAATAATACAGGGTTGCATAGAAATAATCGGTCACAGTAATGGGTTAATGTATAAATGCAAATGCATGTTTGCAAATGACAGTGTGTTTGTAAGTGAAAGTATGAATGTGTGTATGTATGAATGTAAATGGTAGTGGCAGAACAACATATATTTGCTATTAAAAAGCGAGAAACACTGTACGGTAAATATTTAAAATTTGAGTTTACTGAAATTTGTACAAATTCAATAAAAAAACAAATATTCATTTTAAACATCGAGGGAGAGGGGTAAAATATCTAAATTAATTTGCCAATAAAAATTATAATGAATAATTGATAATGGCTAAGTAAAAACAGGAGGCCTGACAATTTTATTGTACATCACATCCATAAAGTGTGTTTCCACTTTAAATAATTTATAACTTTGAAGTGCACACTGACTTTATAGACACCCCTATAGTTAATTTATAGATGTAGGCATCATCTATAATGAACCCAAGATACTTCATTAACCCTGCATCATAAAAAAGTAAGAATAAAACTGGCTTAATGTGTTGATATTAATACGAAGTTGCTGTCCTGGAAATTTTTAAAAATGTCCTGGAAATGTCCTGTAAACGTCCTGGAAAATGATTTCCTAAAACGAGTGGGTACCCTGCTCAAGAATGGTAAGCTTCCATTGGATCAGGAACTAATAATTATAGCTGGATAAGATTACAGCCTATTTACAAATTGGTTCCAGAAAATTGCTGGTCTACAAAAAAAACAATCAGCATAGATATTAATATTCAGCCATTGAAAGTCCAAGCCACCTATTGTGTGTATGCTAGATCTGGATTATCTGTGTAGAGATGCAGCTTCACTGACCACAATACATCTGGTATCATGAACATCCAACAACAGCATCAAACTGAAGGTAACTGTGTTCTACAATAAAGTTATTCTGACAGGTAGATATATAAAAAAGACATTAAACCAGATATTGTGATTTGGACTGCACTCATTAATTTATCCAGGAATACATTGACAAGGGGGCTTCACTGTAATGGCACAAGACTGACATTGAATTTTAAAGCCACCCAATATCTGGATGCCAGATTCTCTTGACAGGTGGACACTACACTGCGTGTCACAACAAGAGATGCAAATATCTCCACTGCAAAATCTGTGGAGAGATGCAGCTTGACTGGCCAGCTGTGTTTTTGATCTCGAAAGAGGATTATAGGACATGGTTGAAGCTGTAAGAAATGGTTCAAAGTTATATATATTTTGAATACAAAACTCCGACGAAGGTTAACAGACAAAACATTTAATATAGTACAGCACATGGATATGACGAGATACAAAGTACATGGGTAAAAGGGTACATGAAGACAGACAAATACACATTCATGAATGGTACAAGATATACAAAAAGTACAGACATGAGACTAGGGATAGTCCATGCTGTGAAGAACTTACAGTAATGTAAGTGGGGTCAAAAGCCCCAACAAGACGAGTTAGACCTTAACTAACCCATGTGTCTTGTAGTATCAAGCACAGGAAAAGAGGCAGAAGCCTTTTGAACCAGCCGCTTAAATACTAATTCCCCTAGCGGGCACCAGCAAACTAAACCAGGCAGACAAATCTCCCAGGCAAATACAAAACTAACGCTACAAAGCCATATTCAAGTGGAAGTAGCTGTTATAATTGGCAGGATTAGCATTGGTGTACACAAAAGGAATAATCATATATCTGCTTTACTAGGAAAGGATTATATTGGTTTATAGTGGGTTATAAAGCCTAATGGTTGATTAAACTTTGATGTTTTTATTATTTTCAATGTAATCTTCTTGCTGATTTTGATACAGAAAATTTATACTGTTCTTTTATTTTTTTTATAGCCAAATGATAATCTTACTTTTTTATCCAGTTGAATTTGTTTTATTTTTAACATACCTATTGTATGCACGACTAGCATGAAGAAATAATAAAGTTACATTTTCTATTTCACTTTGACTTTTTGTTACCTAACAGAAACTTACAAACAAATCTTCTTAACATAAAACAATAAATACATAAACAAGTCATAATCCACTTTTGAGTTAACAATTCTCAAACCAAATGATAGTATGAAAATAAAATTCAATAACAATTACTTCATAATAGGAAAAGGTAATCCAAAAACTAACCCAACATTTTTCATTATGAAAACTTACTGAAATACAAGAAACACAAGAGTAAAAAATCTCTCCTAAGTTGTAGGGATTAAAAAAAAAGGGTTTTGAAAAATATTCAAAAATGAAAGATGTTAGCTAAGACAGCTACACAATTCAATGACATCTCTGCTGCAAACTCAACTAGAGCTTTTGTAAAAAGACAAGTTTTAATAAAAGATTAATTTTTCAATATATGTCTTGTCTGCCTCTCTCTGCCTTACCCGATATACATACAAGAACAATAGAAATTCTTCTCTCTTTTAATATGATTCAAAACGTTTATTCCTGTGTACCATTCATTCTTGTTTATGGTACTTAGAGTTGAAGGGATTCTTCTTATGACAAACCTTGCAGATGTTAATGTCAGTGAACCATCTCCTATAGGAATGTGATAGAAACTACAACATTAGCATTCCTTGTGTGAGAATTTTTCTTTAATTCCTGCACCCTTATCATTATGAAAAGTAAAGAACCATACCAATCACCCCTTCCATGTGGACTTTAACATCTCAGCTGGAAAATCAGGGAAGTGATGTTTATTGTTCTGTTTCTGACATTGAGGGTCTTTCATATGCTACAGGTCCCTTCCTTTAGATCAGAGCAGCTTCCAGTCCATATTCACAGGCATCATTCTCCAGTTACAGCTCCTCCTGGGGATAGTGATATTTGAGGAGTGGCTCACTATTGATTAGGTATTTCTCTGAATTTAATACCGCTTAATGTGAATCTGACCACATCTATGAAGTATCCTTTTTGTGTGGTTTTGAAGGGGCTTGGTGATGGAGGTCAAGTTGAGAATTAACTTACCCACATAGGTAACCATACTTATTTGATAAATAAAACAATAACTTATTTTGGATTGTCAGGTCAAGCCATTGCTAATTCATGGAAAAATATTGTGGAAAATCACAAGTCTGGCACAAGACCATTTACACAATTATAAAAATATTATTGAGTGGCTCACCAATCACAGAAAACTGGGGTGGAGTTTTTGTTGCCCTCCCCAAGATGTGCAATCTAGGGCCATGATTTTGATTGGCCATCCAATCAGACGCCACCTTAGGAGGGGGAGTGGCTTTTGTACTCCTCCCCCGATGTTTACATTGTAAGATCATTGGTTCGGCATTTCTATTGGCTGGCCAATCGGAGCCATATGTTCAAGGGTCTGGAACCCATGATAGAAGACCTGAAACAGAGCAAATTGAAAGCTGATTCCATAGCTACTTCTCAGAGCCCTTGCCGCCATCTTTGCTGCTGCTTCCTGCTACCTTGCTACTCAAAGTCCTGAACTTGACCATATCAGAACCCAGAAGTAATTAGCAGTATATCGCCAGTCAGTTCACAAAACTTTGACTTCGACATTGACACCCCTTTGTTGTTGTACATGATTTTGATCACTGTATAATTAATAAAGGTATTGTTGTATTGTTAATAAGCATTTCATAGTCATTGCAACTGTTGACCCATTGACAGCATTGGTGAATTTGGCCATTTTCAGAGACAGCCCGAACTGAGAAGGTCCGAAACCAGCTCTTCTTCAACTTTCCTGTGGGCACAGAAAGTCTGAACAAGCAGGTTCACCACCCTATAAGTGACCTGCAGTGCAACATGCACTTATAGGACCACATTTGGTATCCGTGTCCCAGGATACTATCACATTTGGTCCCGTGACAAGTACAGGATCACACAGGCACCCCAGCCCAGATCAGTTTTGAAAGGAACTGAATTTTGCTTTTCACCGGTTGTCAGTAAACAAAATCATTTTTTATGGTAGACCACATTCAAAAGGTAGACCACATATAATGGTACTAAAAAATGTGTCTTTAATAGAATTTTTAAAAAATATTATGAAGTATATTGTAAGGTTATAATAATAACTGCTAACCCTAACCCCTATCCCCTAACCCTAATCCTATTTCAGAATTTTAGAATATTTTAGAATTAAAATTTGAAAGCGAAATCTTTTTTTATTAACTATCCATAGAGGTACATGGAAAATAAATAAACATGTCTTTATTTTTATAGTTTTATTTTTTTAAATGATATTAATAATATCAATATTAGTTTATCTTTAGTCCAAAATTAATTTTTCACGTATGCTAACAACAACAACAACAACATGAAATAACGAATTTTAAAAAAAATCAAAATCTAAAACTATTTTAGTATAAAAACGTGCCATTCGATTTTTTTTGTTTTTGTTTACTGACAACCGGTGAAAAGCAAAATTATATTCCTTTCAAAACTGATCTGAGCAGGGGTGCCTGTTGGTGACTTGGTCCAATAAAAGTCCAATGGGAAATTGGTATAAATAAAAGGTCCATGTCTGGTTTCTCTTGTACCTGTCTTAGATGAATAATAGTAATACTCACTAGTTCTCAGATATTAAGTTAAAGTCATGTATTTCGATTACTTTTATATTTTATTTAAACCTCAAATGTTATTCAATTTAGAATGTTATATATTTAAGCAATTATTTTCTTCTCTAATTTGTCATCTGTCAATTTTTAAAATTGCATTAAATAAATTTGAAATATTCGTAAATGAAAAAAGGAAGGGAATTATCTCCCTTGATTTTGTCTTGATTACAAATGAACGACACGTTTTAATTTTATTCAAGTAGAAAACCTTGGTTTTATTGAAAATAATACATTTGCCACCTTTTCCCTAACATTTTACAGTCTTGAGGAAAAGAAATCAGACAAAAGAAACGAGAAATAAGTAAGTATAACATTCTGTAATTATCTTTTTTTTCTTCTTTTTTTACAAATAAAAAATACGTCAGGTTTAGGAAATGTTTTTCAACTAACGAAGAAGTGAAATAGATTTTAATATGTGACAATACTTTATCCTCTATGGATATCAAAACTATATGGAAACATTTAAAGAATAAACTAATTATCATTTAAAATCTAATCCATTTCAACATTTAATTGAGGTTTTGTTTTCGCTACTCTCCATGTTTACTCCTTACCCCATCGAAATCCTAGGTCAGTGCAAACCAATTAGATTTCCGTCGAATATTTTAAAAACTATTTTATTATGAATAAGGATTTTCTTAAATAAATCCAAAACGAACCTTAACCATAATTATAAAACATTTATACATTTATTACGTTGGTACCACCAATTTTACCCTGTGAAATTTACCCCCCCTCCCATATTTAACACAATGAAACTTGCAGAAAAATTAACATTTTCTTGAAATTTTTTTTCCATTCAAAAGAAAAAATATTAAACAAACTCCTGATGATTTAAAAAAAAATTTTTCAGCTTACGGAAATAATGAAAATTATGATTGAAAAACAATGTTTTCATTTTTGCACTGTTAAATCAACTGAAATTTAACATAGCTACAAACAAGTTATGATAAGATTTTTTTTTAAATTCTATGAAAAATCAATTAATAATCAGATTTTCACTAAAATTTCTATAAATGTTTACCATTGGATGTAAATACATCTGAAATAGTTTTTTTCTAAAATATATTAGGGGAAATATTTTTTACGAGGACTATCACCCCCCTATTTTATTTTATGAGATAAAAAAAAATGACGTATCAGAAAAATTTTGTACTTTTTTTCTATAAAGATAAGAGTCGGAATAATTTTATAGTGAATTTTAAATGTTAAGAAGGTGTCATGTTGAACTTGATATTTAAACTGTGGATCAGACTTTATTTCATCTATCTAAAAATATAAGTTCCAAAATGTACAATTTTGTGCTACATTTTCCAAGATTGTTATGGATTTATAGATTTTTTTTCTTTTCTAAAGACATCTATTAACCTATAATAAAAAGAAATATTTTAGAATTAAGCATTTAAAAAAAAATATGTTTAAATGTTTTCTTAAGTGAAAGTATGAATATATATGCTGTTAATGATGCCAAAAAGATCTGGATCCACATTGTTCAAAGTCAGATTGTTCATTTATTTAAATGACCTATGAGTTTTAAACGGCTCGTATGTGAATAACACATCATTATTGGTCACCACATCCAATCAAGCTTGAGAAAAGAATAAAGTGACACAAACTAAGGCAAGGAGAACAAACTCAAAGTTGTTAGATTGCAAAGGCAAATAATAAAAATTTCTCAAAATTCTTTTCAATTTGTAAACTTTTACCAAAATTCATGTAATTGTCCGATGTTAATCAAATTTTCACCAAATTATTAATCAATGACTTAATTTTATGATGAAAGGCTTATTTTATAAAAGAAAAAATGGAAATATCAGTTTTTAATCAATTCAGAATGTATGTTGACCATTGGTCATTTGAATGAAAAATTCTGTATTCCTTCACTTTTATATTTCTAAAAATATCAAATTTTGAAGAACACATAAAAAAAATAAAAATTCAATACCCAAAAAGTTAATTGAAAAATTTAAGTTATTTTCTTAAAAAAAAAAAAAATTATGTAGTTTTTTTGTTTTTTTTTTAAGTTCTAAAAATAATATTTTTCTTTAAATTGATGAAAAAACGTATTTTCTCTGATTAGTTGTCCTTTAGAAAATTATAGTGAATTTTAAATGTCTAGAAGTTGGCATGTTGAACTTAATATTTAAATTGTGGATCAGACTTTATTTCATCTTGTAGGATTATTCGTGTACAAATTGTGAAAAGTATTTTCTCTGATTAGTTGTCCTATTTTTATTCACTTTAGAAAATTATAGTGAATTTTAAATGTCTAGAAATTGGCATGTTGAACTTGATATTTAAATTGTGGATCAGACTTTATTTCATCTTGTAGGATTATTCGTGTACAAATTGTGAAAAGTATTTTCTCTGATTAGTTGTCCTATTTTTATTCACTTTAGAAAATTATAGTGAATTTTAAATGTCTAGAAGT
The DNA here is from genome assembly GCA_023376005.1 of Doryteuthis pealeii. NCBI lineage: Eukaryota > Metazoa > Mollusca > Cephalopoda > Myopsida > Loliginidae > Doryteuthis > Doryteuthis pealeii. Next base: position 94,001,369 of record CM042151.1, read on the forward strand.
TGGCATGTTGAACTTGATATTTAAATTGTGGATCAGACTTTATTTCATCTTGTAGGATTATTCGTGTACAAATTGTGAAAAGTATTTTCTCTGATTAGTTGTCCTATTTTTATTCATTTTAGAAAATTATAGTGAATTTTAAATGTCTAGAAGTTGGCATGTTGAACTTAATATTTAAATTGTGGATCAGACTTTATTTCATCTTGTAGGATTATTCGTGTACAAATTGTGAAAAGTATTTTCTCTGATTAGTTGTCCTATTTTTATTCACTTTAGAAAATTATAGTGAATTTTAAATGTCTAGAAGTTGGCATGTTGAACTTAATATTTAAATTGTGGATCAGACTTTATTTCATCTTGTAGGATTATTCGTGTACAAATTGTGAAAAGTATTTTCTCTGATTAGTTGTCCTATTTTTATTCACTTTAGAAAATTATAGTGAATTTTAAATGTCTAGAAGTTGGCATGTTGAACTTGATATTTAAATTGTGGATCAGACTTTATTTCATCTTGTAGGATTATTCGTGTACAAATTGTGAAAAGTATTTTCTCTGATTAGTTGTCCTATTTTTATTCACTTTAGAAAATTATAGTGAATTTTAAATGTCTAGAAGTTGGCATGTTGAACTTAATATTTAAATTGTGGATCAGACTTTATTTCATCTTGTAGGATTATTCGTGTACAAATTGTGAAAAGTATTTTCTCTGATTAGTTGTCCTATTTTTATTCACTTTAGAAAATTATAGTGAATTTTAAATGTCTAGAAGTTGGCATGTTGAACTTAATATTTAAATTGTGGATCAGACTTTATTTCATCTTGTAGGATTATTCGTGTACAAATTGTGAAAAGTATTTTCTCTGATTAGTTGTCCTATTTTTATTCACTTTAGAAAATTATAGTGAATTTTAAATGTCTAGAAGTTGGCATGTTGAACTTAATATTTAAATTGTGGATCAGACTTTATTTCATCTTGTAGGATTATTCGTGTACAAATTGTGAAAAGTATTTTCTCTGATTAGTTGTCCTATTTTTATTCACTTTAGAAAATTATAGTGAATTTTAAATGTCTAGAAGTTGGCATGTTGAACTTAATATTTAAATTGTGGATCAGACTTTATTTCATCTTGTAGGATTATTTGTGTACAAATTGTGAAAAGTATTTTCTCTGATTAGTTGTCCTATTTTTATTCATTTTAGAAAATTATAGTGAATTTTAAATGTCTAGAAGTTGGCATGTTGAACTTAATATTTAAATTGTGGATCAGACTTTATTTCATCTTGTAGGATTATTCGTGTACAAATTGTGAAAAGTATTTTCTCTGATTAGTTGTCCTATTTTTATTCACTTTAGAAAATTATAGTGAATTTTAAATGTCTAGAAGTTGGCATGTTGAACTTAATATTTAAATTGTGGATCAGACTTTATTTCATCTTGTAGGATTATTTGTGTACAAACTGTGAAACTTATTTTCTAGTTACACTAACCAAAATATGTTTTCTTACTGAAGTTTTGTTTTCAGTTACTTTTGACCGAGGGGCAAGGTTTACTCCTCAAAGTCTGGGCTGATTGAGAGGGAGTTTTCACCACTAAACAAGGGATGTCAATTTCTGTCCACTGGACTCAGGAGAGTTCTATCTAGACCCTACAATCTATTTAAAAATGTACAATTTTGTTGAATATATTTTCCGAGATTTTTATATATCAAAAAAATTAATTTTTATTTTTTCACAGACATCAAGTATTCTGGGGAAGACCAACTCAATTTAACAGACAGCTTCAAACACATACCAAAGGAGAAATGTATTCTTGTTAATTGTGCTGATTGCCATATATGTGGTTTCCCTGTATTTATACATCGAAGAACAGCTGCAAAAATTGGCACAAGTGAAACTCAGCTTCACTTTAGAGATTAGATTTTTTGCATCATGGAGGATTTGAAAACACACATAGAAGCACACACTGAAGGGGAAACATTTTCTTGCAAGGTTTGTGAAACAACTTTTTCAGAGATTTCCACCTTAAAATCACACATGCAAACACACACTGGGGAAAAACTGTTTCCTTCCAAAGGCTGTGGATCTGCATTTTTACAGAGTTTAAATTTAGAAATACACATGCATACACACACTGGAGAGAAACCATTTTCTTGTAAAGTCTGTGGATCAGCATTTTCACAGATTTCAAGTTTGAAAAGACACATGCACACTCACAATGGAGAGAAACCATTTTCATGTAAAGTCTGTGGATTAGCATTTTCACTGCATTCAAATTTAAAAAGACACATGCGAACACACACTGGAGAGAAACCATTTTTTTGTAAAATCTGCGGATCAGCATTTTCCCAGAACTCCACTTTAAAATCACACATGCGGACCCACTCAGGTGAGAAACCATTTTCTTGTAAAGTCTGTGGATTAGCATTTTCACTGCATTCAAATTTAAAAAGACACATGCAAACACACACTGGAGAGAAATCATTTTCTTGTGAGGTCTGTGGATCAGCATTTTCACATAGTTGCTATTTGAAAAGACACATGCGAACACATACTGGGGAGAAACCATTTTCTTGTACAGTCTGTGGATCAGCATTTTCACATAGTTCACATTTGAAATCACACATGCGAACACACACAGGAGAGAAACCATTTTCTTGTAAAGTCTGTGGATCAGCATTTTCACAGACTTCAAATTTGAAAAAACACATGCACACTCACACTGGAGAGAAACCATTTTCTTGTCTAGTGTGTGGATCTACATTTTCACAGAATTCCCAATTAAAAACACACATGCGAACACACACTGGGGAGAAACCATTTTCTTGTCAAATCTGTGGTTCAGCATTTTCTATCAGTTCTCAATTGAAAACACACATGCGAACACACACTGGAGAGAAGCCATTTTCTTGTGAAGTCTGTGGATCAGCATTTTCAATGAGCTGGAATTTGAAAACACACATGCGAACACACACTGGAGAGAAGCCATTTTCATGTGAAGTCTGTGGATCAGCATTTTCCGTGAGTTCGCATTTGAAAAGACACATGCGAAGAATCCACACTGGAAAGAAGTCACTTTCTTGTAAAGTCTGTGGATCAGAGTTTTCTAGCAGTGGCCATTTAAGGGAACACATGCAAAAACACACTCGAGAGAAACCATTTTCTTGTAAAGTCTGTGGATCAGCATTTTCACAGAATTCTTCTTTGAAATTACACATGCGAACACATACTGGAGAGAAACCATTTTCTTGTAAAGTCTGTGGATCAGCATTTTCTTTGACTTCAAATTTGAAAAGACACATGCGAACACACACCGGAGAGAAACCTTTTTCTTGTATTGTCTGTGGATCAGCCTTTTCTGAGGATGCCTCTTTGAAAAAACACATGAGAACACACACTGGAGAGAAACCATTTTCTTGCATTGTCTGTGGATCAGCATTTTCGGACAGTTCTAGTTTGAAATTGCACATGCGAACACACACTGGAGAGAAACCATTTTCTTGTAAAGTCTGTGGATCAGCATTTTCACAGCATTCCAATTTGAAAACACACATGCGAAAACATCCTTGATTATCAGCATTTTTACATATTTCCCATTAGAAAACACACATGCAAACACATAGAGACCTGCCAGAAGTGGCAAGCAAATTTATCATTGACCTGGATAGATTATAGAAAAGCATTTGACAGTGTGCCCCACACCTGGATACTCAAATGTCTTTTATTTGTTTTTGGGGTCCTTGTTTTTCTGGATCATTATGGGTTGGCATATGTAAGGATGTTGAATATGCAAAAGTTTTTCTTTTTTTGTGATGGGTGTGTTGACCACTACAGTGGTCGTTGTTGTTGTTTGCGTGTTTGTAGCATTTACAAGTTGTTATGGGGACGGATTCTGATGAGGGGGTGAAAAAAAAAAGGAAAAATACAAAAAATTAAGCCAACCATTCCACAGGGTTTGGTTATGCCAAAGAAAAAAAAATAAGAAAGCAATATATTGCATAATTCCTCTTATTAATCCATTACATAACTTTATAAATATGGAAAATTTATTAATCTAAAACTTTTAGTTCGTCCCTGCATCAAAAAAAAGTCTTTTGAAATTTAAGTTTTTAACATTCCGTCACTTTTTATTTATTTCTAGAATGATAATGATTGAAATAACAAAGTTTTTATATTTAGAAATGCTTTTCCATATATATATATGCTTTTCCAATATATGTATGTTTCAACAAGATAGCTTATGACCCCTTTTTTTCTATCTCACTGTGGATCCACTTAGCAAAGTCCTTAAATGCTGCAAAGGTGGATACAATCTCAGTTAAGGCAGAAAGAAAGAAGAGAATCAAACTCCACGCAAAATCAGAAAAACAACTTATCCCTCATATAGAAACAGTAAAAAAGTTCACAGAAGACATCTGCACGGAGTTTGTATATGAACCATATTTTGAAAACACACATGCAAACACACACTGGAGAGAAGCCATGTATATGAACCATATTTTTTTTAATGCACAATAAAAAAGATAAAGTGAGAGCAAAACATCTTAAAGTGGACAAAAGCTATATTGAGGATCTGGGAGAGGATGTTGCATACAAATACATTGGCATTGAACCAAATACAATGGTTGAACATGAAAAAGTGAGAGAAAAGGCAGAAAAGGAATACATTAACCACCTTAGGAAGATACTTAAATCAGGATTAACACCAAATAACATAATAACTGCCATCAATCAACTTGTAATACCTGTCATTTTCTATGGTTTTGGTATTATTGACCGGCTACAATTCTACATCAATAGGCTTGATACCAAAAGTAGGAAAATGCTAACCCTGTATAAGTTTACCTACTAACATCAAAGAGAGGACATTTTAGGTCTAGTTGTATGAAGGACTAAAAATTATCCTCACTTTCACCATAAGACATCTTCATTATTGTGGATCAGCATTTTCAGTAAGTTCCAATTTAAAACACCACATGTGAACACACACTGGAAAAAATCATTTTCTTGCAGACTCTGTGAATAAGCATTTTTAATGATTTGCAATTTGAAAATACACATGTGAGAAATACACATAGGAGAGAAACCATTTTCTTGTAAAGTCTTCATGGTATTCTGGCTTGCAAACACACACTGACCAGTTGTGGTAAGGGCAACTGGATTGACCAAGCAAAACTTTTTAAAAAACTAGATACAATCCCCTATACCCCTGTAACCTAACACAATATCAGTCAATCCAGTCTTAAAACACCCAACACTGCCAAAAGAAAGCCCAATAAAAAGAACTCTCCACTAAATGGGACAACATCTTCCCAAGAGTCTTCCCCAACAAATGCTCATGTACAATCTGGATACAAGAATCTCCAGGATGGGCTCCCCCTCAAAACATTCCACTGAATGTTGACCAGATGGAATTAGAGGGGCAATTGGCTAACAGGATAGAAAAAACATGGGATATTACTTTTGGTGATTGACCCAAATTGGTTCAAATGATAATGAACAAAGTACTCAAAACTCTTATTATGAAGGTTAATGATGCTCTTACAGCTGGTCCTAATTGATGCTTCTTTAAAAGAAATTAACCATATAACATATGAAGCAACATGATATATGTAAGACAAACTCCTTCTGCATCACCAAGAAAGGAGAAAACAAGAAATCTTGAAAAGAAAACCTATTGAGCCAAAATAAACAAATATATTTCTTAAAAACTACAGAGCAACTAAGAGCTACGATTGCAGAAAACCAAGCCGTAGCTGATCAAATAATAATAAATGAGAAAAAAAATCAACTTTTTGACAGAAATCCTTGGATGATCTACCAGAATTCCATTTGAAATTAAATTCAAATAATGTCTCCACCAACACTTGAGGAAGTGGAAAATTTCTGGAGACAAGTTAAAGATGATAGCTTTGGAAATTACCCAAGAAACTATCCATAAAAAAGTAGCTCACTTCAGCAACTTTAAAACCTCAGGAATTAACAAAATTCCAAATTTCTGGCTAAAAAGCTGGCAGCACTCCACTAACACTATGCCAAAATATTTAATAGAATAATCAGGGGTTATCAATATTCTTCTGAATGGCTCACTGTTGGCAATTGACTCCTCCTACCTAAGAACCAATTGACACATTTAGCAAACAAATACAGACTGATCTGCTGCCTTATAACCATCTACAAGTGGTTAACGGATAATTCTCACTGTCACTAAATTGACCCGTTATTTATATCTTAATTTCATATAATTATTTTTGTTTATAAATTTAACTAAAACCACAATATCCAGTCTAGAGTAGTTTAGTGGGTGTGATGAGTTGTCCCCCTTACATCATCTTTGTTCTAGCCTCATTATGATCTCGTGCCCACCCACGTGATCAGCTACCTTGCATCCCTCTCTTTTGTACTAAGCTTGAATAAAGTAAGTCGTGTTTTACATCGTCTCCGTCTCGCTTCTATCTTTTACTACAAGTGGTAAAAACATCTCATTTCAGTGGGTTTTATTAATTTCATTTTTGGCTGACCATTAGAATATGGTATGGGGAACTTATTTACAAACCCCTTTTTAGTTTACGCCACTGGTCAGGACAAGCAACACAGAAGTTATCTCATTTCTTTCTTGTTTTCTATTTCTTTGAAAAGTATTTGCTGTTATTTGTTTTCCCTTGTAGAGTTTCACTGTGTTTATTAGAATAAATTTGATGACATCAGTAAGAGGTGTCAAGTATCCCTTTTTTATGAAAACAGTTGGCAATAAAACTGAAACATACGTTCAATGTGGATCCTGTAGTTTTAGGTGCATCCTGCCAGTGAATAAAAGTTTAAGCAATTGTCAGAGTTTCTGAAATCCTTTCTCCTTAAATGAAATAAAATTTTTAGTTTTGATTTATCAATGAATGAATTTTATAATGCATTAGTTATTTTATTTCAAAACTTTCTAATTCTTTTCAGGTCACTTGATCTCTCCTTATTTTTATGGTGCAAAATATTGGTGGGGTTATATAAATTTGATACTAATTACAATATAAATAAAAAGACAAAAGACTGATGGTGTGAATAGAAGAAAAAGATTTTAAGGATGATACTCTGGCAGAAAATAATACTGGAAATTGGAAAATAAAATGAAAATAAAAACTAAAAAAATAATCTTTGGAGAACTTTTTTTACTCATTTTGATAATAATTTAATTTAATTCTTATAAAAGAAAAAATTATGCATCAAAATTTGTTCTGTTTAAAAAGGGGCACTAGGTTTTCAATAGAGTTTTCAATCACCCCCCCCTCCACACACACACACACACACAACCACCACCACCACCAAGATCCCTTTGTCCTGTGGACAGGAGACACAAGTGGTACATGTTGCCCCTGTGAAATCTGGAGGGTGAAAGAGGATTTGACTTTGGTGCTTCTGTCTTTATATTGCTGCTCACTACATCACCATGTCTGTTGAGATAAGCCCATTACTTAAAAAAAAAAGAATAGTAACTGAGAAAATGTGACTTAGTTGAGTATTAAGCCAAAATAGGAACAATAGGCAACAAAGGGGCTGGTCACAGTTTGCAATCATATTATGTTAGTTTACTGGTTTACCGCAAGGTGGCATTGTGAATAGAATATATAAAGAAATGCCACTAAAGTCATACTCTCTTTCTCCTGGACTCTCCAGCTGTCAAATATATGACATAAGTTGTGTCTCTATTCATTTTGACTGGGGGTGTTAGTCCCCAGCACACATACTCTATGTTCTTATAGGTGTTTAATCCGCTGGCTACAGGCATTTCTATGTACAGTGCACGTCCCTTCAATGCTCTTTGCCATGCATCTGCTATGTCTTTTTTGGAGTACAATACTAGTCAAAATTATTAATGATAATGACAGCTATAAAAAGCAAGAAGAATTAGGAAGATGAAGGATAATACAAGACAAAATTATTAATGATAATGGTTACTATGAACAGATTGTAGAATTAGGAAGATGAAGGACAATAGTAGTGAAATTGATTAAAAATAATATTTGCTATAAAAAGCAAAAAAAAAAAAGTTACACAATTTACACTGACGGAATAAATGGTTTCATATATAGATTTTCTAAAATTCCTTTTATAGCCTCAGACTATCTATGAAAGACTTTTCTTAGTACAGTTTCTGTTTGAATTTGCTTAGACAATAAAGTCTATTAGATATAACTCTTTGTCAGGATTTATTGAATGTACATGTTTATGTCTCGGAGAAAATGATTGACATCATTTCAATTCCAACATCTTATTATAAGGGAGATTCGGCATCTGTCTGTAACTGAAACTATGTCACTGTTTATATGTAGTGCACGTCACTTCAATGCTCTTTGCCATGCATCTGTTATGTCTTTTTTGGAGTACAACGTTAGTGTGAGAAGACCTGTTCTGTACTCTGCTCTTTCGATGTACTTGTCTAGATCCCAACATTGTGAATTATGTGCTGGCCGAATTTAAAGCACGAGTCAGAAAAACAGGCTCACAAGGATTAAAAACAAAACAACAACAACAAGTGTAAACAAGACACATGGAAGAAGGGTGTGTTGATACTCGCTGGCTGCTACTGCCTATCCCTACTGGCGATCTTGACACTTCAACGGCCGAGTTGTAACTAACTGAGGGCTCGAGTTTAGTTGTATTTATGTCAAATTCCCCTTCCCCAAACCATCTTCTCCGGACCACACAAATGGCCAGCACTTAAATAAATCGCTGACTTCTAGTCGCCATTAACCCTTAAAATTAAAGTACTCAAATATTTTTCCAGACAATCAGTCTTCAATATGTTGATCATTAATTTTTTCAAAAGAGAATTTCTCCTAAAAAATCCTTTTTGCTTTTAATACCTGGGTGCCTAAGATATTATCACCAAGTGGTCCCATTTCATGGTGGCATACAGGTCTCTTTAAACTTTACGACCTAATCTTTGGATTCGTAAAAAGGTCAGCCACCCACCCCTTTTACTTATGCCGGACCTTAACCTACTCTCTTTCTTATTTATTCATTTATTTATTTATTCTGACCATGTTCGTCTTCAACCACAGTATCACATTAGTGACAACCCTTATTATTCCTTTTATAGCCTCAGACTATCTATGAAAGACTTTTTCTTAGTACAGTTTCTGTTTGAATTTGCTTAGACAATAAAGTCTATTAGATATAACTCTTTGTCTGGATTTATTGAATGTTCATGTTTATGTCTCATTGGAGAAAATGATTGACATCATTTCAATTCCAACATCTTATTATAAGCGAGATTCGGCATCTGTCTGTAACTGAAACTATGTCACTGTTTATATCACAATGCCCCCAAGAATGTATAAGTTTGTCAATGAGTATTTCATTTCTAGACAAAGTCTTTAATTGATACATAGAATAAGTCTTATTTATCAAAGATCTTTATGAAGATCTGAGTTATTTTTTGCCTTAAACAGCCCATGCTATTAGTATGTTTAAAATCCTTATAGTCATTTACTAAGCTTAACTTAGACATGGCACAAGGCCAGAGGTACCGAGTACCCAATGAAAATCAAACTCATTAATAAAGGTCTACAAAACTAGCTTGTTAAACATTACACCATGTGAGATACCCTGCAATATGTCTGTAGCTTGTTGTGAATCTGACCACATCCATGTAGTATACATTTTTGTGTGGTTTTGAAAGGGGCTTGATGATAGAGGAAAATTTGAGAATTAACTTACCAACATAGTTGTCCATACCTAGGAATCTGTGGAAGATTCCCACATCTTCTGGACTAGGTAAGTTTTGGATGGTATGCACCTTACCTGAATCCGTTTGCTAATAATCTGATGTCCCATGAATGTGATGGTGTGCAAACCTTTCTCAAATTTTGCAGGATTGAGCTTCACAGCATCTTTCCTGTATCTTTTCTGAAGAACCTGAAAGTATTTGTCATAGTCTTTCTTTGTTTGCCCAAGTATCACTAGTTCATTCACAATGATGTCTGTTCTTTTCATGTCTCAAAAATGTTTACACTTTCTCTTCTAAAAGATTTCAAAGGCACAGTTCAAACCAAATTGTAGTCTCAACCAGCAAAATCACCTATAACACATCTAGTAGATCACTGGATGTGTCATCAAATTTTACATGTCACTATCCTGAAGATAAATCTGTCTTAGTGAATATTTTGGTATTTTTCATATCCTGTAGAACATCTAGTTTAGACATGGTTTCATGTTGATGGAGGAGAGCCCTGTTGGGTTCATGGTGGTCTAAACATATTCTCAGTGAAGCATGTTTCCTGTTCGTAGTGACCATCTGACTAAACCATTGTGTCTTTTCCACCGGTTCAATGAGACCCATTTTCGTTATCCTGTTAGCTACTTTAGTTCTGTCTACAGTTGTGGCCAGATTGAAATAGGCATTCTGATATCCCCATTCTTCAGCTGCAATGAAGTTAATCAAAGTAATTTACCAAGTTTTTCATCAAACACATCCTTGAATTCTTATTTCACAGTTACCGCAGTTATGTAATGAAAATACTTGTCTTTTACTAAAACAAGGCCCATCTGTTCCATTTTGGAGACCTAACAGATAATAAAGATATCTTCTGATTCACAAAAATTCACTGTTGAGTTTTGATATTCATATTCCATGATGAATAATTAAAGTGTTTTGAAATAAGAAAATACAAGGAGATATAAAAGAAGATAACGATGAGGTAACTCAGGTAAGATTTAGTTTCAAACTAAAAATATGCCATTAAAAAGGGCGCCAAAAAGGTTAGGCAGGAAATGGGCAGAGCTTAAGCACCTGCTGATTTTATTTCAAATACATCACAAAAGAAAACAAGATTATAATTCAATATTCACAAAATTCAATACGCCCACCCACCACAATACAAAATGCTACCAAGTTCACCCACCGGATGTTGACAGAGCCATGGCTTTTAGCTAAATGAAAAAACTATTCTGTGCACATCAGATCTAGAAAACAAAGTAATCAAGATAAAATCATAATTTGCATTTTTTTGCCTATCCGTAACTTTCACAGCAAAAAATTAAAAAAAGCTAAAGTTAATCCTATCCCCGAACTGAAAATGTATATAAACCCGATTTTGAATGACCAACACACAGAGTCAGTGGTGACAGACAATTGTCAAGAACACAGGAAGTAAGCACCCGTACGCTAACAGCTGCACCAAGACATTTGACATCACAGACAGCCACTCCACCCTCCTTAGGGTGAAACTACCCGAAGCTACCACCTACAACATGACAGCTGGTATTGCTACAGCCCCTTACCTTCTTAACCTCCTTCATTCTTGATGGAGAAAACTGACAAAATCTTAAAGGAACAAACAACTATCAAATTGACTACTGTCAACAGTCATCCTTCCTATCAACAAAACACTGGATTTTCTGCCTCCGTCATTAGCCACATGACAACCAACTCGACCACCGAACGTCAGGCTTTCTGTCTACATCACTACCCACACCACAACTGACTCGACCACCAAACGTCAGGCTTTCTGCTTACATCACTACCCACACCACAACCGACTCGACCAAACGTCAGGCTTTCTGCCTACATCACTACCCACACCACAACCGACTCGACCACCAAATGACAGGCTTTCTGCTTACATCACTACCCACACCACAACCGACTCGACCACCAAACATCAGGCTTTCTGCTTACATCACTACCCACACCACAACCGACTCGACCACCAAACGTCAGGCTTTCTGCTTACATCACTACCCACACCACAACCGACTCGACCACCAAACGTCAGGCTTTCTGCCTACATCACTACCCACACCACAACCGACTCGACCACCAAACGTCAGGCTTTCTGCCTACATCACTACCCACACCACAACCGACTCGACCACCAAACGTCAGACTTTCTGCCTACATCACTACCCACACCACAACCGACTCGACCACCAAACGTCAGGCTTTCTTCTTACATCATTTCCAATACTACAATCTTTTTCCTTTTTAATACAATTTGTTGAAAATTAAAACCTGTGTTTGTTTTTCTTTTGCCACCATATGCTTCCTACTAACCCATTGATATAACACCCGTAGTAAATCAAATTGTTAAAATTTCATTAAAATTGGATCATTCCCGGATTTTTGTGTAATTGTTTTAAAATTTAAACAATTTTTTTTATTTCTTCATTGACAAATATAACATTTACAAGATCCAACTCTTCAGACTTTAAAATTCATGATAAATATTTTAATTAAATAGGTCATAGAAAATACTTTTTTTCATCAATACAATGAGAAAACATTGTTTTAATTTAAAAGCTGTTGAGTATTATAAGCTTATATTCCTCTTCATAAATATGTTTAATGTAACATCAGCAGGAGCTCAAAGCTTCACCTACTTCCGCCCAGCAACCTTTTCCCCGCTTTTTTGTAATCGTTATGTTCAGTTCGTAATAAATCTTTGTTGAATCAGTCTCATGCCCCCATCTCATCACTTTCTCTTTTACCTATTGTGAATTCTTTTTTCTCATGCATTGTTTCCACTATGCAATACGAATACCCAACCTCAACAGGTTATGGGCCCAGTTATAAAAATAGAATTTACTCCGATGGAAATCCAGAACAATTTCAATTATGGGAAATTAAATTCATTTCCTACTTACGACTGCAAAAGCTGGCACATGTTTTGGAATCCGAGACAGACGAAATCGACCTAGACAAATATGCTGAAGTTTTTTCTCTGATGACACTGATGCTGGATGATATGTCTTACTCTAATTATTAGGGATGACAGAAATAATGGAAGATTGGCAATGAAAATATTAAGAGAACATTAAGTTGGAAGCAGTAAACCCAGGATAATTTCTCTTAGTACAGAATTAACATCAGTGAAAATGTCAGCACATGAAAATGTTACTGATTATATGTTAAAAGGGGAGAATACTGTCTCCTCATTAAATTCAGCTGGTAAAAGTATATCAGACAGCTTATTGATTGCAATGATTTTAAAAGGATTACCCAGTGACTTTAAACCCTTTTCGACTGTGATAACACAGAGAAAGGATGAATTAAAATTTAATGAGTTCAAATTAGCTCTCAGAAGCTACCAAGAGAATGAAAAATGCAAAAAAATGGACCACGAGAAGATTGCTCGATGAAAGTTAATATTCAACAAAAGAATATGAAAAACATACAATGTTTCAATTACCAGAAGCTGGGGCACCAAAATTTTGGATGCGAAATCGCGCCAAAATTTAAAAAAAGATGGTGTGAATACAGCAAAAGAAATACACACGACACAAAATATTGCCGAAATAAAAGAAAAGAAAATTCAGTCAACTCACTGAAAGATACAGATAAAAAAAATCATTTCTTTTCACTGTAAGTACTTTAAAAAAATTTTTTGAAGGTGATACATTTAATTTGCTCGTAGATTGTGGAGCTACCGCTCACATAATTACAGATAAAACAAATGTTTTCGTTTTGCCAAAGGTACCCGAACCACAGGTTTGGTACATGCAAAAGGCGATGCCAAATTTTTAATAAAAGATAATAAAGGCAATACCCATAAAACAATCAACAATAGCTCTCTCTACTTGTGAAGCAGAATATTTAGCTTTATGTAATGCAGTGCAAGTAGCAAAATTTATAAAGCAATTATATAAGGACAAGAATGGTGATGAACTTGAGATTAACATATATGCAGACAATCAAAGTGCTAACAAATTAACTAAAAATCCCATTAATCATCAAAGATCTAAACATTTGATGTAAAATACCATTACATAAAATCAGAAATCCAAAATAATAATGTAAATTTAAATTAAAATATATCCCTTTAAAAGACAATATCGCAGATATGTTCACAAACCCATTGAGCAAAATTAAATTAAGAGAATTTATAAAACCTATTTTAAATTAATTTAGCAAGAGTTGCATACCTTGGACTATGGGAGGGAGTGTTATAAGTTCATATTCTTCTTCATAAATATATTTAATGTAACATCAACAGGAGCTCAAAGCTTCACCTACTACTGCCCAGCAACCTTTTACTGCTTTTTGTAACCATTATGTTCAGTTCGTAATAAATCTTTGTTGAATCAACTTTGTGCGCCCATCTCATCACTTTCTCTTTTACCTATTGTGAATTCTTTTTTCTCACGCATTGTTTCCACTATGCAATACGAATACTCAACCTTAACAATCGGACCATTAATTGATTTTTCATAGAATTTTTTAAAAAGCCTCTAGTCGTAACTTATTTTTGGTTATATTAAATTTCATTTGATTTAACAGTGCGAAAATGTAAACATTGTTTTTTCAATGTTCATAAATTTCATTGTTTCCGAAAGCTAAAATTAAAAAAAAAAATCATCCGAGTTTTTTTTTTTTTGTTTTTTTAATATTTCTTCTTTTGGATGGTCCAAAAATTTTCAAAATAATATTAACCTTTATTCAAGTTGTCATTGTATTAAGTATAGGGAGGGGTAAATTTGATACGGCAAATTGGAGTTCCCTACGGTAAGATTAATCTTTTAAAAAATCATTAGGAGTTTTTTTTTGTTTTTTTTAATGTTTCTTTTTTTGAATGGTCCTCTTCCAAGCTTTAAGAATTTTTTCAGGTCATTGATGAATCACATAATTACTTTTATTTAAACGTCAAATCATATTGAATTTAAAATGACCCAATGAAGGCAACTTTTAACATTTGCCTAACCCTACAGTTTTAAAATTACGTTAAATTATTCTGCTAAATGAGAAAAGAATCCGAATTATCTCCCTTGAATTACCACTCTTTTGAAAACCTTTCTGTATTGATTTGCAAATGAACGAGACCTTGTAATTCAACCAGATAACATTAGTTTTATTTAATGTATTACATTTTCCCTCATTTCTCTAATGTTGCATAGTAAAAAGGAAAAGAAATCAGATGAGAGAAGAGAGACGTAAGTATAACGTTTTTATTATTTTCTTCCTTTACACACACACAAAAATAAAATCAAATCAAAAAATCAAAACGAAAACAAAATAAAAAACGTAATTTTTAGCAGAACATTGTTTTTCATTGACATAGAACTGAAATGTTTTTTTTTATTTGTGGCAATATTTCATTCTCTATGGATATACAAATATCTGGAATTTCTTGAAAACTGATTATTTTCTTTTCGAAGTCTAATTCATTTCAAAATTTGATTCATGTTTTATTATCATTACTATCCATGTTCATCGGTGTGGGTGACATAAACAAAGACCCCCCCCCCACCTCGAAATATTGGGCCAGTGTTAGCCGATTAAATTTCCTCCAAATCTTGTTAAAACTATATTATAATACACAACGATTTTATCAAATAAATACAAAATGAAAGTTACCCCTACGAGAAAATACTTATATGTTAATTAATAGGTACCACCAATAGTCCATGTGAAATTTACACCCCCTTATATTTAACATATTTAAACTTGCATAAAAATTAATATTATCTTGGGAATTTTTTTTCCATTCGAAAGAAGAAACATTAAAAAACTCCGATAATTTTTTTTTTAATTCACTTTACGGAAATAATGAAAATTATGATTGAAAAACAATTCTTTCATTTTTGCACCGTTATATCAATTGAAATTTATTTGACGTAGCCAAAAACAAGTTACGAGAAGAGGATTTTTAAAAAGAATTCTATAAAAAATCAATTAACTATCTGATTTTCACGAAAATTTCCATAACTATTTACCTTTGGATGTAAATATGTCTGAAATAGTTTTTTTTCCTAAGATATATTAGTGAAAATATATTTTTTTACGAGGTCTATTTTATTTTATGTAGGTATCGGCAAAAATTGCCAAGGGAGATAATTTTTTTCTTTTTTTTTCTTCTTAATTTTAAAACAATTACCAAAAATCGGGGAGTTGTCCAATTTTAATGACATTTTCACCAAATTCTGAAACTACCACAAAAAAAAAAAAAAATCTTTCAAAAATCGTTGAAAACCAATAATCAGTTATTGAATATGCACAAGAAAACAATTATGTCGAATACAGTCACCCATACATTTAAATGTATAATTGTCAAAGAGCAATAATATGTAAATATACAATCCCTGTTTCTACATAAACATCACAGTGTTGCATGTAAAACGGATTATTTTTTTAAAAAAATTTTTTTATTAACGGTGAGTAATTTTCCCCAATCAGATAATTTGATCTTTGAATTAATTGTCTTTCTTTGTAACAACTCTGTATGATCGTTACTTTTTTTAAAAGAGATTTTTAAAAAACAAAGTTAAAAAATATTTACTTTTGTTTATTCAGTATCGCCTAAACTGATTGTGTGACCTGAAAATGGTTATCCCTATTAATTAGACTGAAAAATCTAGTTAATTTGACAAGAGTTTTTTTTTTTGGGGGGGGGGGGTATTAAAGACTATCACTAGGTTGACTTGTAGAAATCCTTCTACTCTGGGTTTTTCTAACGTTAAAATTCAGAGTGTTGGAATTTGATTACAATATCATAAAATAGCGCGACTACTCGCAATTTATCCTTTTAAAACAATTCTACCAAATGAAATTAAGTATGAAAACAATGTATTGAGAAATTTTATATAACAATAGTGATGTCCAGTAATCGGAAATGGAGATTTAAAAAATATCAACATTTTTTTAAATTTTCAAATTATTACCAAAAATCAGGGTATTGTCTCATTTTAATGGAATTTTCATCAAATTAATCACTAATCACTAAATTTGATAATGACAATTTTATTTCATTAAATTTTTTTAAGTTGTTTTTAAATTAAATTTTTTTAAAGTTGTTTTCATTAAATTTTTGACAATTTTATTTCATTAAATTTTTTTAAGTTGTTTTCATTAAATTTTTTAAATTTTAATTTTTTTTAAATTTTTGACAATTTTATTTCATTAAATTTTTTTAAAGTTGTTTTCATTAAATTTTTTAAGTTGTTTTTTTTTTTTTTATCAATCCAAGATGTAGGAGCATCATTTGAAGAAAAGAAAATTCTCAGGCCTTAATTTTTACATTTCTAGAAAGTTCAAGTCCTGAAGAACATATGAAAAAAAAAAAAAAAAAAAAAAAATCAATACCACCAAAAAGTTATCTGAAAATTTAATAGTTCTTTTCTAATTTTTGTAGCATTTTTTTTTTTTTTCACAGTTTTAAAAATAATATTTTTTCTTTGAATTGTTGCAAAATTTAATTGGCCTATTTTTATTCACTTGATAATTTAATAGTGAATTTAAAAAAAAAGTTATCTGAAAATTTAATAGTTCTTTTCTTAAAGCTCAAAAACTAATTTTTGTAGCATTTTTTTTTTTCACAGTTTTAAAAATAATATTTTTTCTTTGAATTGTTGCAAAATTTAATTGGCCTATTTTTATTCACTTGATAATTTAATAGTGAATTTAAAAAAAAGTTATCTGAAAATTTAATAGTTCTTTTCTTAAAGCTCAAAAACTAATTTTTGTAGCATTTTTTTTTTTTTCACAGTTTTAAAAATAATTTTTTTTCTTTGAATTGTTGCAAAATTTAATTGGCCTATTTTATTCACTTGATAATTTAATAGTGAATTAAAAAAAAAAGTTATCTGAAAATTTAATAGTTCTTTTCTTAAAGCTCAAAAACTAATTTTTGTAGCATTTTTTTTTTTTTCACAGTTTTAAAAATAATATTTTTTCTTTGAATTGTTGCAAAATTTTATTGGCCTATTTTTATTCACTTGATAATTTAATAGTGATTTTTAAATGTCTGGAAGGTTCTCTGTTGAAGTCAATATTTTCACCTGAGATAAAGCTTTATTTAATCTATCTAAAACTATAAGTTATAAAAATGTGAAATTTTGCACAACATATTTTCTGAGATTTTTGTATATTTAAAAAAATTATTATTAACGATCTTATTTTTGTGTACGGATCATCAAACATATTAAAAAAAGCTATCTTCACTGATAACCCAGATCAATGAAATACACAGTCAGTAGAGCATTTGGCTAGGAACCACAAGGCTTCTGGCTTGATAACAGCCCTCACCAACTCAGCATATGAGTAGCACAGGGATCTGTGTGGTGCTCTCCATATTGAGTACAAGGTAGCACCTTCCAGATGTTTAAAATTCACTCTCAAATTTTTCAATAAATGAAAATAAGTCAATTGAAAACATAGCTTATTTTTTGAGTTTTAAGAAAATAACTTTAAAATTTTCAAGTAACTTTTTTGAGTATTTAATTTTTATTTTAGAATTTTTTAAAATTTGTTTTTCAGGATTTGATTTTTTAGAAATGTAAAAATTAAGGACTGGAAAATTTTTCTTCAAATGGCCAAAGGTCAAAACCCCATATATTCTGAAATGATAAAAAAATCAAGTCTTTTAAATAAAATGAGCTATTCATTGTAAAATTAAGTCATTAATGAATAATTTGGTGAAGATTTCATTAAAATTGGACTATTCCCTGATTTTTGGTAATAGTTTGAAAAAATTTAAAAAAAAATTTATTACCTTCCTTTGCGATTGTTGATCATGTGATACTATGATAGAAGGAGAACGTGATCAGAATAAATAAATGAATAAAAATAGAATATGTTAAAGCCAGGCATAAGTAAATGGGTGGGTGGTTGACCTTTTGCGGACACCAAGGATTGGGCTGTGGGGTTTAAGAGAATTGTATGGCCACCATGAAGTTAAGCCACTTTGTGATAATATCTTTAGGCATCTGGGTGTTAAAAGCAAAAAGGCTATTTTTATGTGGAAATCTTTTTTGAAGAAATTAATGGTCAAATTAGTGAAGACATCAAGTCTGATCCCAAGAGTAAGTGTTTTAATTTTAAGGGATAATGCAGCCTGAAAGTCTGTGTTAAATTTAAGTGCTGGGCATCTGGGTGGTCCAGCTGTAGAGGGGTGTATGGGAGAATTTTACATAAATTCAGCTAAGCTCCAGGCCTTTGAGGCAGTTTAACCCGTAGAGGTGTTAATGTTGCCAGCAGAGAGTTAGGAATAGCCATGAATCCACAGCTCCCTCTTCCATCAGTGTCTTGTTTTCAAACTTTGTGTTTTGTTGTTTTGTTTTTAATCCTTGTGAACCTGTCTGACTCGTGCCCTTATGAATCTGCCAGCACAATATCACAACGCTGGGGTCTAAACATTGTGCTATGAAGGTGCAGGAGTGCAGAACGGGTATTCTCATAATCATACATATATTGATTGCTGTGAAATTTTATTTCTATTCAATTATAAAGTAAATGAAAAAAAAAAATTTTTTTACTCATCAATTATCTGTTGCCTTTTTAACTCTTAACTAAACAAACCACAAATTGACTGGGATCCTATTCCATTATTTATTATATTAATGCTTCTTTTTTCTAGGAAGCTTTTTAATAATTAAAATTTCTTTATAGTTATCTGTTAGTTTGGGTGGTTAAATGTTAGGTTGTTACAAAAATAATGGTCGATTTCAAATACATACATTTATTGTTGAAACATTAACAGTAGAAATGTTAAAATTAGTCAAAATACGAGCCTTGGCCAGCTATGCATCTCTGCCATTGATCTATGAGGTCATTTATTACGCGTTGATAAAAACGTTATTGGCTGTGATGCAACAAAATCTTTAAATGATGATTCCACCTCTTCTTTAGATCAAAAAGTTTTACCATTTAAAAATGGGCTTAAGTGCCTAAAAAAAAATGATAATCAGTAGGTGAAAGATCGGGAGAATATAGAGGATGTGGTAAGGTCTCGTATCACAAGTGACTATTCGGTCACGAAAAGGGTCATTGGTGTTACGCAAACAGAGCATCGATCACACTTCAAGCTGCCTAAGTTTTTGGTGCTCATTGAGTTCATGAGGAACCCATTTATTAAGCCTTTTCACCTTTCTAATACTCTGTAAATGGTGTGAAACTGTTGTAATGCTGACACCAAGTGTCTGAGACATCTCTCTAGACACTTTGTCATGGATTTTGCTCAACAACTGCCTGCAATTGTTCATTGTCAAGACTGCATGTCCATCCTCTACGTTCTTCATCTCCAAGACTCTCATCTCCACTGTGAAATTTCTGGAACCACCTTCGTTCTGTCCGATCACTTGTGGATTCATCTCCCCATGCTTTGTTGATATTGGCAGCAGTTTCGGAGGCATTGTACCCAAGCTTAAACTCATGCAACATAAGAAGGTGAAGGTCATGTTTAAGCATCTTCATCTTTGAAGGCTCAAATTTTTCAAAGATACTTTCTATCTGAAAATAAATTAAATTTTATTTTTGAGCACACATTAATTATATATGCAAAAATTCACCTGAAATAAACAACAAATTCTGTTTTAAAATGACATTTCAAAACCGAGCACTTCAATCAGCCATTATTTTTGTAACAACCTAATATAACTTTCAGCTGCAGAATTATTAAATTGGATTGTAAATTGTTGTATATTGCTTTAATAAAAAATCTTGCTAGAACGTGTCATTATCATATTTATTGAAATTAGATATTAATATTAAAAGATATTATGTTGCAATTAATTGAAATATAAACTAGTTGTAATAATTCTGAGTAATTAGTCACTTGATTTTTGTTTATTAAATTATTCTTTATTTGTTTTCATTCACAGACTTCAAGTGTATTGAAGAAGAACAGTTTTGAAACTTAAAAAGGTACATTCAAACAGACACTAAAGAAAAAATGTATTCTTACAGTGTGTATAAATTTGCATATTGACAGGTCACAAAACAATCATTTTTTGTTGCAATACAGTACATAAGCATTTTACCTAAATTCATGGAACCACACACCAAGCAAGAATCATTTTCTTGTAAAGTTTGCGGATCAGCATTTCCAGAGAGTTCCAGTTTGGAAATACATATCCGAACACACACTACAGAGAGACCATTTTCTTGTGAAATATGTGCATCAACATTTGCTGTTCATTCCACTTTGAGAAGGCACATGCAAAGACATGCTGGAGAGAAACCATTTTCTTGTGAAGTTTGTGGATCAGCATTTTTGCTGAGGTATGAATTAAAAAGCCACATGCGAACACACACTGGAGAGAAACCATTTTCTTGTGAATTATGTGGATCTGCCTTTTCACAGAGTTCTCATTTAAAAAAACACATGCGAACACACACTGGAGAGAAGCCATTTTCTTGTGAAGTCTGTGGATCAACATTTTCAGTTGGTTCTGACTTGAAAAGCCACATACGAACACACACTGGAGAGAAACCATTTTCTTGTAAAGAGTGTGGATCAGCCTTTTCAGATAGGTCTACTTTGAGAAGACACATGGGAACACACACTGGCGAGAAACCATTTTCTTGTGAAGTGTGTGGATCATCATTTTCAGTCCGTTACAGTTTAAGGAGACACATGTTAACACACACTGGAGAGAAACCATTTTCTTGTGAACAGTGTGGATCAGGATTTGTGCAGAGGTATGATTTAAAAATACATTTGCAAACACACTCCAGTGAGAAACCATTTCCTTGTGAATTATGTGGAACAAAATTTTCACAGAAGATTCTTTTGAAAAGTCACATGCGAACACATACTGGGGAGAAACCATTTTCCTGTGGAGTCTGTGGATCAACATTTTCTACAAGTTCCCATTTCAAATACCATGTACGAACACACACTGGAGAGAAGCCATTTTCTTGTGACATCTGTGAATCAGCATTTTCTACAAGTTCCCATTTAAAAAGCCATATGCGAACACATACTGGAGAGAAACCATTTTCTTGTGAAGTGTGTGGATCAGCATTTTCTAGAAGTTCTCATTTAAAAACACACATGCGAACTCACACTGGAGAGAAGCCATTTTCTTGTGAAGTCTGCCAAGCTGCATTTTCACTGAGCCAAAATTTGAAAAGACATTTCCGTAAGCACCTTATAACCACACCTGTTATTACATGACCATATGTGATGGTTCATCCTTATGAAGTTTAGGTGCTTAATTCAATCCTGTTAGCCACATTGCCTCTCAGGTTGTTACAGGTGTAAAAAGCTGTCCCATAGGAAATATTACTACTACTATTATTATTATTATTATTATTGAAACATGAGAGAGAGGGGGAGAAAGAGAATAGGTTAGCAAGGAATTTTTTAGGATGAGTCAGCACAACGGCACATGGCATTTTTTCTACTGGTCGTGGAGTGTCACATGGCTAAGTGTGAAAGAGGAAGAGTGTGAGGTGAGAATGTTAGGTTAGTTTTGGAACAGTCCGGTGACTGAGTGAAAGACACTTCTCACTCTGGGAGAAAATAGAAATCTCATAATAAAAAGATAAGCCGCCTAGTGTCATTACTAAAAAAACTATAAATGGCACAAGGCAAAATGTCCTCCAGCCTCAAAAATTGGTTCCAAATGCAAAGCATCAAAGAATTGCCAGTCCACTCAACATCAGATCCAACAGCCAGATTCCAGCTTCTAGTAGCACAGAAAATACAACTATTATTGCACACAAGAAAAATTCAAAGACATCTGCTTTATCTCTGATTTTTTGAGACGAGGTTTGATAATATGGATTATTTGGACTATTGTCCTCATCTTTATTATTATTTGGCTGACATATCCTCTGGCATCTTTGTTTCATGTTGAACGAAGGAACCTTCTCTTTGAACTCAAGAGCCTTCATGGAACTTCAAACTGAATTCTATATTCAATATACAGGAGTCATGTTTAACAGAATAAGAATAGTGTAAATGCAAGATAATTATCTCCCTTGTTTTGTTTGGTTATCCTATTGTGTGGGTACAGGCACCGTAAGACACCGGTAAAAGTCACATGTTTGCGTGGTTTTGAATTCTTTTAGCAGCAGGATTTGAGGTGACAAGAAGGTAAATACATGCTTGGAACTTTTCCTCCTCTTTTTCGATTTTATTAGTTGTATATTAGAGAAACTACATAGCCCTTTGTATTCTATTGTAGTTTCACGTTGAAGACCAGTTGCGAAACAGGAGGATAGGTGACAACTCCCGTATTTACCCAAATAAAAGTGTCTTCAGCAGTCGACTCTGTCTTTACTCATTTCCTTGCCTTGGGCGGCCGTAATAAATAGTCTACACCGATGGATTAAATAAAGGGTTTGGATCAAAGTTTTGTGAAGGTTCCCAAGTTCAACATGAAACACTTGAAGAAGGCAGGAGTATAATAGTCTGATTAATCCAAATAATCCTCATCTGTTTTACTATGTGAAGAATAATTAAAGCAGCCAATCGGAACTCAAGGAATGGAATCACCCAAATCACCCAGATTCATGGATGGATCATTCTTGATTCCTATTTATACCAACTGTCTTGGACACTGCTTGAGTTAAATGACATTCTGGAGTCTTATATATACTTTGTCATTTTGCAGTGGACTTTATAGCATTCGGGTTTGTATTTCAGTTACAACTGTTTGTTGCCTTGTCTTCCCAGTTCGACGGTAATTGTTCTTCACTATAAAAAGATTATTTTTGTTTCAATGTGTTATAAAGTGTAATGGTTCATTACAAAGTGCTCTTTGATTTTTCATTTCCAGGGAAAATATGTATATGATTGGATTTTCTCAGTAACTACAATATAAAATTTAATTTATATAATTTATATTATTTTCTGTGTGATTTCTTTCTTTTTTTTTTTTTCTAACTTTCCTAGTAATAAACCCAACTATCAAATATTGAAAACATTTTGAAATGGAAACTTAGTTCTGTACACCTAAAAAATTATTTGTGCATCTATTATTATTGATTAAATAATTATTTTAAAATTTTACACATAAATTTTACACAAAATCGTAGGTATTTATTTATTTGTAAACTTTTTAGTTAACCTCTTGTTACTGAAAAAAAGAGTAAAAAATAATTTTAAAAACTGATTCCAGGGTTGTTAATTATTGACAATTTTTAGTGACATAGTTTTGGTTACAGGTAAATGGAGATCGAATCTCCTTTATTAATAGATTTTGTATCACTGAACCTGAAAATGACATCCGTTTCCCTTGATCATGTCATGTTTCTATGCTAACTTTAAAAATTGGATCTTTCAACTAAATTGATTACATTTTTGTGACATTATCAGTTGATTTTTGTTAATATTTCTCACTTGAAATAGGTTTTTAAGGGGAAAAAATGTTTTCTAACAGAATTTAATAATAAAATGTTACAAATTTGAATTACTGTAAATTTAATTGTAGATATTGATAAAGTTAAGCACATGTAAATTGAATGTTATGCCAAATTCAGGTGCTTAATCAACAGTAATGAAAATAAGTTTTTTTTTTTAATGAAAACTTTTTGTTCACCTTGGATACTTTTTTTCTTGTACAAATGTGCATTTAGAATTGTGGAAAACAGTCACATCAATAAATCTTGATAGTTTAATTTTACACATTCATTTACAACTATCTCTTCGCAGAATTCTTTTAGAAAGTGTTTATGATAGAATAGAATTTTATCAATGAATACAAAATAAAACAATTTGAAAGTTCATACACAAAAATTAATAAATGCTGTCTGAGTTCTAAAAATCTTTGAGAAGACAGGCTCTAAAAATTTGTGCTAAATAACAACAAAACCTTTTTGTCTTGCTTTTAAAACTCTAAAAGTCAAGGGAGTTCACATGTCAAGGTTCAGCAATGTTGGCCAATTAGTCTAAGTCTAGAGGTAAAAAGTGCATAAACAGCAAATTATTTAACGATGCTATGATTTCTTTAAAAATTGCAATGTTTTCAGACATCCATATGGTAGGTTTAAAAAATATTTTAAATAAAGTTAACAAATTAAAAATGTCAATCCATTCATTTTCTTTCCAAATATTTTTTATATCGTTTTGAGTAAAGTCATTAATTTTTAGAGATGGGCTCTAAAACTTTGTGTCAAAAATAACAAGACCTTTTTGTCATTTGTTTTGTGCTTAATCAATAGTGATGAAAAGAAAGTGTATAGATATATTAAATAGAAGTGAATTATATATATACATATTTTTTTTTTTAATGTTTTTTTTAAAGTTGGGCATTATTATGAAGCATTAAGAATATATAAATGAATGAACTCGATATTATGGAGTATTGGATTCACTTATTTTTTATTATTATTTTTGTCATAAATTTTTAGGTTCGTTAGATACCCTTTATCAAATGAATGTAATTCTTGTTTAACAGCTTTTTTGTCTCTGTTGTTATCAACAGCGGCAGCGTCTGTGAAATATTTATAATAACGGAGAATTATATATATATATATATATATATATATATATATATTATATAGTAAATGAAGAAAAACTCTAAACTTGCTTCATTACAATAATTTATTTTCAACCGTATTAATACGGCATCTTCAGGTAATCACAAGAACATGACTCTTACTGAGAATTTCCCAAAGTAACATCTCTTTTATATCTATCAATTTAGGGGAGGGAGGGTTGGTGTCTGATTTTGGAATGGGTGGGGTTATTTTCTTTGGATGAGGCAGGGAGGTCTATGTTTTGGATGGGGTGTGGCTTAGCTTGGGGCATATTCCTTGGAGAAATAGTTGTAAGAGTGTATATACAAAATGAGCAGAATTTCAAGGCCACAAATATTTTTAAAAAATTTAAAATAATTAAAAAAATTAAAAACTTAAAAAACTTTAAAAAATTAAAAACAGGGGACGAAGAGAAGAAGAAAGAGAAAAATACAGATAACAAAATGATATAGAAATAAACAATAAAATAAAAAAATTAGATGAAAATTAAAATTAAAAATTTAAAAAAAATTTAAAAAATTTAAAAAAATTTAAAAAAATTAAAATCAAACAAAAAAAATAAAAATAAAATTAAAAAAATTAACAAGTAATAATGGTAATGATAATAAGGTAAAGGAATAAAGCATAATGATTAAGATTAATAAAATCTTGTAAAATAAAATAAGATAAATTAAAATAAGAAAAGAATTAGAATTAGAATAAAGAATTAGAGTCTACTAAAACAGAATGAAATAAAAATAAAAATAAAATTAAAGAAATTAAAAAAATAAATAAAATAAAAAAATAAATAAAATAAAAAATAATAAAAAAATTAAAAATGGAACATAAACAATAAAAATTAAAAATCAAAAATTAACATAATATAAAATTAGAATTAAACTAAGAAGCAAATTAGGGGTGGGAGGTAGCTTGTGAAGGTAAAGAGTTAGAGAATAGACTGAGGATAAAGAATAAACTTAAGATTAATCTAGGATAAGAATTTAGTTTTGCACAGGTAGAGAGGTATATGCATACATTGAATGAACATACGGAGGTGCGAGTATGGATGGATATACAAATATATATGTATATGTGGGAGTAGGAGTGAATGCATGTAGGTTTACAGGTAGGTATGTATATATGTATGTATGGAGGGATATAGGTATGTGTGTATATATATCTGAATGTGTATGTATATATGTGTGTGCATGGATGTGTATGCGGATGTGTGCATGGATGTGTGCGTATATATATAGATGTATAAATGAGTTTGAAAAGATGTATGTATAAGTTTATATATGAGTGAGGGTGGGATTCTCTCTCTCTCTCTATATATATATATGTACATATGTGAATATGTGTGGATGTGTGAGTGTGAATACAATGACAGGAGGGTGTGTATATGGAAGTATGTGTATATAGGTGTATATATGTAGGTATGTATATGTGAATACATGTGTGTGTATATGTATGGAAGGATATATGTATATATATATGTATATATATGTATATATGTGTGTGTGTGTGTGTGGGCAAAAGAGAGGGGGGTGTAGTAAACTGGGAACTTATGAGGGAACCTACAGATTGACAATAATAAAGTAATTAGTAAAGATGAAAAATACATTAAATTGTAAATTTCCTTCAAGGAATGGTCAGCTGGTAGAGAAAAACACCCAAGTAGAAATATGATCTTTGACCAATCCCAACAGCTGCACTTTTCTGACTGGTTTCGGGAATGACTTGTGGGTTGTTTTTCAGTGTTTATTGTTTTTGCTTTTGATCTTTTATCCGCTATGTGTTTTTTAAAAAATCCTTGAGTCTTAACCTCCATTTTTCTTTTTTTCTTATATTTCTACTCCTATTTATCAATTTATCTTTAATTCTGTTATTTGTCTTATTATTATTAATTTTATTTTACTTTATTTTATTTATTCTTTAATGTGAGATTACTGAGGTTTTTTCTTATATTATAATTGTTTATTTCTATAACTTTTACCTTATTTCTGTTTTAATTTTAATTCTAGTTTAATTTTTTTCTTTCATGTTTTCAATTTTTTTCATTTCTTTCATTTTTTCATTGTTTTCATTGTTTCATTTTTCATTTTTACTTATTTTTTATTATTTTTTCATTTTTTTCATTCATTTTTTTCATTTTTTTCATTTTTTTCATTCTTATTGTTATTTTTATATTCATTTTTATCTTCTAATTATTATATCAATATTATTATGATTATCCTTCACTTGATCTTAGTTTTTAACTTTAATTTTTAATCTTTAATTCTTAACTTTAATTTTAAATCTTGAAACTTAATTTTGATGTTGGCTTTAGATCTTAATTTTAACTTTAATTTTCCCCTTAAAATAGATTTATAGGATTTTTTTATTGATTTTTATTTTTGATTATTGATTTTTTTATTTATTACTTACTCCTTACAGTCTTCATAGGTTTTCATAGGTTTATACAACGATTAAGGTTTATTCTTTTTTTACTTTCTATTTTCTAGTTTTTATTTTGATTTTGATTTTTTTATATATATATTTTTTATATGTATCTTTTATCTTTTAAGTTCTACTCTTTATTTTTTATCTTACCGTTTATCTTATCTAATCTTTAATTTAAGTTTCTTTAACTCTATTCCCTTTATTTTAATCTTATCTTTTTTATTTTTATTTTAATTCTATTTTTACCCATTAACTTCCATGAATTTCTATAATTCGGCAACTTTGACAGAATGGGGGAGTTTTTTGGTCTTTTTGTTTTTTGGTTTTGTGTTTCAAATAGTTCTGATCTCCTAATTCTACATCGATAACCCTGATTGCCTAATTCCACCTTGATATCTTATTAGGTTTGGGCCCCCATTCCTCCAAACCCGAGTCAGATATATCCTCTAAAGTTTAAGACTTCAAACTTAATTACATAAATTTTACTTTTTTACCCTAAGGCTTTAGGGAATTCACAATTTTTTCTAGCCCCTTAGTATTGCCATTATCATAACTTATACATCAACCGATGATTACTATTATTATTATTATTATTATTAGTATTAGTATTATTATTATCACTGACAATATCCATTTATCTTAAGCTGGATGTTATAATTATTACTATGATTATTATTATTATAGTTATTATGAGCTTTCACATCAGCATTAGCTGATGGTATTTCACTGGATTTTGAGTGACAGCAGATCTCCTCAGGTCTCCAGGAATCTTCTGAGTATTCTGGCAGATTACAGCAGTGGAGCTTTATTATTATTATTATTATTATTATCATTACTACTATTATTATGATTAGTACCACCATTAATAAAGTTATGATATAGTATTATTAATTGGATTACCAAGGTTCTTTATTATTGTCTTACAACTATCATTCTCATCACGATAATTATGATTATTAATATGATTATTATTGTTATGATTATTATTATCATTATTAGCATTATCATCATTATTAAGTTTACTAATATTAATTATTGTCTCTTAGACTCTCTACCTTTGATTTAATTATAACATTACTTCTATAGTGAGTCTCTACAACCTTTAATTATTAAATCCGGTCTTTCACTTCTTATACTTTATGCTTTATATGTTGTCTTTCACCTTTAGTCCCCACTTGTTAAATGTTAATTTTTAATCTGTAACGTCACTATATTGTTTTATTATTCTATATTTTAACTTTTATATATTTTTTATATTATTTGTGGAGTAATATACCACTACCTCTTACTGTATTCAATTTTGTTCTAGTCTACCCTATATCATCCAAAACTAAATTCTTATCCTAGATTAATCTTAAGTTTATTCTTTATCCTCAGTCTATTCTCTAACTCTTTACCTTCACAAGCTACCTCCACCCCTAATTTGCTTCTTAGTTTAATTCTAATTTTATATTATGTTAATTTTTATTTGATTTTTAATTTTTATTGTTTATGTTCCATTTTTAATTTTTTTATTATTTTTAATTTTTTTATTTTATTTATTTTTTTAATTTCTTTAATTTTATTTTTATTTTTATTTTTATTTCATTCTGTTTTAGTAGACTCTAATTCTTTATTCTAATTCTAATTCTTTTCTTATTTTAATTTAATTTATCTTATTTTATTTTACAAGATTTTATTAATCTTAATCATTATGCTTTATTCCTTTACCTTATTATCATTACCATTATTACTTGTTAATTTTTTAAATTTTATTTTTATTTTTTTTGTTTGATTTTAATTTTTTAAATTTTAAATTTTAATTTTCATCTAATTTTTTTATTTTATTGTTTATTTCTATATCATTTTGTTATCTGTATTTTTCTCTTTCTTCTTCTCTTCGTCCCCTGTTTTTAATTTTTTAAAGTTTTTTAAGTTTTTAATTTTTTTAATTATTTTAAATTTTTTAAAAATATTTGTGGCCTTGAAATTCTACTCATTTTGTATATACACTCTTACAACTATTTCTCCAAGGAATATGCCCCAAGCTAAGCCACACCCCATCCAAAACATAGACCTCCCTGCCTCATCCAAAGAAAATAACCCCACCATTCCAAAATCAGACACCAACCCTCCCTCCCCTAAATTGATAGATATAAAAGAGATGTTACTTTGGGAAATTCTCAGTAAGAGTCATGTTCTTGTGATTACCTGAAGATGCCGTATTAATACGGTTGAAATAAATTATTGTAATGAAGCAAGTTTAGAGTTTTTCTTCATTTACTAAATATCTTGCTCTGTCCTTCTACTCACTGGTATTAGGTACATTGAGCTCTCCTTATGGTCTACCTGCATCAGCTTGGTTAAACCACACATGGAAAGACCCTAACTACGGAAAAAAAACTATATATATATGTATATAGTGATTGTAACGTAACTCCTTATTTTAAAAATCTATTTCTGAATTTTTATTTTTATAAAAAATGAATATGAGCACACACATAACATGGAGTTTTATTTAAAATTCTATATGTGCACCAATATTCACCTCCAGCCTCTCAAGCCCCACATCAACTGATCTTCTCAGACACTTTTGTGGAATATCAGAAATAAATTCTCATATTGTCCTTCTTTTCCAAATTCTTCAGTTTCATAGAGTAGACTTGTTCCTTCAACCAACCCAAATATTCCACTAACCATGAACGGGTACAAGTGTTGCTATGTTAAGTACTCTATGTTATCATCTTCCATGGCCAGGATTGAACCTGCAATTTACAGATAATTATCACTGTATTAACAATCAAGATGAGGACAACAGTCCGAAAAATCCAAATAAATTTTAAATTATATTTTTCCTTAGCTGATATTCCAAATACCCACACATCAAAATTACCCCACCCTAAAAAAAGAATGTATGTAATAATTAATGTAAGATGGTGCTCCTCCACATTTTGCTATTGTTTGTGAATGTTTTAGTCACCATTTTCCTGAGAGATGGATGGGTAGATGTGGTCTGCATGAGTGGATGATCAGAAACCCTGTTTTATAGTCGGATCCTTGGCAACTGAACTGACAACCCCACAGATTTTGTCTGATGAGGAGGGTGGCTAAACACCCTGCAGGACAAAAAACAAGACCTGTAAAAGGCGAAGGAAATTCTTTGCTCAACAGCTATCTAGTACATTATTTCTAAAGTTCAACCCCCTCCTCATCATATTTCTAAAGTTCACCCTCCTCCTCATCATGCCAGGGCTCTGTAAATTTGGTAGTGTCTGAGCCATGCCATTGGGAACTTAAATTCCTCATAGGGTCACAAAAGTCAGACAGGTCTGGCACCCACAATGCAGCCAAAGGGGCTCTGGTGAAAATCCAAAAGGCGTCTCTATTATCATCAGGAATCAACAATTTTTTTTACATACTTGTCACTGTTTATGTGGAAAATCTGCAGCAAAATCTGACTGGGATATGCATACAGGGTTTGGGGACCACTTGTGAATTTCCTATTCCCTTGTTACTCCTTCCATGAATTTACCACAGTTGAATTTGTTGGTTGAAGATCAGGGTGAATGCTGTAACAGTAACAGTAAACTACAGTCTGTAAATTCTTGCAAGAAACACCTTTTTTTCATTTGGTCATAGAATCCAACCATCTAACACTGCTGTAACACTTCCCGGGCGGGCTTCGAGACCCTTTGCACACTTTTGCAACTCTCTTGCGTTCACTGCATCTTTCTGCACTGCTTCTTCTGGCCGTTCATCTCGTCTCGTCTAGCAATGATTCCGTGTCATCTGCTAGTTCTCTAGTAGGACCTGTCCACGTTGCACATATGTGCTCAAAACATCTCGCAGGGGCCCCCCGCCAAAGGGGTGTACAAACAAACAAGTGTTACAAGGAGAAAGAGAGAATAAATAACAACAAAGACAAACCAGTCAGGTGTACTTCAGATAAATGGCAGGGAGGTATATAGACTTGCATTCATCCACATCAGTCTCTCCTC
Source organism: Doryteuthis pealeii (assembly GCA_023376005.1). Classification (NCBI taxonomy): domain Eukaryota; kingdom Metazoa; phylum Mollusca; class Cephalopoda; order Myopsida; family Loliginidae; genus Doryteuthis; species Doryteuthis pealeii. The sequence goes on from CM042151.1 coordinate 94,032,956, forward strand.
TGGTTCTAATTCATCTGTTCCTATGTCTGTCGAGAGGGGGTCACCCCCATTCCTTTGGGAGACCTCTGCTAAGGCTAGCTTCTAGTGGGCAACTAACATCTTAGTTCTTCAGTGTCCAAGGCTCATCTGCTCTCTTCGGCTCCCTAGATCCAACTCTTTCCCCGCTGCCCAGAAGCTAACTCCTAAACTTTTTAAATTTCCCAGAAATCCCCAAATCTCATCTCACTCTCGTATGAAATCTCATCCTCCGAGATTTGTGTCTAAAACCCGGGTGTTTTGAAAAGTTCTTTGTCTTAATCTAGGTCATATTTTATTGCTAGTCTAAACTATAGTTGACCCTCAAATTGGTCAAAACCCAGTCTTCTCGTCTCCTAAGAAGAGATTATCATCCTTTTATATATATCCTCAGTTTTATGCTTTTGTTGCCTATTGCCACCCACAAACAATATGCCTACTTACACATACACATATATGCATACATCTATCTATACATATGTATACCCCCATTATCCACACTAGAACACACACAGATATTTATACATATATGTGGCTTGACTTACTATTTATTAATTCAATTTAACTAACTATTATGTATCTATATAACTAAGTGTGCATTTATATGCACACACACATTCTTGCACCCACCGTTGTATTATACTGCAGTAAAACTCTACCAACTTCATTCTTTTTTTAAATAAAAGAGATTCATTGATTTGAATATCATGTCTAGGACCACCTAGTAACTTTCTGTATTTAACCATTTTTTAATTACAGGTATTCCTGCAATATCTATATATTAATACTCTTGTTCCTTAATTGTATGACCGTTATCATCTTGCAACACCCTCTGCTTAAAAAGGAAACTCTCCAAATCGGCCAAGATGAAATGTAAAAAATAGAAAGATCAAATATAGAAGACCGCATATTTTTTATTTTCCTAATCAATTCCCAAAACAGTTATTTGAAAATTTAAAAGTTCTTTACTTAAAACTCAAAAAATAATTTTTGTTGCGTTTTCTCTTTTTGTAGTTTTTATAAGAATATTTTTTTAATTGTCCACCCCCCCCCCCAAAAAAAAGCCTTTTCTTTGATTCAATTGAACTATTTTTATTCATTTAAAAATTTGACAGTGAATTTTAAACGTCAGGAAGGTAGGATGTTGAACATGATATTTTTGTTAGGAATAAAGATTTATCTAATCTATCTAAAAATATAAGTGTAAAAATACATATTTTTACACAACATATTTCCCAAGTTTTTATATATTTAGAAATCCTTATCAACGATTGTTTATTTATTTATTTATTTATTCATAGAAGATTTACAGTGATATTTCAAACATGAGTTATTCCCCTTTTTACTTCAAAATTTCTAGATTTTTACTCTGGGGCCTGCAACAACTGTTTATACTCACGTGTCAGTGTTGTATTATTATTTTTCTTTTGATTTTTGGTTACACAGTTCTAACTTACCTATATGAAATTTTACACCTCTAGGCTTCCATAACTTTACCCCAGTTACAACCGGAGCAAAGCTACGTTTTTCAGATGAAAAATTGGGGATTTGAACATACCTAGTATAATTCATATTGTTTTGTGTTTCTAACTTAAAAAAAAACCTATTAGAAAAAATAAAATCAATGATTATCAATATATATATATATATATATATATATATATATATATATATATAAATAGAATTAGTAAACTAGTGGATTTTGTTGTTTCAATGGGAAAGAGTGAAAATAAAAGAAAGCAAAAAGATAGCCTACTGTGATACTATGATTGAAGACGAACATGGTCAGAATAAATAAATAAATAAGAAAGAGAATAGGTTAAAGCCAGGCATAAGTAAAAGGGGTGGGTGGTTGAACTTTTTACGAATCCAAAGGTTAGGCCATAAAGTTTAAGAGACTTGTACGACCACCATGAAGTTAGGCCACTTGGTGATAATATCTTATGCACCCAGGTATTAAAAGCAAAAGGGATTTTTATGAGAAAATCTCTTTTGAAAAAATTAATGGTCAACATATTGAAGATGTAGTGTCTGGAATAAAATATTTAATTACTTTAATTTTAAGGGTTAATGACGACTAGAAGTCTGCGATTCGATTTAAGTACTGGCCATCAGTGTGGTCCGGAGAAGATGGGTGGGGAAGGTGAATTTGACATAAATACAGCTAAACTCGAGCACTAAGCCAGAGAACTCGGGCCGTTGAGGTGTTAAGATAGGGATAGCCAGCGAAGTCTCACACACCCCTTCTTCCATCCGCGTCTTGTTTACAAACACTTGTAGTTGTTGTTTGTTTGTTTTTAATCCTTGTGAGCCTGTTTCTGACTCGTGCCCTCAAATTGGCCAGCACAGAGTGTTACAACGTTGGTGTTCTGGACATCGTGCATTGAAGGTGCAGAGCGCAGAATAGGTTGTCTCACACTACTACTTGGATCTTGCCTGAGAGTGTGGGGTATTAAAAAAATAACAAACTCCCATGAGCCTTCACCAGAAGAATCCTCCATGCATGTGTGAGAAAAGGAACCAGCTTTTGAACTCCAAGATAATCCCTCGGGCATTTGTGTTTAGGCCTTAAATGTGTATAGTCGCCACTAGGGCCAGGGGGATATCCCCTTGCCATGATGAATAAAGCCTATGTCATAAAACCAGCTTCTGTCTGTCTCTTTCTCTTTTCATTCTTTGAATTTCTTCATTTTCAGCACAACCACCAAATGCGATGGGGTTAAAAGTAAACATGTACCAAGAATAATCAACAACCACCTCTTAAATGTTAAAACAACAAACCTCTTGATACTACATAATGTTGTATTGTCACCGCCGGAAGAGGAAGCTTCCGGCAGAGGGACAAAGAGAAGGATAAAAATATATATTTAAAAAGAAAGGGAAAGCGGAAGAGAGGTTTTCCAGTCAAGGAAGCAGGGAGAAGATAAAGAAATATATGACAAATGTTATCAGATCAGAAGATTAAAATATGTAGGCATATTAGTGGATGTAAAGTATAACAAAAAGAAAATGCGTGGGTGGTTTATATGCATAAAATAAAGTCAATAGCAGGGACGCAGTCAGTCAGACAGAACCCTCGGGACAGACAACAAGTGAGCATGACAGCTGCTCATGGTCCATCGGCCGAAAGGCTGTGAGACCCGCGTGGCCACCCCTTTACCTCACCAACACTAGCCATCCATTTCAGCATGGAGGCGCATGGGCTAGTGGTTATAGTCATGGAAAATGGACTCGTCGATTCAAGTTTAGTTCCTAGATGAAGCTGTTGGCATTTCACATAACGCTAATACCCTTGGGAAAGGTATGAATCCATATATTCTCCCTCCAGCTATGGGTTAAATAGTAGGGCAGACTGGGCTCTTTAACCTTGGGTAGGTAACCAGTCTAGGAGAGGGATAACTTTGAATTCAAAATTCCTGAGGTCAGTCATTGATTGGGTTCGTGGCATTCCTTGATGCACCAATTCTTTCCTATCGACTGTGCCAAAAAGTGTGGAATGGTCCAGCACAAGCCTTCACCACTATAAACAAATCACTGTGTTGGTTGTTCATTGGATGAACACTCATGCGTCGAAAATCGACGAGAGAGTCTCTCTCTCTATATATATATATATATATATATTTGGCCAGTTTAGCTAAGTCGGTAGAGCATCTGACTAGGAACCACAAGGTTTCGTGTTCAATACTAGCCCTCACCAACTCAGCGTATGAATAGCACAGGGATCTGTGTGGTAGAGTGAAGAGCTCATGGTAGGTGTGGTGCTCTGCTTCAGATGCCAAAACAATCTCCTTGGTATAGCACTCTGGCTGATACCAACTTTAGGCCACCCCCACAACTTATATATATATATATATATATATATATATATATATATATATTGATAATCATTGATTTTTATTTTTTCTAATAGCTTTTTTTTTAAGTTAGAAAACACAAAAATATGAATTATACTAGGTATGTTCAAATCCCCAGTTTTTCATCTGAAAAACGTAGCTTTGCTCCGGTTGTAACTGGGGCAAAGTTATGGAGGCCTAGAGGTGTAAAATTTCATATAGGTAAGTTAGAACTGTGTAACCAAAAATCAAAAGAAAAATAATAACACAACACTGACACATGAGTATAAACAGTTGTTACAGGCCCCAGAGTAAAAATCTATAAATTTTGAAGTAAAAAGGGGAATAACTCATGTTTGAAATATCACTGTAAATCTTCCATGAATAAATAAATAAATAAATAAAATCGTTGATAATGATTTCTAAATATATAAAATCTTGGGAAATATGTTGTGTAAAAATATGTATTTTTACACTTATATTTTTAGATAGATTAGATAAATCTTTATTCCTAACAAAAATATGTTGAACATCCTACTTCCTGACGTTTAAAATTCACTATCAAATTTTTAAATGAATAAAAATAGTTCAATTGAATCAAAGAAAAGGCTTTTTTTTGGGGGGGGGGGACAATTAAAAAAATATTCTTCTTAAAACTACAAAAAAAAAAAACGCAACAAAAATTATTTTTTGAGTTTTAAGTAAAGAACTTTTAAATTTTCAAATAACTGTTTTGGGAATTGATTAGGAAAATAAAAAATATGCGGTCTTCTATATTTGATCTTTCTAGAAATATAAAACTTAGGAACTGTTTTTTTTTTATATTCGAATGACTAAAATTCGAACCCCACACCCCCTACGGTCATAATTGATAAAAAACATTTTGATTGGTTTTTTAAAAAATATAAAATAAGCTATTATTTACAGAATTAAGTCATTAATGAATAAGTACTGAAAAAAAGTGCTGAAAATTTCATTAAAATTGGACAATTCCCTGAAATTTGGTAATTGTTTAAAAGTTTGTAATTTAAAAAAAAAATCCTTACCTCCCTTGATAGATAATGCACATACCTATATATTACAAATCTACTTTATCACTGAAATTATTTGTAAAGAGTTTTTAGAATTTAAAACACAAAAACAAATAATATGTATAATGTCTTCCAAGCTATCTTTTTTTTCTTTTTTCTTGGTTAAATAAATGTCCATCTCAAAATAATTGTCACTATTTGTCAGCATTTGAAACAAGGTAAAAGGCAGTTTTGCATTTTTGGCCTGACTATACTTTTATCATTGATTTTACTTTTTGCCATCTCTCAATTCTAATGATTACATTGAATTTTTGTTAATGAGAAAAAGATCGGAATTGTCTCCCTTTTTCTGTACTTAAAAAAAATCTGTATTGCAAATGAGCGACACTGTTTATAATTCCACTCAGCCAAAAAACTTTATTTAAGATATAACATTTTTCTCCATTTCTCTAACATTGTGTATAAAACCCCAAGGAAAAGAAATCAGATGAAAGAAAATAGAAATAAGTAAGTATAACGTTCTGTTATTATCTTAATAATTTACAAATAAAGAAATGCGTAATTTGCAGGAAAAACTTTGTTTTCTTCTGACAAAGAAATAAAATATTTTACTTTTGTGGCAATATTTTATCTTCTATGGATATTTTTTCAAAAGTATCTGGAATATTTTGAAAACTGATTTTTAAAATCTAATTAAATCCTTTCAGCATTTAACATTTTATTTTCGCGAATATCCTTGTTAATTGGTGAGGTGATAATAAATAAAGTCCGAGTTAGGCTAGTGTTAGACGATTAAATTTACGTCAAATCCTTTTAAAAACAATGATTTAATGAAATGAATACAAAATGAACCTCAAATCTTACGAGAAAACACTTATATATTCGTTAAATGAGAAAGCTAGTTCATTTGACAACAGTTGTTATATTAGGCACTGCCAAAGTTGCCGAAAGATCCATGTTTTACAAAACAAATTTACCCCCTTGACGATTGGAAAAAAATATCCGTTTTTAATGAATATTTCAGTCTTGATTTATCAATGAATGAATTTTATAATGCATCAGTTATTTTATTTCAAAACTTTCTCATTTTTTTTCAGGTCACTTAATTTTGCCCCCCCCCCCTATTTTGGGGGCGCAAAATATCAGTTGGGTTATACACTTTCGAAACTAATTACAGTATAAATAAAAAGACAAAAGGTGTGAATAGAAGAAAAAAACAATAAAGGGTGATACTCTGTTAAAAAAAAATAAAAGGAAAATAAAAACTTAAAAAAAAAAAAATTTTGGAGATCTTTTTTTTACTCTTTTCGATAATTATTTATTTATCTTTTATCTTATAAAAGAAAAAATTATACATCAATATTTGTTCGGTTTAAAGGGGGGTACTAAATTTTCAATAGAGTTTCTGAGAAAAAATTATTAGATAACAAATGAATATATTTTTAAATGAATATATTTCTACAATCTAAAAATGTGATATTTTAAACTTAACATCATGCAATTCATATTTTAAATTAATTAAATTGGTTTTAATTCTATTTAAGTCATGATACCCGATTATTTATATGGAAACACAAAAGAAAAATAATCTGAAATACCTCCTTTGGCGTTTTTCTGATAAATTTAATTAATTGATTAAATTAGATTAATCAAATTAGATAAATTAATGTTATCTAATTTATATTAGATAACATTTAATTTATCTAATTTAAATTTAAACAAATAATGGTCCAAAAATAATATTCCTTTTCCAAACAGAAGAATAAAAAAAAACGTATAACCCAATTATTATGCTTTGGTGATTCCATACATTTGCTTGGAATATTTTTTCTATATTTTATAACCTTAAAGATCTATATTATGTGAATTTATCTTGTTATTTTTGCTCAATATTTTTTTAGTTTTTTTAATGAAAAGCTGGATTTTACTTGGCTAAAAAGTTAAAACGGTAGGTGCATTGCTCCACCTCTGCAAAAACAATCTCCCTGGTCTACCACTAGCGAAAAGGGGATAGATTCCTTCACTGATACCAACACTAGGCCACTCCAGCACCTGTTGGCCGTGGGTGGCGAACCGTAATGCTTAAGGATAGAACCCAGGTGGATGAGCAGTTCATGACTTGCAATACTCTATTTAGCGTAGACAGGCAGTCGGAGTGGTCCCCTCTGATCAATCGGCTGGTCATGTCAAGCCCTAGCACCTATATGATTTTCCCAACCCTATTGCCCTTATGGCAAGCCCCTTTTTATCATATGGGTGCTAGAAGGCGGTGGCTGCGGGTCTACACGTCCTGAGAATGACGTTAAACTCTATCTGATGGTGAGGTTCCAGTTTTGGAGGTTTGGGGAATGTGGAGCACCCCTTCATCACCATTGCTCCCTGGTCCACTCTGACCCGGAGTGGTAGTACCTGTTAGGGTCCCATCTATGGGTTAAATAGAAAAATATGAGTTGATAAACAAAATTGCATTAAGAATGAATTTATTTCACAACTTTGTCGGCATTAAATGACCCACCAAGGTTGATATGCCGTAAGACAAAACAAACCAAACCAATCAAAAGTGGCATTTTTCGAGTAATTTTGAAAGATTTCTTAAAACGTTTAGAATTATTTTTTAAAAAGGAGATTAATCTTCTGTCTTTATTAGTCGTATCCATCTAATTGGAATTTAAGTGAAAATCATTGACAGACATGTTTAAAATATTTCAAACCCTTCAAAGTTGATTTATACATGCAAAAGTCCTTTTTGTTTTACAACTAACTTTGTGCTGATATCTTTTAACCAAATCCAACATTAAAACATCAATGAAGACATTTAAAAATGTTGTAATAAATTTTGAGTGAATTTTTTCTGTTTTGAAAAATAGTAATTTGAACCCCAAATTTAAACCCACATAATGGACATAAATTCAGTGTGCATTTCAGCAGTTTATTTATCTAATAAAATGAATGTAAATTAAACATATTTATCTAATAAAATGAATGTAAATTAAACATATCTATCTAATAAAATGAATGTAAATTAAACATATTTATCTAATAAAATGAATGTAAATTAAACATATCTATCTAATAAAATGAATGTAAATTAAACATATCTTATTATAATGGAGATTGTGTGTTTATCTGTCTGTAACCGAAACTATATTCCTACTCAAGTCACAATTCCCTTAGTTATTGACATCACATTCTCCATGATTTTATTTTTATCTAAACTCAATTATTAATAAAATTGTCTTATATTATTAATACTGTTAACTATGTCTACATACTGTCAACATGCAATTATATTTATATTACACAAAAATAGCGGTTTACAGTGTGAACGGGAAGGCTAATTTGCATATTAATATTAAAAAACGAATTTAATAAATATGTGCTTAGTATTATTGATTTCTGTTTGGTTTTATTTTTAATGAATATAAGCAAAAATGTCTTCAATGAATCTTAAATGAAATCCATTAACAAGATAAAATAACTGTCATTTTACTCTTTACTTCTCTTATAACTAAATACTTAAATTAGAAAAATAACAATCAAAGACGAGAGTGATGGAAGAGTAAGTTTCAGTTGTTCCTTTTTTATTAATACTCCCTCTGTTTCAAATTTTTTATTATACTCCCTCTGTTTCAAATCTTTTTATCTGTATTCTTATTTAGTTTCATTTGCCTTTTTAATTTAATACAATATTTTATTACATTAAAACTTAATACTTGCACCCGGAGGGTGCATATATTTGCTAGACTATCTAATAAAATGAATGTAAATTAAATATCTATCTAATAAAATGAATGTAAATTAAACATATTTATCTAATAAAATGAATGTAAATTAAACATATCTATCTAATAAATGAATGTAAATTAAACATATCTATCTAATAAAATGAATATAAATTAAACATATTTATCTAATAAAATGAATGTAAATTAAACATATTTATCTAATAAAATGAATGTAATTAAACATATTTATCTAATAAAATGAATGTAAATTAAACATATCTATCTAATAAAATGAATGTAAATTAAACATATTTATCTAATAAAATGAATATAAATTAAACATATCTATCTAATAAAATGAATGTAATTAAACATATTTATCTAATAAAATGAATGTAAATTAACATATTTATCTAATAAAATGAATGTAAATTAAACATATATCTATCTAATAAAATGAATGTAAATAACATATTATCTAATAAAATGAATGTAAATTAAACATATCTATCTAATAAAATGAATAAATTAAACATATCTATAACATATTTATCTCATATTTATCTAATAAACATATCTAATCATAATAATAAAATGAATGTAAATTAAACATATTTATCTAATAAAATGAATGTAAAAATTAAACATATTTATCTAATAAAATGAATATAAATTAACATATTATCTAAAAAATGAATGTAAATTAAACATATTCTAATAAAATGAATGTTAAACATATTAATAAAATGATGTAAATTAACATATCTATCTAATAAAATGAATGTAAATTAAACATATTTCTAATAAAATGAATGTAATTAACATATTTATCTAATAAAATGAATGTAAATTAAACATATCTATCTAATAAAATGAATATAAATTAACATATTTATCTAATAAAATGAATGTAAATTAAACATATCTAAATAAAATGAATGTAAATTAAACATATTTATCTAATAAAATGCTAAATAAAATGAATGTAAATTAACATATTTATCTAATAAATGAATGTAAATTAAACATATCTATCTAATAAAATGAATGTAAATTAAACATATTTATCTAATAAAATGAATGTAAATTAAACAATATTATCTAATAAAATGAATGTAAATTAAACATATTTATCTAATAAAATGAATGTAAATTAAACATATTTATCTAATAAATGAATGTAAATTAAACATATTATCTAATAAAATGAATGTAAATTAAACATATCTATCTAATAAAATGAATGTAAATTAAACATATTATCTAATAAAAATGTAAATTAAACATATTTTAATAAAATGAATGTAATTAAACATATTTATCTAATAAAATGAATGTAAATTAAACATATCTATCTAATAAAAGAATAAATTAAACATATTTATCTAATAAAATGAATGTAAATTAAACATATTTATCTAATAAAATGAATGTAAATTAAACTAATAAATGAATGTAAATTAAACATATTTATCTAATAAAATGAATAAAATTAAACATATCTATCTAATAAAATGAATGTAAATTAAACATATCTATAAAATGTAAATGAATGTAAATTAACATATTTATCTAATAAAATGAATGTAAATTAAACATATTTATCTATAAAATGAATGTAAATTAAACATATTATCTAATAAAATGAATGTAAATTAAACATATCTATCTAATAAAATGAATGTAAATTAAACATATTTTATCTAATAAAATGAATGTAAATTAAACATATCTATCTAATAAAATGAATGTAAATTAAACATATTTATCTAATAAAATGAATGTAAATTAAACATATTATCTGAATGTAAATTAAACATATTTATCTAATAAAATGAATGTAAATTAAACATATTTATCTAATAAAATGAATGTAAATTAAAAACATATTTATCTAATAAAATGAATGTAAATTAAACATAATAATAAATGAATGTAAATTAAACATATTTATCTAATAAAATGAATAATGAATGTAAATTAAACATATCTATCTAATAAAATGAATGTAAATTAACATATTTATCTAATATGAAAAATGAATGTAAATTAAACATATCTATCTAATAAAATGAATGTAAATGAATGTAAATTAAACATATCTAATAAAATGAATGTAAATTAAACATATCTATCTAATAAAATGAATGTAAATTAAACATATTTATCTAATAAAATGAATGTAAATTAAACAAAGGTGCCATAAAGGTAATCATGTAATTAATAATTCTGTTTTAATGATTTACATTGAAATAAATAAAAAATTTTATCTGTTATGCCTGAATTATTCGTTGGAATTATTATTATCATCATTTGTAGTAGTATCGTATCGGCATTGCAGTCTCAGAAGACTATATAATTCTTGTGCCACTGAAGTTATAGTGCCTTCTGTGACTGTGAAGTCCAATGTTAAAAGAACAGCCCCAACCACAGATATTGCATGTAAAGGCTGTTCCTGAATATGTTGATGTGCTGGTATTTATTTGCTGTCACTTTCTTCTGGACCTCTTGGCTTTATGTTGTTGCGCTAGGGATGACTTCAGACATGAATAATCTGCTACGGAGAGCCTGCCTGCACCGAAGGTTGTCCTGAACCAAATTTTCCCAGCTGGAAGGGGTAATGCCAAAATACCTGAGCTCATTCTTACTCTTAAATCGCAGCTGGGAGTGACCAATCTGTCTCTTACCAGATGAAAGCTCTGCATAGAGGATGTCCTTTGGGATTCGTCCATCATCCATCTGGCAGACATGGCCCAGCCAGCGGAGACTACACTGTCTCAGTAGAGAACACAAACTGGGAAGTTGAGCTCTGTAGTAGTAAGTAAAAAAGTAACTTTGACAGAGTGACCTATTGTTGGTATCAGCCAGACAGTAGGGGAGTCTATCCCCTTTTCACTAGCACTAGAATACCACCAACTCAGTGCATGAGTAGCACAAATTGGGTAATCTGATCTGTGTGGTAAAGTGGGGAGCTCACTGTAGGTGTGTCATCCACCTCAAAAAATCTCCCTGGTCTAGCACTAGAGAAAAGGGGATAGACTCTCTTGCTGTTTGGCTGATACCAACAATAGGCCACTCTGCCAACTTTACTTAAGCCACAAACTATTTCAGCAAAAATGGAGAAGAATGTAAGAAAGCTGTTTAACATTAGATGAGATATACCCCGGTAGCAATATCTTATCTACTGAAGGAAAGTGATATTGTGAAATAGAAATAGTGAAAAGTTCTAAACTATCAGAGGTGAGAATTGGACTAAAGTGAAAAGCATTACATAAATGGATCAATTGCACTCGTACGTGGTTAGAAACGAAAAAAGAGCACTGGAATATTGAGAAGATGCACACTATTATTATGGTGTAAAAATTAAATGTGTAAATATATGGGGTTATAAGAGGTTTGGGTGTTTTAAAGGTTTAAAGGTAACTGGATAGTCTTGTTGCATGTTCTTAGGCTTTTCAATTGTAACCCCATCTCATTTAGTAGTTGTACTGAAAAGGAAGGAATTCAAGGAACGAAAAAGAAAGAGACAAAGGCAGAAGGTGGTTTTATGACTTAGGCTTTATTGACCGGTCATAGTCGCCTGTGGTAAAAGATATATCTCCCTGGCTAGTAGGAGTGATCAGGACCAGGTAAGGCCTAAACTTGAATGGCCAAGATATTAACTTGGGGGTTGGAAGTCAGTCCTTTTTCTTGCACATGCATGGAGGGTTCTTCCAGTGAAGGCTCATGGGAGTTTGTTTTTTGTTTTTATTTTATTTTGGTTTTATTTTAATCCCCACAAATGATAATGATAATAGTTAGGTACCCCCAAAATAGGTCACGTGATCAGTTTAGGCCATATTGAAGTAAGAGACATTGTTAGAATGGAAAGATTTTTTCATATTTCTATCATTAATGGATTATCATTTAATTCTCATGTGGCAAAATTAGAAAAGTTAATATTTTTATATTAAAACCTAACCAATAGATGCAGTGTAATATTTTCTTTGTAGAAGTTTGGCTTTTATATTTAACTCAACAATGAGAAAGAGAAAGAACTTACATCAACAAATCCCCAAATATGACAAAAAATCGATTGATCAAAAATAATGTATCTCTCACTCTCTCTCTCTACACACACACACACACATATAGTTATGGAGACAACACAATATCCTTACATATATGTGTATATTTAGGGGCTGATTTAGCCCAGCCGGTTGAGGACCAGCATAGGAATTGCAAGGTTTCTAGTTCAATACCAATCTCTGATAAGTCAACATATGAGTGGCACAGATTGGGTAATCTGACTCTGCAGTAAAGTGAGTAGCTAACGGTAGGTGAGGTGCTCCATCTCAGCAAAACAAATTTCCTGATTGTAGCAGTTCCCTGGTAATATTTTCTTGTGATGTAATGATGACACGAAGATGACTGATGTTGAATGTAGAAGATTTTATTTACTTCCAAACACCGTGAAATACTGAAATAAAATTGGGCATAAAACAATTACTAATTTACAAAAAGGGTCTTTAACAAATGCCAGCAACTTCACAGGAAAATTGGAAAGAAACATACCTGTGCGCCGTTACCAGTACCAAGAACTAACTATAGACTAAAATTCTAATTTTAGGACAATATTTTCCACACAACCTTTTTGCCGCATCAGCCTGGCGGAAGTCCCTATTTTGCCCTAAGGATATCTGTTGATCTTCCTACAATGCCATTCTGGCCTTGTGGGTCCACTTGATTATCAGACCCTAACAGAGTTGTTTCCCTTACACTGTCCAAATTTAAGGGTATATTTTGAGGGTAGAAAATAAATATATCTAACTATTAGGCGCACTCTAAGGTGACAGCTACACTGATCTTGCGCTAGGGAAAAGGGGATAAATTCCCTTGCAGTCTGGGTGATACCAACTGCCAACTTTTATTCCATTAAATATATTTCATTATTTGTTGAACTTTAGCATAAGAATCTTATTTATGACTTAACATGAATTATAAATGATAGTTAACATGAATTAATATGAATTATAAATTATAGTTAATTGAAAATCGAAACATCCTTTTGATCACCATAATATATTGTGATAATATATAAATATAAATAAGAATGTGTGTGTGTGTGTTCCATCGATATATCAGTTAGCCTTGGTTTCACATTTCCTAGGTATGATGTTAAACTGCATCTAATGGTGAAGTTCCAGTTCTGGAGCTCCAGGGACCGTGGAGTAACCTTTTAAAGCCAGGTCTACCCTGACCTGGAGTGGTAGTAGGGTCTCATCTATAAGCTAAATAAAAGAAAATAAGTTGATAAAAAACGTTTTACAAAGTTCAATACTTATCAAGAATGATTAAAAAATGTATTTGACATAAAATAACCCAACAAGGGTTAGCATGCCATAGAATCAAACTAACAACTGGGTTTTGGGCTTATTGTGGTCATCAGACACAGAAATTTATTCCCTAAAAATTATTTTGTGCTTGTGTTTAACTATCTTTATTCTTATTTTTGTGTCTGATTTTATTAACATATCATTATTCGTATTGATGTGGTCTTGCATATATATTCTCATATATTATGTTTAATCTTATAACTTTATATAACATTAATATTTAATATAACATATTTAATATAACAACATTGTTATATTAATATTATAATTGATATTATGGGCATTATATTAATATTTAATATAACATTTAATATAACATTATATTTGAGATTATAAAATATATATATTCTCATATATTATGTTTTTTAATATATATATTTATATATAATATATTTTATAATATATATATATATATAATATATATATTCTCATATATTATGTTTTTTAATATATATATTTATATATAATATATTTTATAATATATATATATATATAATATATATATTCTCATATATTATGTTTTTTCTTTAGATTATTATGATTCTAAATATTGTATGAGGCACCTGTTTGTATTTTTGTTAATAATACTTTATTTCTATTCCTTCACAGGTAAGAAGAAGAATAATCTTGATAATTAAAAAGACACCATAAAAATGTATTCCTGATAAGTGTATCTGCATATTGACAACACACAAGACAATTCTTTTTGTTTCAAGTGAGTACATCAGTGATTTCCCTAAAATCATATTTCAAAGAACCACTTGGAAAATAGTCTCTTGTGAAAACCAACTTTGCTGCACTGACTGAATCAGCATTTTCACAGCTCATAATTGAAAACAGATATGGAAACACTTACAGAAGTGGAAACATTTATTTGCAAAGTTTGTGGGTCAGCATTTTCAGAGAGATCTTGTTTAAAAACACACGTGCGAACACACACTGGAGAGAAACCATTTTGTTGTCAAGTGTGTGGATCAGCCTTTTCTACAAGTTCCCATTTGAAAATCCACATTAGAACGCATACTGGAGAGAAACCATTTTCTTGTGAAATCTGTGGATCGGCATTTTCGGATCATTCCAATATGAAAAAACACATGCGAACACACACTGGAGAAAAACCATTTTCTTGTAAATTATGTGGCTCAACATTTTCAGTGGGTTCTAGATTGAAAACTCACATGCGAACACACACTGATGATAGACCATTTTCTTGTAAAATCTGTGGATCAGCATTTTCGGACCATTCCTATTTAAAAAAGCACATGCGAACACACACTGGAGAGAAACCATTTTCTTGTGATTTATGTGTATCAACATTTTCCGTGAATTCCAGCTTAAAAACCCACATGCGAACACACACTGGGGAGAAACCATTTTCTTGTGAATTATGTGGATCAACATTTTCAGTGGGTTCCAGCTTAAAGACCCATATGCGAACACATACTGGGGAGAAACCATTTTCTTGTGAAGTCTGTGGATCAGCATTTTCTCAGAATTCCCATTTGAAAAGCCACATGCAGACACACACTGGAGAGAAACCATTTTCTTGTGATTTATGTGGATCAACATTTTCAGTGGGTTCCAGCCTAAAAAGCCACATGCGAACACACACTGGTGAGAAACCATTTTCTTGTGAAGTCTGTGGATCAACATTTTCAGTGGGTTCCAGCCTGAAAACTCATATGCGAACCCACACTGGAGAGAAACCATTTTCTTGTGAAGTCTGTGGATCAGCCTTTTTAACAAGTTCCCATTTGAAAACTCATATGCGAATACATACTGGAGAGAAACCATTTTCTTGTAAAGTCTGTGGATCAGCATTTTCGGACTGTTCAAGTTTGAAAAAACACATGCGAACACACACTGGAGAAAAGCCGTTTTCCTGTGAAGTCTGTGAATCAGCATTTTCTCTGAGTTCCCATTTGAAAAACCACATGCGAAAACACACTGGCCAGAAGACATTTTCTTGTGACGTCTGTGCATCAACATTTTCTAGGAGTTCCCATTTGAAAAAACATATGCAAACACACACGGTAGAGAAAACCAATAATGACATTAATGCTTTGAAGGTCAAGAATGTAACCATAGACTCTTAACTTTTTGCTAATAAAAGTTGTTGACATTTGTATTTTTTCATTAAAAAAGATGGTCTCCCAAAATTATTAATAGAAATAAAGACTGAATGAAATTAAAAAATGTGTCACGCCTTTTCAGAAGTCGATGTGCAGGTCAGCTTGAGGTTAAATGCTGCCAATAACTAACAGTAAATTTCCATTCAACCTTGTTATCTAAATCTTCAAGAAATCTCTACTCAAAATTTGCTACACTTATATAATTCATAGGCTACCCATAAATTATGTAACAAAATTTCTAAAGTAATCTATGCTATTTTGAAATACTATAACTAAAAATATTCATGTAGCTATGATTTTTTTATAGCATTAATACTTAATATAATCTAGATGTTAAAAATTACTGGCCGTCTAGCCTAAGTAAGAGCCAAAGAGGATGTCAATGCTCATCCACCAGGATTCCATCCTTAAGCATCACGGATCACCACCCACACAATGGTAGTACCTCCTAAGATTCGAACAATGGGTTGAATAGATAAAAAAAGGATTAGACAATTAGAACTGGGTAATTAAGAGGATTATGCTGCATATAATTAAGTCTAGTGTTTTTACCGAATGCTTCAAATGAGACGATGCAATTATACCTAGAATTCCACGGATTCCAAAAGATGTACTCTTTCAGTTTATGAGACTTTAGTTCCCAATATGCCAAAGTTCTGCCGTTTATCAATACATACCAAGAATAATCATTTTCAAGTTGCAGGACTGCATCTTAAATTTTTTAGTTGGTTGTTTGGTGTTTAAAGGCATATCAAACCTTGAGGGTGATCTAATGCCAAATCGAGTTTTTTTTTAACCTCCAGCTCAACAACTCTATTCTCTCACTTTGAATATTACTGCTACTACTTGACAAATATTAATTCACACACAACATTATATCTTTAAAGGTCACAGAGAAAATTCATTTTTTTTTTAGCATATATGGGGCATGATGATACTGTTGGGTAGGAAGAAGTTTGGCTATTTTAAAGTTTTATGTAGCTGAATATTCTTGATGTGTGTTCTTCGGGTTTTCCTTTTACCCCATCTCATTTGGTGGTTGTGCTGGAAAGAAGGAATTTAAGGAACGAAAAGGAATGAAAGAAAAGAGACGAAGACAGGAGGTAGTTTCATGACTTAGGTTTTATTGACCAGGTCATAGTCTCCCATGGCGAGCGGATATCCCCCTGGCCGAGGTAGTGACTACACTCAGTTAAGGCCTAACTTGAAAATGGCCAACAAATTCTGGTCGGGTGGACAGTCCTTTTTGTTGGATGTACATGGAGGGTTCTTCCGGTGAAAGCCCATGGGAGTTTTTTTGTTTTAGTTTTATTAAATCTTCACACATATATACGGAGAGCAGACATGATTTGTGGTTTCTTATGTTTTTAGGGGCTTCATTCTAAGATTTAGAAGATACAAGGTGTTTCCTTCTAGAAAAGCTGGTTTGGAAATCCACTGAGATGGCCAGCCTGATTTATCAAAACATCAATAAATGTGTGAACCAAATTGTTTGTCCACTTTTTTCTTCATCTGGGGTCAAATTGCAAGCTTGTGAAACTTTGAGCAACATTACAACTGTTCAGCAAGAGTAAGTGTAGAATGAACATCATACTCACCTTCACAGGAAGGATGTGACTAGCGTCCAGTCACCAGACAAAACAAGACAAGTAACCGAATACATTCTGTAGCAACTGACAGAACATGGTCAAGTGTTCAGTATATATGGATAAAAATAAGCTCATTAAACATATCTCTACTGCAGTGAATATATAAAATAAAAATTTTATTTAAAAAATGTATATCTATTCTGCTAGTGTAATGGGAAAAAATTGTAGCGATCTACCTATTAGATGTTCTGTTTTGTAGATTTTAATGTCTTTAGGGGCTTCAGTATAAGCTTTTTAAGATACAAGGAATTTCCTACTCCCTATGAAAGATGGTTTGGAAAATCCCTGAGATGGCCGGCCTGATTTATTAAAACTTCAATAAATGTGGAAACCAAATCATAAGTACCAGATTTGTTTTTATTTTATTCACAAAGAAAGAAAAATTTATCTCCCCTGATTTTTAAGTAAATCTTTATTCCCGAAGAAAATATAATGAACAGTATGTCACCATTCAGTTGTTTAAAATTCAATATTAGATTTTTAAATTATGGGTTGTGTAACCACACTTTAAATGGCAGAGAGAACATTTATGCTCAGAAGCTCAAGGGTCAAGGATACAACTGATACAATTAAGATACAAACTTTTATATCAATGAAGAAAAGAATGGCAAATACATATTTTAATGTTTTTAGAGGCTTTAGTATAAACTTTATACGATGCAAGGAATTTTCTCCTCCCTAGGAAAGATGGTTTGGAAAACCCCTGAGATGGATGAACTGATTTATCAAAATATCAATAAATGTGGGAACCAAATTATAAATTATTCTTTGTCCACTTCTTACCACTAATCTGCTAAAGTAAGGGGGGACATTTTTAGTTCTACCCTTTAAAACACCGTCAACAGGGCTATCCATGACAAACTTTCAAATCTTGCCATGACATTACAATTGTTCTGCTAGAGTATGAGGAGGAAATTTTAGAGATCTACCATTTAAAAGCCCTGTTTTGCAGATCTTACTGTTTTTATAGGCTTACAAGATGAAAGGGACCATATGACCTTAAGGCACCCCTTCCGCGATATTGACTTGTGGGGGACACTTTTCTCATTTACACCGTAAAAATCCGGTTGTTTGTTAGGGTTAGGGGTTAGTTTTATAATTTTAAAAACATCTAAAAATCGTCTGTAAACAATTAACCGGATTTTGACGGTGTAAATAGAAAAAAATGTCCCCACAAATTGAAATCGCAAAAAGGGTGCCTTACGGTCATATGGTCTGATGAAAGTAAATTTAGGATGGTAGAGAATGAGAAAGTAATGAAGAAAAGAATGCCAAATTCATATTTAAAAGTTTTTAAGAGCTTCAGTATAAGCTTTATAAGATGCAAGGAATTTCCTCCTTCCTATGAAAGATGGTTTGGAAAACCACACAGATAACTGATTGATTTATTAAAACATCAATATATGTGGGAACGAATTATAAGTACCAGATTTGTTTTTATTTTATTCATAAAGAATAAGAAAAAAGTAATTCAGATTATTTCCCTTGACTTTTACTCTTTAGATATTCTTTTTTCATTGTTTGTTAATGAATGATGGTTATGTAATTTTTAGTTTAATCAATATATATATATATATATATATATATATATTATAAATATTATTTATATTTCTGTCAATTATAATGCATGTATCACATAAAATTCGATAATTATAGAAAATAATCTTGACAAGTGAATCCCGGCAAAGGATGGCTCGCTTTGCAGAACACCGTACAGATTGTTTCTGACTATGCCTGCTGAGGTCCCGGTTTCGATTTCTGTCGGAGGAAGTCGTTAGTATACATCGCTGATGAGACTTAATAAAGTCGAAACAGTCTGTATGGTGTTCTGCATAGCGAGCCATCCTTTGTCAAGATTATTTTCTATAATTATCGAATTTTATGCGATACATGCATTATAATTGCCTTCAAGCAAAATATAAATAATAATTTATTCAACAATGCTTCTAAAAAGCAAACATCCAAAAAATCTTATATAATATAAAGATTTTTGAAGGCAATTTACAATGCAATATATGTTGAAAATTATATTTATTTAACTTTTTTTTTTTTTTTAATTCTAAATATTTTCGGAAAATAAAATTCCATCATCAGAGTTATTGAAAGTACTAGGTATTTTTTTATAGTAATTATCCCACGGCGATATTGTAATCATCTGTTGTTTTAAGAAGTTGAGGAACGCCGTATATTTGAAATTTTTTTTTCTTTTTCGGTTACTTCCATGATGTTAAATCGACTATTTCCGTGATGTTAATTCGGTTCGGCTGCTCCTGTGCTCGTGGAGATTGTTCGAAATTCTTTTAATTTTTACTATAAATTTAGCCTCACCCTGGCATAGTGAAATAAAGGTTTTTTTTATAGTATCTTTGAAGCATTGTGTGTATGTGTAATATAAAGATTTTTGAAGGCAATTTACAATGCAATATGTGTTGAAAATTATATGATAGATATATGAGAAAATTTTTTCCACTCTAACATTTAAACATCTTAAAATGAATGAAATGTAAGAAAAAACATGAGTAATCTGAACATTGGCTACATAAATAACCTCCCCTTGTTTATTTCACTTGCGCATTTGAAATGAACTTAATTGTTATTCAGAACACATTTTATGATATTTTTTTGTTAAAACATGCAGTTGTATTGATTTGAACAAATTCATATTTTCAGTGTAGATTTACGGTGAAATGAAAATTGCTGACCAAAACAGACGGCTTCCTCAAAGTGAAACAAACAAGAGGAAGTTACTCTCATTTATGTAGCTAATGTTCAGATTAGCAAAAATGTTTCTGATGTACAACAAATGTGAAATGTAGGTAATAAAAGATTTATTAAAAAAAAAAAACACAAAAGAAAATCACCATCAAAGAATTTAAAGTATTCAACCACTTTGGGGGTTCAAACAGAAATTCAGATGATACAATAAAGTGAATGTCCTTTTATATGCACTCATCAATCATAGCCAACATTTTCTCTTTTTTTGGTTTTTGTATTCCACTGAAAATCAACACCTACATATATATAAATTTTAATACTAAATATGCATGTGCTTATCTCTCTCTCTCTTTCACTCTCTGTATATTTGTGAGAAAGAGATAAAAGACACGAGAGAGAGAGAGAGAGAGAGAGAGAGAGATCTTTCAAATACTGTGTCATAGGGTGTATCTGTCCGAAACTGGACTTGCCAGTCATATAAGATCTCACGACAGGAAAATATTGAAGACTTATTTTAGAAATGTGCTTCACCAGCATCCAACCGGTACCTTGTGTCAATTCTGTGACAAATGATGTGGTTCTTTGAAAAGGTCATACGAGGTGAACAGTCAGTGTCAATGAAAAAGACAGCTATAGAGTTTTCTAAGATATATGGAGTCACGTGATACCACGGATATTAATAGTAAATCAACGAGACCCTTAGTTATCCAGCAAAGAAGTGGCATTCACTAAACAAACACACACACACATGGAGTTGTACTTTTGTTAATGTCACTGAATTTACACCAAGATTGAAGGTATTTTTGTAAATGTCATTTCAAAAATATTTCACAAGAAAATGGTTTCTCTATTTAAAAAAAATAATTTGCTTATAACAATTTTTAGAAATCAAGGAGCTCCTTCATGGAGATAACACTTGCTTACATTATGAATAGCATGTATATCCTATGGATCATTTTAGGATGGAGCAAGTTCCTTTGAGAGTTGCTTCATAGCAACTTGGTTTACCAGGTATTTTATCAGGGCATTTTTTAAAGTTTTGCTTGACTAACCAAGTTGTGCCTACCACACCTGGTATGATATTGACTTCTTTCAATGACCAATTAGTTTTTAGGTCATTCTTGAGGTTTTGGTATTTTGTAATTTTTTCTTGTTCGGCTCTGTTGAGGCCCATAATCATTTGGGACAGCTACATAAAAAATGAATGCAGTTTTTTCCTGTTTATTCCAAATGACAATATCTGGTTTAATGGCCTTGTCTTTTATATATCTACCCACCTAACTTTATCATAGAACACAGTCACCTTACCACTTTTGTTATCGGTGGAAGTTTGTGTTCCCAGATGTACTGTGGTCTGTCAAGCTGCATCTCTCCACAGATTTTCCAGTGGAGATATTTACATGTGTTAGCATGTGTCTTTTCAAATCGTTACTCCTAGAAAATGCTAATCCACATAATTTACAAGAAAATGGTTTCTCTCCAGTGTGTTTTCGTATATGCACTTTCAAAGTGGAGCTGTCTGAAAATGCTGATCCACAGACTTCACAAGAATATGGTTTCTCTCCAGTGTGTGTTCGCATATGGCTTTTCAAATGGGTGTTTGTTGAAAATGCTGAACCACAAACTTCACATGAAAATGGTTTCTCTCCAGTGTGTGTTCGCATGTGCTTTTTCAAATTCGAGCTGTGTGAAAATGCTGATCCACAGATTTCACAAGAAAATGGTTTCTCCCCGGTATGCATTCGCATGTGGCTCTTTAATCCAGAGCAAGCAGAAAATGCTGCTCCACAGACTTCACAAGAAAAGGGTTTCTCTCCAGTGTGTGTTCGCATGTGCTTTTTCAAAATTGATGGGTAGGAAAATGCTGATCCACAGATTTCACAAGAAAATGGTTTCTCTCCAGTGTGTGTTCGCATGTGGCTTTTCAAATGGGAGCAGTCTGAAAATGCTGATCCACAGACTTCACAAGAAAATGGTCTCTCTCCAGTGTGTGTTCGCATGTGGGTTTTTAAACCAGAGGGATATGAAAATGCTGATGCACATAATTCACAAGAAAATGGTTTCTCACCAGTGTGTTTTCGCATGTGTATTTTCAAAAGTGAGTGGTATGAAAATGTCAATCCACAGACTTCACAAGAAAATGGTTTCTCTTCAGTATCTTTTGGCATGTTGCCTTTCAAATTAGCATTTGTAAAAAATGCAGATCCACAGACTGCAGGAGAAAATAGTTTCTTGCCAGTGTGTGTTCGCATGTGATTTTTCAAACTGGAACAATCTGAAAATGCTGATCCACAGACTTCACAAGAAAATGGTTTCTCTCCAGTGTGTGTTCGCATGTGCCTTTTCAAATGTGTACTTCTAGAAAATGCAGATCCACAGACCTCACAAGGAAATGGTTTCTCTCCCGTGTGTGTTCGCATGTGGTTTTTCAAACTGGAACAGTCGGAAAATGCTGATCCACAGTCTTCACAAGAAAATGGCTTTTCTCCAGTGTGTGTTCGAATGTGTCTTTTTAAATTGGCACTCCTAGAAAATGCAGATCCACAGACTTCACAAGAAAATGGCTTGTCTTTTACTGTGTGTTTGCAAGTGTCTTTTCAAATGGGTTCTCCTAGAAAATGATGATCCACAGGCCTCACAAGAAAATGGTTTCTCTCCAGTGTGTGTTTGCATGTGTTTTTTCAAAATGGAACAGTCAGAAAATGCTGAACCACAGACTTCACAAGAAAATGGTTTTCCTCCGGTGTGTGTTCGAATATGCCTTTTTAGATTGACACTCCTAGAAAATGCTGATCCACAGACTTCACAAGAAAATGGTTTGTCATTACTGGGTGTTTGCATGTATCTGGAACTATCTAAAAATGCTGATTCACAAACTTCTTCTTCAGTGTCTGTATCCATACCTAGTTTCAATCCTCAACTATGTGAAAATGTTGATCTAAACAATGAAGTAAGTTTGTTTTTTAATAGAGTCTATTTTCTGCTTTACTATTTGAATTCATGGAAGGTGCTCATGTTTAAATGTGTCTTTTTAAATTTCAAAACTCTTCATCCAAATTACAGTTGATATCTGTAAATGAATGAAAATAAAGTTTTATGAAGCAATAAAAAATTTGTATAGAGTTACATACCTTATGGTTCACAAGTAATGTTTCAGAATGTTTGCTGGTGACCAGTAATAAAACCACTTACATGCATATACATTGCTTCATAAACCAAGTTGGTAACATTATACAGTGTCAGAGGTGGGATAAAACAATTTGTGGAGACCAGTAAAAAAGAAAAAAGAAAAAAGCAATTGATGTAAATAATTTTGAAATTATAAATTTTGACAAAACATTCTATAAGTGGAACCAAAGTTACAAATGATATACGCCCCACAAAATTCCACAAGTAAAAAGAGGAATCCTCCCAAAAGAGCAACATGAGTATAATATATATGAAGATAGGAGGGTTGGAGTAAAATCCGACAGTATGAGGTAGGGTAAAAGGAAAGTGGACAAAAAATAATAACTCAAACAAGTCTTAGAGTGGGAATATTTTCTCCTTAGAATAAGGACATCTTCAGCCCAATGACTTTTATTTAAAGCAAAATTTTTGCTTTAAATAAAAGTCATTGGGCTGAAGATGTCCTTATTCTAAGGACGAAATATTCCCACTCTAAGACTTGTCTGAGTAATTTTTTGTCCACTATCCTTTTACCCTACCTCATAATATATATATATATATATATATATATAACGGGTGGTTGGTGTGTGTGTGTGTGTGTCTGGAGGAAACTACAAAAATAAAACAACAAAGTAAATATATATACACATTAACTACCACCAAGCCAGAATGACACAAGGTCTTTTTTTTCATGGCCAACATGAGTAAAGATGTGGACTTTCTCTCTTAAAATCTTATCCTGGTCTGTATTGAAGTCAGTCAGTCAGTTCAGTATACTGTTGGTTTGGAAAACAGCAACTGGCTAAGCACAACCAAACTAGTGCCCAAAACAGCTGGTATTTATGGAACTCAAAAATAGTCCATCTATTTATTTGGGTGATTGCATTCCTTGAGTCTTGATTGGCTGCTTGGTTTCTATGATGTTATGAGGCTTCTTAAATACTCTGTCATTCTGCAGTAGGATTTTAACAAGGTTAGATCCGTATGCATTCTGACTTCTAACTTATGCAAAGAGATCAGGCAGCAGTTTAACTAAGAAGTCATCAAAGAACATAAAACAATGAAATAAAATAACAGAAGGTGAAACTGAAGACCATAAATATAACATAAAGTCATAAATAAAGTTATGTATTGTACACAAATATGTACAGTAAAACGGCAAAAGAGTTCAATGTCTTTCAAAATAACCTAAAGTAAAAAAAATTAAAAAATTAAGGGAATGTGAATGTTTTAGGAGAGTCATAATGATGTATCTTTTTATGTTTTTTTATGTTCTCCAAAAAATATTAAGCCTGATTGCTTTTTCCTTGGGAAACCATTTTACAGCTAAATATATTCCTGTATATTTTCAGTTTTTATGTTCTCCAAAAAATATTTTCAGTAGAATGTTTGGAAAACGTTTCAGTATTTATGTAGAGGTGAATAATTTTTAAAAAATCAATGTTTTATGTAATTTTTTTAATGGATTTGTTACATGTCATTAAAAGTTATAAAAATGTAATTTCAATTTGATGAAAGGAAACTTTGCTGTATGTCATTAATTTTTCATTCTTTCATACAGTAACCTATATGTAAAATATTTTCCCTCCTTTTTTTCTTTTTCTTTCATTCAATATAATATACTCAGAAATCATCTAATATAAAATAAATGTATAAGTATATGGATATAAATATCTAATTACAAATAAGAAATTAACATGTGATCTTTAACAATATCTCTTTTTATTTCCCAGGTTTCAATCTGTGGTTGGAAAACAAACTCCTCTGATGGTTATATTTAATTTGGACTGAGAAAACTGTGATCATCAATGAATATAGAAATACAGATTCAAAATAAATTATATTATTAAACTTGAAACTAAATTTTTGTTTATAGAATGAAAAATTAAAAACAATTATACAGTTTTTAAGCATGTCAGTTGGCACAAGTTTTCATTTAAAGTTAGACATGCAAACATAAGAGAGAAACCATTTTCATATGATTCATTATTTTAATACAGATTACATGTAAAAACATTACATGCAAATACAAGCTGTATAGAAATTATATTCATTTGAAATGATCAGCAATTTCATGGATTTGTAATATTAAATAATACAAATGAAAATTTACTTGGATGAATTGGAAGTAACTGCCACAATCTAAATCAAGCAAAAGTAAATCTGTTGATGTGGCCACGTTTTTAAGTGGTTCTGTTGATGTGGCCAGGTTTTTTAGTGGTTCTGTTGATGTGGCCAGGTTTTTTAGTGGTTCTGTTGATGTGGCCACGTTTTTAAGTGGTTCTGTTGATGTGGCCACGTTTTTAAGTGGTTCTAAGTGTTACAATTCATAAGAGATCATGAATTGTGAACAGCCCTGTAGTCAAGAAATCAAATTAATGTCTGTCAATTTAAAATCAGAGAGGCACAAGATTTTACACACCATGACAGACACGTAATAGTTTAGAGTTTTAGATTCGACCTAGCTTTAGATTCCATCTAACTACTCTCTCTCTCTCTCTCTCTAGCTATGGGTAAATAATAGAGCAGACTGGGTTCTTTAACATTGGCTAGTTAACCAGTCTAGAAGGAAAACTCTGAATTCAAACCTGTTGAACTGCACTTAAGAAATTGACCTTGTGTTGCATCCTGCTCATGCGACGGGGTTGGTAAATATGTATATGGTGTTATTCTTGCTTCCACTTGTTGCTGCTCATCTCAAGCAGTTCTTTGGTTCTATTGTAACTGCTGCTCAGACTTCTTTGTGTTCTCAAAGACATCACACAGGTCAGAAGAAATACATTTCAAGAACAATGATGAGTCCAACGTAGCTTTTCAGTGGCTGTTGTAGGTTCAACTTCACCAAATTGGTTGATTGGTTGGTTGGTTGGTTGGAATTTATGGTATGTCAACTCCTGATTGATGTTATTCTTGGTGTTATTGATCTGTAATTTTATTGTTTTATTCTCCAATTAAAATCAATCCTATGAATGATTTTATATAGGAACCAATTGAAATATAATTAAAATATGTGTAATCTTTTTGTATGCATTCTTATTAAATTTCATAAGTTTTTCTAATTTTATATATTTCATTACATGAAAACTTAAATACTTACGCGTTAGTGTTCAGTGTGCTTTGTCACCTTCATGAACTCGTCAAAATCATCTAGTGTAGAATACGCCAACCTCACCTCTGCAGAGGAGTAAGATCTCCCCAATGAGGCCACCAGTTGGCAGTGGGTGATGTCCTCTGATGCTTAAGGATGGGATCCTGGTGGCCAAAGATATGCAACACACCACTTTGGCCCTTACTTAGGCTAGACGGGCGGTCAGAGAGATTCCCTCCAATCTTTCTAATTTAATTAGGTATTTCTGCTATGATAAATTATATAAGATTCATTTAACATATGGATATCATGATGTTAAGTTTAAAATGTCATGTTTTTAGATTCTAAAAAAATATTTATTTAATAACTACCTTACTTTATTATCGAATTCTGATAATTTTTTGTCAAAAACTCTATTGAAAATTTAGTGTCCTCCCTTTTAAACAGAACAAATATCAATGTATATTTTTTTCTTTTATAAGATAATAGCCAATTAAATAATTATCGAAAATGATAAAACAAAGATCTCCAAAAAATATTTTTTAGTTTTTATTTTCATTTTATTTTTTCGATTTTCGGTACTTATTTTTTACCAGGATATCACCCTTGAATTTTATTTTCTATTCACACGTTCGTTTTTTTTTTTTTTTTATTATACTGTAATTAGTGTTGAATTTATATAACCCCACCCAAATAAGGGAAGGGGGGTCAAAGTTAAGTGACCTGAGAAAAATCAGAAAGTTTTGAAATAAAATAATTGATGCATTATAAAATTCATTGATAAATCAACAGAAAATTTCGTTAAAATCAGATAATTCCCTGATTTTTGGTAAAAAATTTCAAAATGGGGAGAGGGTTTTGTTTTTAAAAACACAGATTTTTCGACAATTTGGATATACTAGTGATACCCAATTTGTTGTCTGCTACAAATTTGAAAAACGAATTAAAATTTATGAAATCTATTATTTAAGGCCAAACTTTTGTCTAAAACGATAAGTAGTCATTATGACCATCATTAAAAAAAAGAAAAATATCATTACATTAGCAATCTATTTTTAATATATTTAAAACGATTTGTTTTGGTCAATTTTGTTCGCCGACTCCATTTTGGTTCTTTTTAAGTGGTTTTATTGGCTTGTTTACAAATTTGATGTAACATTTGCTATTGCAGAAAAAAAAATTACCAAAAATCAGGGAATTATCCGATTTAAATGAAATTTTCAGTATTGATTTATCAATTAATGAATTTTATAATGCATCAGTTATTTTATGTCAAAACTTTAATTAAATATTTTTGTTATTTAAGTTTAAAATGTTATATTTTTAGATTCTAGAAATAAATATCTACTTAATGCAAACCTTATTTTAGTCAATCAAAGTATACGTTTTGAAGAAAAACTATATTGAAAATGTAGCCCCCCCCCCCTTTTTTAAGCAGAAAAAATATCGATGTATAATTTTATCTTTTATAAGATAATAGCCAATTTTAAATAATTATCGAAATGAGTAAAAAAGAAATCTCCAAAAAATTAATTATTTATTATTTTTTTTAACATTTTATCTTCTGATTTTCGGTACTTATTTTCTTATAAAATATTCCACTTAAATTTTTTTTCTATTTACAACTTAATTAATATCAATCAAGGACCAACTCGCCAATATTTTACACTCCCAAAGTAAGGGGGGGGGGGTCAAAATTAAGTGACCTGAAAAAAAATGAGAAAGTTTTGAAATAAAATAAATAATGCATTATAAAAATCATTCATTGATGAATAAACACTGATAATGTCATTAAAATCCGATAATTCCCTGATTTTTGGTAAATTATTTTCTGTAGGAGGGCTAAATTCATTTCGTCAAAAACGCATTTTAGGCCAATTTTGGGTATACCTAGGGTATACTTAGATCACGGAAACTCCCCAAGTACCCTATCAATAACATCTCAAGGGTTTCGGGTATTTCTGTGAAATGCAATGTGTTTTATACGCAATTTAATGATATTATCTCGTATGCGCTATTCTGCATTAGTACCAAAAATATTTCAAAATCACATTAAATGATCTTAGGAATTTAATTCGAAGAAAAACACTCGAAAATGTCCATTTTGAAATAAGTCCTATAATAACCTGATAGTGATGAAAGTTTAAAAGAATCTGTTGCCAAATTAATTAGCTTTTTGTTTTCAATGAATAAAAGTAAGTCAATAAAAATATTTATTCAATAAAATCATTGTTTATAATAAAAAAAAAAATTTCGAGGGTGGACTTTATTTATGTCAACTCACTTATTAATACGGATAGTAGCGAAAATAAAATATCAATTAAATTTTGAAACAAATTAGATTTCAAAAGATAACTAAATTGAAAAAAAAAAATTATAACCATAAGTATTGTCACAAATTTAAAAAAATGTTTTACTTCTTGATCAGCGGAGAAGAAAAAAAAAACTTACATTTCAAATTACGTTTGTTTTATTTGTAAAGAAAGACAATATTAATAACAAAACGTTATACTTACTTCTTTCTCTTTCCTTTCGACCGATTTTTTTCCTACAACTTCAGAGAAAATCCTAAGTTCTATACAATATCAGAGAAAATGAAATATTTAAAATAAAACTGATGTTTTTCTGGCTGAGTGAAAATTAAACTGTAGTTCATTTGCAATCAATACGGAAAGATTTTCTAAACAGTAAACAAGGGAGATAATTCCGATATTTTCCTCATTTATCAAAATGCAAATTAATTCATTGTAATCCTTAAAATTGACAGATGACAAAGAAGAGAAGACAATAATAAAAGTTTTGTTTAAGATCGCAGAGTGAGGTAATAAAAGGTTTTCTTAATCTTTTTTTAATTTTAAAACAATTACCAAAAATCAGGGAATTGTCCGAATTTAATGAAATTTTCAGCAAATTATTCATTAATGACTAGATTTAATAATGAATAGCTTATTTAAAAATTTAAAAAAGAAATTATTTTTTTTATATAAATTTGATTATTTGAAGTAAAAAATTTTTTCCAGTCACCAAATTTACATTTCTAGAAAGATCAAATGAAGAATACATAAAAAGATAAAAAATAAAAATTCAATACCCGAAGTAATTTGAAAATTTAAGTTATTTTCTTAAAACTCAAAAGATAATTTAATCTGAACATTAGCTACATAAATGAGAATAACTTCCCCTTGTATGTTTCACTTTGAGGAAGTCGTTTGTTTTGGTCAGCCATTTTCATTTCCCCGTAAATCTACACTGAATATACGAATTTGTTCGAATCAATACAACTGTATGTTTCAACACAAAATATCATAAAATGTGTTCTTAATTGTGCTTGCACATTATTTGAAATGAACTTGATTGTTATTAAGAACACATTTTATGATATTTTCGTGTTAAAACATGCAGTTGTATGGATTATGGTGAAATGAAAATGGCCGACCAAAACATATGGCTTCCTCAAAGTGAAATAAACAAAGTGAGATTAATCTCATTTATGTAGCTAATGTTCAGATTCCCTTTTATTTTAATGTCTTTTATATCCAGTAAAAGATTACATTTCAACTTCTGTTATGAAGTAGATTTATTTTTCCTACTACCAGTTTTCCTTGTTCAATTTTTTCTTTAAGTCTGATAAAACAGACTTTCTAGTTCTTTTACTTCACCCCACTGGTTTTCAGTTCATGAAACATTTTGGTTATCTAGTAAAAGAAATAATATGACATTACACAGTTACGGGCTCTTAACCATCGCCTGATAAGAGACCTCGCCCCTTAACCATCGCCTGATAAGAGACCTTGTGCAAGGGCCATTGTCGGCGACTAATCAAGACACACATTACTAGGCTTAGTTTAGCCGCCAAATTTCGAAGATTGATTCCATCAATCTACCTCTTTTGCTGCAATCAACCGTCGCTAAAGGACGTGTTTTTGAAGCCAGCTACCAGGAGTCGAACTTAACTCAAGCTAGCAAGAGACGCTCAACTCTTCATATCAGAGACAAGATAAGTTACGCAAGCACATTATTTTGCAACCTACACTTACACTCTACAATCTGTACAATTTATAACACATTTGGAGAGCACACACACATTTTGTATATCACTCGTTACATATTGTATATTGCACATTGATATTTTGTTTGTTGAATACACTGTTTGTCTAAAGTCTTGTGTCATGTTTTCCTTACCTGTTGCCTTTATCTCACTAGATCCTCTTGGAAAGTTTTTATTTCAAGTAAATATTTAAATAGGTGCTACCCAAGCGTGTTACTTGATCTAAAATATCCCTCTTTCTGGCATGTCTCTTCAGAATACCATCTGACTTGGGTGTTCTAGCTAGAAATGCTACTTACCTCAGCTTTCCAATGAGAGTAGTGGTTTATATACGGAATTATAGATATCTCCCGATTCACTAATTCAGCATTTCAATTCGCACACACACCGCAATAATAAAACAAAACAAACATAAGTCGCAGACGCCAAAATCAGAAGTTTACTCCATCCTAGCCTAAAACAGAATGACCTTTTTAACACATATCTGCGCATGGGCTCCGATTTGGAATTCCGCTTTGATAATCAATTCCTAACATTAAAGAAAAGAAAATTTGTAAATAAAATTCGCATTTTCATCCAATGAAAGCGATTCCCGGGTGAAATGAAAATGACTTCAATTGATCCGATTTTGGGTCGCGGCTTTCTATAAATAAACAGCTTTCAAAAGCCGACGACACACAGAGATCCAGGTGTCAGAGTCGAACACACACCAAACGAGGGCTCGCAAGCGAAAGATACATCACAAGGCGGCTGACCTCCACACATCCCAACACCTGCTCTCACCGACCATCGATCCAAAAGGATTTACTCTGTATACTAAAAAAAAAAAAAATTGTAGTTTGTTATTTTATTTTATATCTAAAATAATAATATATAGAGTACGTGTGTACGTGGATAAACTCCTGGCCGAAACACATGTCAGTAAAATAAAATGAAATAAATTCTAATTTATCCATTCAGCATTTTCTTTCCTTTATTTTTCATTTCAACATACCGTCAGATTTACTTCCATTTTCAACTCACACACACACACACACACACACACACACACACACATATATATATATATATATATATATATATATATATTAAATATATATCAAACACCTTCCCTTTACGGCAGTTGTCAAATGGCTGAGAGGTTAACGAATTGGGTGGATGAAAAGTCAGTCAGGTTTTGCTCCTGGTCAGAGGTAGTTGTTGTATCTAGCCGCATTAAAGAGATGTGAAACGTTGAAACACGGTGTCTGTGGATGACTTATTATATGCTCCCAAAATATGGTAGAACTCTCTAGGGGTGACTTAAATTAACTTTCACTATTAGCATAAAGCAATGATTGTCTGTTTACAGACTAGATCTCTCTGGTGATCGTAAAATATATAAACAGATGTATGTATTTAATAGTTTTAGCACCATTATATACTCCCCAAATCTGGTAGAACTCACACTGAAGAGATGTGAAACACCGAAACATGGTGTCTGTGGATGACTTATATATATATATCTAACAATCTCATTTCTTCATTTTATTATTATTATTATATAATTTGTTTTGCAATTTTTCTATTAGTCTAAATTTGTGTTTAGACTTTTGTAACGTTGCGGGTTTAGTTCATAATATGTTACGTTACGGTGTTCGTTTCGTTCGCAGTATCAAATCGTGTATTCGTACGGTCGGTCGTTTGTTTACATACACAGATCTAGCTGTAGCAGTCAGTCTTAGCTAGCCCCAAAATCTTCCTCCACTTCTTTTGGTCATGGTCAAGGGAAGATATCACTTTACGTACGCCGTCGCGTGCCCTTCGTTATGGCCAATTTGACTTGTTGACAAGTTTGTTGGTTTAATGACTTTCATTTATGAGTACGATTTCTTTGGCGTGTAGTAAATAAAGATGTGGACAGTATTTCTTACTTTTCAGGAATTTATTTACTTAATGAAAGTTACTGAGAGAGAGAGGTCGTCGGCTTCCTTAAATATGTTTTTAGTGATGCTCTTAACTTCGTTCCAATTATCAGGCTTCACACTTAAAATATGTTTTCAACTTCGTCCAGTGTAAAATATTACATCTCGGGTTTCACACATCAGCGACCTCAGTTCATCAACTGCCAACTGCCACGCACGGCCTCCTGGCTCTAACTGCCTCTGACTCTCGGACCCTCACTGCTCTGATCGCAGACTCCAACTCATCGTAATTCTATTCACGGGTCTCTTAAATAGCATTTCTAAATAATCTTCCAGAAGCTTCCTTCTCTAGAATTTTCGACCTCCTTCTGGACTAAATCGAATATTCGATTCGTTCTATTCTCACTGGTCAACCAGAGTTCACTAACCTAAAGATCAAAGGCTTATTGGAGTCACTCATCCTAACTTTTCGTTAAATCTAGACTTATCGTCTCATTTCTCTCGTTAAAAAGATGTTATCTTTCCTAACTACTTTTTCGGTGATTCCAAAAAGACCACCCAGTAATATAAGATAATCGGTAGTACATTTTTCTAAGTCTGGCACAAGGCCACAAATATAGGTGCTGGGCGGCGATTACGTAACACTTTTTAAATCCCTTTTAAATTCTCTTATATTGCTTTTTGGGGTAGGGTAAAATTTTAACAAATTAAAGAAACACGAGAACAAAATGAACTATACACACACACACACACACACACACACACACACACACACACACAACTAGCAAAAAAAAAAAAAAAAAAAGAAAAGATAGCTGTGCAGTCAACATAAATTGAATGAACAAAGTAATAGATGTTTAATAAAAGATTTTATTTTTTACAATTAAAAAAAAAAGATTTTTACAATTAATTTTGACCTCTGATTCATCGTATTTTAAACTTAATGAATATTCACAATTAAAACAATATATTATAGAATTAAAAGCTTTAACATTATTTTAATTAACCAGGTATTTCTATTTCATTATTAATACTCATCTTCTTTAATCATACAACTGTTACCATCTTGAGTTACCCGCTAGTTAAAAATGAGACCGTCCAAATTGAAATGCAAACATGTAAATCCTGATTATTTGGTGTTGCTTATCCACCAAATTCTTATTTCTCTATGATTGTCATGACCTCAGTTAAATAATGGTCCATCTTGGTTTTTTTTATAAAGAAAAAAGGAAAGAAAAAGACATGCTACACAGAAAATATAATAAGA
The DNA here is from genome assembly GCA_023376005.1 of Doryteuthis pealeii. Taxonomy (NCBI): domain Eukaryota; kingdom Metazoa; phylum Mollusca; class Cephalopoda; order Myopsida; family Loliginidae; genus Doryteuthis; species Doryteuthis pealeii. The sequence continues at coordinate 94,066,906 of CM042151.1, forward strand.
AAGAAAGTGAATAGGGGAAAGATAGACATCGGGGTTGAGCATATGGAAGCGAAAACATTAATGTGTTTCAATCAAACATGATGAAAAGAAAGAAAGAAAGAAAGAAAGAAAAAAAAACTGGATTATCAAATCTCCATTTTCCGTCTTCCTTCCATGACAATTCAGGGATGGTATATATGGATTTGTCTTGAGGCTCCTTTTATAGACACCTGAAAATAAAAAAATAAAAAAATAAACTGGTAATTTTCACCTTTAGTTGGCTAAATTCCTAGCATAAAATTGTGTGTGCGTGCATTATCTGAAATGAACTTAATTATTATTAAGAACACATTTTATGATATTTTTGTGTTAAAGCATGCAGTTGTATTGTTTTTGAAAAAGTTTCTAAGATTTGTTTATTTCGCACAGAGACTTTCAAAATGGTTACTGGCTTGTTTCAAAGTAAAAGTCAAGGGAGGTTACTCTAATTACCTTATTTGCTAGGAATTTAGCCAACTAAAGGTGAAAATTACCAATAAACTCTTGTAAAGTTAACATAGAATAATCTTCATGAAATTCAATCTCATTATGATTTCTATTCTGATCTTTTAATTTTATACATAAAAGGTTTTGTTTTTGATCAACAATTCCTTTATTACTCATGGTTTACTACTGACATTTTCATTAGATTTAAATTTATAATCAAAGCAAACATCTCGTCTTTTCTAAATATAAAAAGATTTTATTTTTTACAATTAAAAAAAAAGATTTTTACAATTAATTTTGACCTCTGAATCATCGTATTTTAAACTTAATGAATATGAACAATTAAAACAATATATTATAGAATTAAAAGTTTTAACATTATTTTAATTAACCAGGTATTTCTATTTCATTATTAATACTCATCATACAACCGTTACCATCTTGTGTTACCCTCTAGTTAAAAATGAGACCGTCCAAATTGAAATGTAAACATGTAAATCCTGATTATTTGGTATCTTTTTTGCTTTATATTTTTGAAGGTAATTACAATGCGTATATCGTATAAAATTCGATAACTATTGAAAATAATCATGACAAGCAAACTCGGCAAATATAGATTTGCCGAGTTTGCGTGTCACTATTATTTTCAATAATTATTGAATTTTATACGATATAGGCATTGTAATTACCTTCAAAAATAAAAATAATAATATACTTTACTTAACAATGTTTCAAAAGCAAATTATCAAATTCTATTATAAAACTATATCCTTAATTTTTGCAATCTTATAACAAATTTAACATTATTCATAAAACAGACCATATGACCTTTAGACACCCCTTTTGCGATCTCGATTAATAAGCACATGTTTTCCATTTACACTGTCAAAATCTGGTTGTTTGTTAGGGGTTAGGATTAGGGGTTAGTTTTATAATTAAAAAAAAAACTCTAAAAATCGTCTGTTAATAAACAACTGGATTTTGACTGTGTAAATGAAAAATGTGCTTATGAATCGAGATCGCAAACGGGGTGCCTAAAGGTCCCATAAAACATACCTGCTTGATAATTAGCTTGCTTGATGTGTTCACTCAGAGCATCTGGATTTGGAGGCATTGTGATTTCCAATTTTCTTTGTAATCTAAACACGTTGTACATGGCTTCATTGACACTTGTCACGTTTTGTTGTCCATACAACCTGCAAACAAACATCTCCAATGATTTTGCTGTGGCTGGTTTCACATCAAATTCATTGCCATTTCTCTTTCAGCCAAGGATTTTCTTTTTCCCCTTTCCATAGAAAGAACTCACACTATCACACCCAGTAAAGCAATGTAAACCAATCAATGTGTTGTAAAGGGAAGTAACCGGATAATCCCTCACGTATGCAAATGAGTACGTATAAAAGAACAACACGAAGATTAGCTCAGTGTGATGTGAGGTGATCTGCACCCACAAAGGTTGTTTTCGTATTCTCGGATGTAAACCCACGTGCTACAACTCTTCAGAAGATAAGTAATCTTTACCAATCCTTTTTTACGCCTTGCCGGACGAGAGCCATTTTTGTTATTTGTATTCATTTTTAATAATAAACTATTATTACAACCACTCGCAATCTTCTCGTTAATGTATTTCTAATACATAACAGTTCTTAAAGTTGTTAATCTTCCTGTATGGAAGTACAAATGTGCTGGAATGAGACTTTGTAGAGCAACTTCAATTACAAATACATCAGTATCAGGACTCATTATGATTACATCAGCACTACTGTTGGCAGCAAACTCTCCTTAACTTACTCTCTATCATCCTAACTCTCCTTATCGTACTCTCTGTTCTCCTAATTCTCTTGATTTTCCTCACTCTCATAACACTCCTTATCTTACTCTTCATCTTGTTTATTTCTCTCTTTTCCAATTACCCCTCTTTCATTTTTCGATTTCACTCAGTGTTTGTTTTTGTTTTCTTCTTCTTCTTTTCTGTTTATAACTCGCATTTGTCAAAAGAAGTTCCCCATCGAGTCAGAGATGAATATTTTATAAGTATTTGACACAACCCAACAGTGTCATTCAGAACGTACTTCAACACAAGGTGAGTAAAGTTCAGGTCACCATTCTGCGTATATAATTGCCAGCAGGAGAATAAATGGAAACCCACTGACATTAACGACATTTCAGGAAAGAAATAAGAAATGACCCCTAAATCATCATTAACATTATTAGAAACGTTTCATGAATCACATCTATGTGAATAAAACCTTAAAAAACGATTTTCAGCAAATATCATATATTTATTTTTATTCTTTTATTTTTATCAAAACGTATAATAAATAAAAAGAGCATATTTTTAGTAAAAAATGGGTTGACGATCTGATTACACTGTCAATACAAAGATCATATTTTCAGTATGAGAATGATTGAGTTTTAGCAAAAAACAGTGTTTGAAGATGACATTAAATGATCAATACGATGAGCATATTTTCATTCTCTTTATCACTTGCCCCCCTTTTCAGGTGAGAATGAATGGCATTTCCTGTTGTGCGCCAAGAATACCTTCACCTTCTTAGCTCTACTGTTGAAACCTTGACCAATAATTCAATTAAAGATTCCTTATTCTCTCATTAGAAAGAAACTTCTTCCACTGCTGAGGAAGGAGCTGACAATGTTTTTGTTTTTTTTTTATCTGGGAGCAGTTATTTTGAGCCTCACAATATTTTTTATGGAGATCTGCCGGTATGTGTCAGTCACAAAGTGAATCTCTTTTGAATTATTTGATTTTGCCCTGTTTAATAATTTTTTCCAAGATGACAAGAGCAAGATTAAGAATTGTTCTTTCACTTTAAGGAGGGATGTAGATTATTCTAGCTCTGAAAGCCTGGTATTCGTTTGTACCCAAATCAAGAAAGGTAAACCTGATTAAATGCTTAACGTACAGAGCATTAATGATGAACTTAAAAAAATTACGAATATCTTTGCTGATAATGGGTATCCGGGGGATTTGACAATAGATGTGATCAATAAAACACTATCTAAATTCAATTGTAATAAAGAGTTTGGACCATCTAAATGTCAGACGTTAGCTAATAAGATCACATGGGCCGTAAGACGCTGTTTCAATGCAGTTAAGGTTAGAACACTTTTCATCACTAGATCTGCATTTCACTCAATTCAAAAGGATGCTCTACCAATCTTTGAACAGAATTTATTGATTTATAAATATCATCGCTGGTGTGATGCCAGTTATATTGAGAGGACGACGCAGAGGTTGAGTGTAAGAATAAACCAACATGTTCCGAAGGGAATAAGAAGTATTCCTTAAACAACGTCCGGGCTCTCACAGGCGCAGGACTCTGCCATTGGTGATCACCTGTGCAGTACAAATAGTTGCAAAATCACCTATAGTGATCAGCAATTTTCTGTACTATACACGGCCAGGACAAATCACCATCTTCATGTCCTCGGGGCAGTCACAATTGTTTTTTACTATCCGACCCTGTATAGACAACGTCATTTGAAACATTCCCTGGTCATTTTTACTGAGGATGTTGTTGCTACATTTTGACTTTTAAACGATCCACCGGTTGTTTAACTTTTGAAAAAGTACCGGTCGAAAGGGCTCTTAAGTTTCTATCTTCTTTCGCCTTTTTTTAAATAATTTGTTTAATAGCTGGTCCTATAATAAAGTATGTGCTGTTCAAACTTTAATATATATATATATATATATAATATATATTATATATATATATATAATAATGTTGTTCTGTTTCCAGCGGGAGAAAATTCAATATTTTATTTTTTTAAAAAAAGAAGGTCCGCAAAATGTATCATGTTTTTAGAAAAATGTTTTAATTGTTTTTATCTTACATATGCAACACGTGTTTCAGATCTTCTGGTATCTTCTTCAGGCTTTGATCAATAATGGGAAAATATTATTGATCAGTGTTAATGGCAGTCTCACAATTTTGCTGACAACAAATTTGGCTTTCCGTGTCTTTACAAAGAAGTTGCTTCGCACCGTGC